>CM065591.1:43455800-43935294 GCA_033119425.1 Bufotes viridis | reverse complement strand
ACCTCTCTTCTCCGTGTGGCTGCAGGGGTCAAAGTATCTAAAAGTGCCCTTCTCCTGTGGTGGTTGATGTGAAACTGATGCTTGTGCTATTTGACCTGTCTCCTCTGTGTCGGTGCTAAGGCCTAAGTCACTGAAAGCGGCCTTCTCCTGTTCTGGCTGATATAAATGCCTGAATCTCTGCTGTGGGACCTCTCCTCCGTCTGGGTGCAGGGGTCAAAGTCTCTCAAAGTGGCCTTCTCTTGTGCTGGGTGATGTGAAGCTGATGTTTGTGCCATCTGACATGGTTGCCGGGGTCCCATTAAATGGTGGCCTACTCCTGTGGTGGGTGATCTAAATGCATGATTCTCTGCTGTGAAAACCTCTCCTCCGTCTGGGTGCAGGGGTCAAAGTCTCTCAAAGTGGCCTTCTCTTGTGCTGGGTGATGTGAAGCTGATGTTTGTGCCATCTGACATGGTTGCCGGGGTCCCATTAAATGGTGGCCTACACCTGTGGTGGGTGATCTAAATGCATGATTCTCTGCTGTGAAAACCTCTCTCCTCTGTCTGGGTGCTGGTCCAAAATACATGAGAGTGGCCTTCTCCAGTGGTGGTTGATATGACGCATGATTCCTTGCTGTGGGACCTGTATCCTCTGTCTGGGTGCTGGGCTGAAATAAATGAGAGTGGCCTTCTCCGTTGGTGGTTGATATGAGGCATGATTCCTTGCTGTGGGACCTATCTCCTCTGTCTGGGTGCTGGTCCAAAATAAATGAGAGTGGTCTTCTCCGGTGGGGGTTGATATGACGCCTTATTCCTTGATGTGGGACCTCTCTCCTCTGTCTGGGTGCTGGTCTAAAATACATGAGAGTGGCCTTCTCCGGTGGTGGTTGATATGACGCATGATTCCTTGCTGTGGGACCTGTATCCTCTCTCTGGGTGCTGGGCCGAAATAAATGAGAGTGGCCTTCTCCGTTGGTGGTTGATATGAGGCATGATTCCTTGCTGTGGGACCTGTATCCTCTGTCTGGGTGCTGGGCCGAAATAAATGAGAGTGGTCTTCTCAGTTGGTGGTTGATATGAGGCATGATTCCTTGATGTGGGACCTGTATCCTCTGTCTGGGTGCTGTGCCGAAATTAATGAGAGTGGCCTTCTCCGTTGGTGGTTGATATGAGGCATGATTCCTTGATGTGGGACCTGTATCCTCTGTCTGGGTGCTGGTCCAAAATAAATGAGAGTGGCCTTCTCCTGTGGGGGTTGATATGACGCATGATTCCTTGATGTGGGACCTCTCTCCTCTGTCTGGGTGCTGGTCCAAAATAAATGAGAGTGGCCTTCTCCGGTGGTGGTTGATATGACGCCTTATTCCTTGCTGTGGGACCTGTATCCTCTGTCTGGGTGCTGGTCCAAAATACATGAGAGTGGCCATCTCCGGTGGTGGCTGATATGAAGCATGATTCCTTGCTGTGGGACCTGTATCCTCTGTCTGGGTGCTGGTCCCAAATAAATGAGAGTGGCCTTCTCCAGTGGTGGATGATATGACGCATGATTCCTTGCTGTGGGACCTCTCTCCAATTGATATTGGTTAATTTTTATTTATTTTATTTTATTTTAATTCATTTCCCTATCTACATTTGTTTGCAGGGGATTTACCTACATTTTGCTGCCTTTTGCAGCCCTCTAGCCCTTTCCGGGAGTCTTTTACAGGCTTTTTAGTGCCCAAAAGTTCGGGTCCCCATTGACTTCTATGGGGTTCGGGTTCGGGATGAAGTTCGGGTTGAGTTCGGATCACGAACCCGGACATTTTCCGGAAGTTCGGCCGAACCTCTCGAACCCGAACATCCAGGTGTTCGCTCATCTCTAGTTAGCACCATTGACTTGTAGCACTGGAGAATTCAAAACTGCAGAATAACCATATCTGCTTGGATTTTGTATGGGTATTCCCTGGGAATTCCTATCTTTAAATAAACAAACAAAAAAAAACATATTGATAGGTTAATTTGGAATTTAAGGCTGCAGAATATGTTGGCTGTACATAAATAAATGCAATAATAAATGCAGTGATAACATTTTAGTTATACTGCACTTGAATTCAATCAACTTAATAAAACAAATTGGCCTAAGGAAAGTTGTTTCCTTTTTGTTTTGTTGTTTCTTTATTTTTTATTTTGTTTTTCTTTCTTTAAGTTAGACATAACAGTATAGTCATGTAGTCTCAATATTCTGTATTAATGGTTTATTATCACAGTCAAGCTCCAGGGATCTTCTTCACAGAGTACCCTTGAGCTCTGTCAGGGCAACTTATATCTGAGGTTGTGACTGCATACTAAATCTATTTGGAAACAAGTGAAGACTTCCTGGACACAAGAGTTTTTATTTTACAGTTATATAGATGACCAACCATAACATTAACATATTTTATTTTTCTTTAAACATTCCAAGAGCTATAGCTTTTTAAATGTGTCCATCAATGTAGCTGTATGAGGGCTACTTTTTGTGGGACAAGTTGTAGTTTTGAAAGCACCATTTTGGGGTACACATGATTTACTGAGTAACTTTTATTAACTTAGGAGGAATCTAAAACAAAAACAGCCATTTCTTTTTTGCATTGTAAATTTTGCAACATTTACTTTGTGGCATAAGTAACATGACATCTTTATTCAGCTGTTGCGCAACTACAACTTATGCTCGGACTTGTAGTTGCACCACAGCTGGAGTGCCAGACGTTGGTGATCCCTGACATAATATGTTTCACCCCTCTGACAAGTGCCATCATCACCAGTACAGAAAAAAGAATTTCTCACAAATTTGATTCGGTTGGTTCACCGAATGTTCCCAAAAGATTTGATTCGATCCGAATTTATTTGTGACGAGTCGCATTAAACAACAGATATTTCCCGGCTGCAAAGAGCCTGTACAGTGGTGTAAAACACTGTGCCTTGCAGAAACATGCAGAGGGAGTCTGTTGTGGTAGTGAAACAATACTGTGAGTCACTGTGAAACGCAGATGACAGGCGTCGCTCTTAGAATCACTTCACACGTCACTTATTTGGGCAGTTATGGGGCCAAAACTGATCAAATAATTCAAGTGTGAACTCTGCCTTACAGGTCAATGTTAGTGCCGGGTATAAAGAACTGTGCAGTGGCCCAAGAGTCTACAGTAAAGTGAAAGAGCACACTCCTTTTAAACCATTGTCATCTGATTCCACATAGGTTTCTCCACAACCTGCTTTCTTATATGCTGATACAAGAAGAGCCCCCCTGACAGAGTGGAGAGGGTGTTAGCTGTAAGTTTATGTTGACATCACAGATGATTGTACCCTTCCTCTGATCCATCAGAACAATAACCCCCCAAAAATGGATAATTTCCGTTCAGCTTCTGCCTACAAATGGTCAGTATTTGGTGAGTAATCCATTAGTATTGCTAAGGGAAAAAAAAAGAGATCACATGTGAATGTCCTGCCTTTTTGTCCTGCTTTTGGCTACCAAATCAAAAGCCAAATCTGATACAAAATAGGGACCATGTCATATATGTAGGCCTTACAGCTGCTACTTGGACATGATCCGTTGTGTGTCTCTTTTTTCCTTCCTTCTGACAGATCAGAAGAAGGGTCAAATAAATAGTGATGTCATCAAGGCCAAAATGGCAAAATATTGGTCCAGTCATGGAGTAGGGAGAGTGGGAACAGCATGAGAAGACCACAGAGTGGCCCAGTGACAGAGTTGTTAGGGGGCAGCAGTATGAGAAAAGCACAGAGTGGCCCAGTGACATAGGGGTGAGGTGGCAGCAGCATGATGAAACCACAGAGGGGCCCAGTGACAGAGTGGTGAGGTGGCAGCAGCATGAGGAGACCAAAGAGTGGTGAGGTGGCGGCAGTATAAGGAAACCACAGTGCGGCCAAGTGACAGGGTGTTCAGTTGGCAGTAGCATGTGGAGACCACAGAGTGGCCCAATGACAACGTTTTAAGGTAACAACAACATGAGGAGACCAAAGAGTGGTGAGGTGGCTGCAGCATATGGAGACCACAGAGTGGTGAGGTGGTAGAAGCAAGAGTAGAAGACAGAGTGCCCAATGACATACTGTTGAAGTAGCAACAGCCTGAGGTGACCACAGAGTGGCCCAGTGACATAGTGGTGAGGTGGCAGCAGCATGAGGAGAACACAGAGTGGTAAGCTGTTCGCAGGATAAGGAGACCACAGAGTGGACCAGTGACATAGTGGAGAAGTGGCAGCAGCATAAGGAGACCACAGAGTGGCCCAGTGACAGAGTGTTGAGGGGGAAGCAGCATGAGAAGACCACAGAGTGGCACAGTGACATAGTAGTGAGGTAGCAGTAGCATGAGGAGACCACAGAGTTGCCCATGACAGAGTGGTGAGGTGGCAATAGCATGAGGAGACCACAGAGAGGTGAGGTGATAGCAGCATGAGGAGACCAAAGAGTGGTGAGTTTGCAGCAGAATAAGGAGACCAAAGAGTGGTTAGTTGGCAGAGGCCTGAGGAAACCACAGAGTGGCCCATTGACAGAATAGTGAGGTGGCAATAGTATGAGGAGACCACTGAGTGGTGAGATAGCAGCAGCATTAGGAGATTGCAGAGTTACCCAGTGACATAGTGGAGAGGTGGTAGCAGCATGAGAAGGCCACAAAGTCTTTAGTTAGCAGCAGCATGATGAGACCACAGAGTGGCCCAGTGACATAGTGTTGAGGTGGCAGCAGCATGAGAATACCACAGAGTTGTAAAGTTAGCAGCAGCATGAGGATACCACACAGAGGGAGGTGGCAGCTGTATGAGGAGACCACAGAGTAGCCCAGTGCCAGAGTGGTGAGTTGGCAGCAGCATGAAGAGACCACAGGGTGTTGAGTTGTCAGCACCATTTGGAGGCAACAGAGTGGTTAGTTGGCAGAGGCCTGAGGAAACCACGGAGTGGCACAGTGACAGAGTGTTGAGGTGGCAATAGTATGAGGACACCACTGAGTGGTGAGATGGCAGCAGCATTAGGAGATTGCAGAGTGACCCAGTGACATAGTGGAAATGGTGGCAGCAGCATGAGGAGACCACAGAGAGGTGAGGTTGCTGTAGCATGAGGACACCACAGAGTGGCCTTGTTAAAAAGTGGCGAGGTGGCAGCAGCATAAGGCAACCATAGAGTGGCCCAGTGACAAAGTGGTGAGTTGGCAGCATCGTAAGGAGATCACAGAGTGTTGATTTGTCAGCAGCATGAGGAGACTACAGACTGGTGATGTGATAGAGTGGTGAGGTGGCAGTAGAACGAGGAGACCACAGAGTGGTAAGTTGGCAGCAGCATAATGAGACCACAGTGTGGCCCAGTGAAAGAGCGTTGAGGTGTCAGAAACATGAGGAGAACAATCCGTGGCCCAGTGACATAGTGGTGAGATTGCAGCAGCAGGATGACTTCCCCACAGTGGCCCTGTGACACAGGGGTGAGTTGGCAGCAGCATGAGGAGACCACAGAGAGGTGAGGTGGCAGTAGCATGAGGACACCACAGAGTGGCCCTGTTAAAAAGTGGCGAGGTGGCAGCAGCATAAGGCGACCATAGAGTGGCCCAGTGCCAGAGTGGTAAGTTGGCAGCATCGTAAGAAGACCACAGACTATTGATTTGTCAGCAGCACAAGGAGACCACAGAGTTGTGAGGTGACAGAGTGATGAAGTGGCAGCAGAATGAGTAGACCACAGAGTGGTTAGTTGGAAGCAGCATAAGGAGACTGCAGAGTGGCCCAGTGAAAGAGTGTGGAGGTGGCAGAAACATGAGAAGACCAGACCATGGCCCAGTGAAATAGTGGTAAGGTGGCAGAAGCAGGATGACATCACACAGTGGCCCAGCGACACAGAGGTGGGTTGGCAGCAGCATGAGGAGACCACAGAGTGGTGAGGTGGCAGCAGCATGAGGAGAGCTCAGATTGACCCAGTGACATAGTGGAGAGGTGGCAGCAGCATGAGAAGACTACAGAGCGTTTAGTTAGCAGCAGCATGAGGAGATTAAAGAGAGGTGAGGTGGCAGTAGCATGAGGAGACCACAGAGTGGCCCACTGAAAAAGTGGTGAGGTGGCAGCAGCATAAGGCAACCACAGAGTGGTCCAGTGCCAGAGTGGTGAGTTGGCAGCATCGTAAGAAGATCACAGAGTGTTGATTTGTCATCAGCATGAGGAGACCACAGACTGGTGAGGTGACAGAGAGGTGAGGTGGCAACAGAATGAGGAGACCACAGAGTGGTTTGTAGGCAGCAGCATAATGAGACCACAATGTGGCCCAGTGAAAGAGTGTTGAGGTGGCAGAAACATGAGGAGAACAAACCATGGCCCAGTGACATATTGGTGAGATTGCAGCAGCATGATGACTTCCCCACAGTGGCCCTGTGACACAGTGGTGTGTTGGCAGGAGCATGAGGAGACCACAGAGTGGTAAGGTGGCAGCAGCATAAAGAGACTTCAGAGTGGCCAAGTGAAATAGAAGAGAGGTGGCAGCTGCATGAGGAGACCACAGGAAGGTGAGGTGGCAGCAGCATGAGGAGACCACAGAGTGTTAAGTTATCAGAAGCATTTGGAGACAATAGAGTGCTTAGTTGGCAACAGCAGGAGGAGACCACAGAGTGGCCCAGTAACAGAGTGGAGAGTTGGCAGCAGCATGAGGAGACAACAGACTGATGAGGTGGCCCAGTGACAGAAGCACGAGGGGAGCAAAGAGTGGTGAGGTGGATACAGCATAAGGCGTATCGTCATTGTCCTCCGTTTCCCCCCAGCCACGCACCAGTGATGGGCCTGAGCTTCGTTGGGTGCCATCACGCTCTGAACATGCTTCATCCTCATCCTCCTCGTCATCCTCATCCTCATCCTCATCCTCCTCATCCTCCTCGTCCTCCAGGAGTGGGCCCTGGCTGGCCACATTTGTACCTGGCCTCTGCTGTTGCAAAAAACCTCCCTCTGAGCCATTTCTAAGAGACTGGCCTGAACGTGCTAAAAATTACCCCTCTTCCTCCTCCTCCTCCTGAGCCACCTCCTCTTCCATCATCACCCTAAGTGTTTTCTCAAGGAGAAATAGAAGCGGTATTGTAACACTGATAACGCTGTTGTGGAGTACTCGAAACAGCGCAACAGGGCACACAGGTCTCGCATGAAGGCCCAATCATTGGTGGTGAAGTGGTGCTGATCCGCAGTGCGACTGACCCGTGCGTTCTACAGCTGAAACTCCAGTATGGCCTGCTGATGCTAGCACAGTCTCTCCAGCATGTACAAGGTGGAGTTCCACCTGGTGGGCACGTCACATATGAGGCGGTGAGCGGGAAGGCCGAATTTACTCTGTAGAGCAGACAGGCGAGCAGTGGCAGGATGTGAACGCCAGAAGCGCGCACAGACGGCCTACATTTTATGCAGCAGCTCTGACAAGTCGGAGTAGTTGTGAATGAACTTCTGTACCACCAAATTCAGCACATGCGCCAGGCAAGGGATGTGCGTCAAACCGGCTAGTCCCAGAGCTGCAACGAGATTTTGCCCATTATCGCACACCACCAGGCCGGGCTTTAGGCCCACCGGCAGCAACCACTCGTCGGTCTGTTGTTCAATACCCCACCACAACTCCTGTGCGGTGTGGGGGCTGTCACCCAAACATATGAGTTTCAGAACAGCCTGCTGGCATTTACCCCGGGCTGTGCTGAAGTTGGTGGTGAAGGTGTGTGGCTGACTTGATGAGCAGGAGGAACAAGAGAAGGAGGAAGTCGAATGGGAGGAGGAGGCTACAGGAGGCAAAGAATGATGCCCTGTGATCCTTGGCGGTGGAAAGACGTGCGCCAAAGAACTCTCCGCCTGGGGCCCAGCCGCCACTACATTTACCCAGTGTGCAGTTAGGGAGATTTAGCGTCTCTGGCCGTGCTTACTGGTCCATGTATCTGTGGTTATGTGGACCTTGCCACAGAAGGCGTTGCGCAGTGCACACTTGATTTTATCGGATACTTGGTTGTGCAGGGAAGGCACGGCTCTCTTGGAGAAGTATTTGCGGCTGGGAACAAAATACTGTGGAACAGCCATCGCCATCAGCTGTTTGAAGCTGTCTGTGTCCACCAGCCGGAATGACAGCATTTCAAAGGCTAGTAGTTAGAAATGCTGGCATTTAGGCCCAGGGCTCGAGGGTGAGTAGGTGGGAATTTACGCTTTCTCTCCAATGTTTGTGAGATGGAGAGCTGAACGCTGCCATGTTACATGATGGAGATGGTTGGTGACGGAGGTGGTGGTGTTGGTGGCACATCCTCTGTTTGGTGGGTGGCAGGTGCCAACATTCCTGGCGGAGGAAGAGGCCGAGGCAGCAGCAGAAGAGCGAGCAGGGGGAGCCTGAGTGAGTTCCTTGTTTTTAAGGTGTTTACTCCACTGCAGTTCATGCTTAGCATGTAGATGCCTGGTCATGCAGGTTGTGCTAAGGTTCAGAACGTTAATGCCTCGCTTCAGGCTCCGATGGCACAGCGTGCAAACCACTCAGGTCTTTTCGTCAGCACATTGTTTGAAGAAGTGCCATGCCAGGGAACTCCTTGAAGCTGCCTTTGGGGTGCTCGGTCCTTGGTGGCGGTGGCCAGTAGCAGGCGAACTCTCTTGGCGGCGGCTGTTCTGCTTTTGCCCTCTGCTCCATCTTTTGCTACGCTGTTGGCTCGGTCTCACCACTGCCTCTTCCTCTAAACTATGAAAGTCAGTGGCACGACCTTCATTCCATGTGGGGTCTAGGACCTCATCGTCCCCAGCATCGTCTTCCACACAGTCTTCCTCCCTGACCTCCTGTTCGGTCTGCACACTGCAAAAAGACTCAGCAGTTGGCACCTGTGTTTCGTCATTATCAGAGATGTGTGAACTCCGATGAGGTGGTATTCCCATGTCCTCATCATCAGGAAACATAAGTGGTTGTGCGTCAGTGCATTCTATGTCTTCCACCACTGCGGAAGGGCTAGGTGGATTCCCTTGGGAAACCCTGCCAGCAGAGTCTTTAAAGAGCATAAGCGACTGCTGCATAACATAAGGCTCAGACAGTTTCCGTGGTATGCATGGGGGTGATGTGACAGACTGATGGGCTTGGTTTTTAGGCGCAACCTGTGCACTTTCTGCAGAAGACTGGGTGGGAGATAATGTTGTGAACGTGCTGGATTCACTGTCGGCCACCCAATTGACTAGCGCCTGTACTTGCTCAGGCCTTACCATCCTTAAAACAGCATTGGGCCCCACCACAATATAGCTGCAAATTCTGGCGGGTACTGGAACCTGAGGTAGTTGGTTCACTAGGACGTCCTCTCCCAGCACCAGAGGGTCCACTAACGACACCACGACCTTGTCCGCGTCCGTGTCCCTTACTAGATGTTTTCCTCATTGTTACCATTCACCACAATAATCAAAAAATTATTTGGCCCTATGTATTGCATTCAAATTCAGGCCTTTTTTTTACAGGCACCTAACACTGTCTGACTTTCTATTTATTTACCGTATTACACTAATCCAGGCACTGCAGTAACCACAGATTTAGGGGAATATCAATTGTAGGCCTAGTATTTAGGCACTGGATGAAAGGTATCCTTTTACAGACAGATTTACACTTGGTGATGCACAGTAGCGTGTGAAAAAAATATATAGGATTATGCTTTCAGCACTTGTATTTTAACACTTTGTGTAATATAGCCTTTAACGGAAAGAAATACACTTAGAGATGCAAAAGAGTGTGTGCAAATGCAGAGGATTATGCTGTATTTTAACACTTACTGTAATATACACTTTAACGGAAAGCAATACACATGGAGATGCACGCTGAGTGTAATATACCCTTTTACGGACAGATTTACACTTGGCCTGCAATAGCTGGAACACCAGATTTTGGGTATTGCTATTTTTACAATTGAATTTCACCCCAGAAAATAATATATCCTTTGACGGACACTATGAAACTTGTCCAGTCACAGCTGGAACACCAGATTTATAGTATTTCAATTTTTGCAACTGAATTTCACCCCAGAAAATAATATATCCTTTGACGGACACTATGAAATTTGTCCATTCATAGCTTGAACACCAGATTCACGGTATTGCTATTTTTGCAACTGAATTTCACCCCAGAAAATAATATATCCTTTGATGGACACTATGAAACTTGTCCAGTTATCGCTGGAACACCAGTTCTACTGTATTGCTATTTTTGAAACTGAATTTAACCCCAGAAAATAATATATCCTTTGACGGACACTATGAAACTTGTCCAGTCACAGCTGGAACACCAGATCTACGGTATTGCTATTTTTGCAACTGAATTTCACCCCAGAAAATAATATATCCTTTGACGGACACTATGAAACTTGTCCAGTCACAGCTGGAACACCAGATTTACGGTATTGCTAATTTGGTAATTGAATTTCACCCCAGAACAAAAGCTATCCTTTGATGAACACTATAAAACTTGTCCTGTCACAGCAGAAACCACTGATTTAGGGAATTGCTATTTTGGAAATTGAATTTCACCCCAGAAAAAAAAAAAAAAAGATTCTTTGCCAGACAGTATTACACTTGGCTAGATTGCTATTTTTTTAAGTGAATTTCTCAATAAAATATAGAAAAATTTATCCTGAGTTTCTAGGGGTGACAATAAGCACAGCCAAGCCCCTGATGTAGGATATAGCAATAAACAAAAAGTACTATTGATGGATTAATGGACTTGGTGGCAGCTTGTGCTGGCGCACCACAAGACACAAGATGGCTGCTGATCACCCCAGAAAAAATTGACAGAAAAATGCTCTGGGCAGCCTGAAAACAGTGAGCAATTAACTAGCAGAAGTTGAATGATTCAGAGCTGTAGATCGATCAGTTTATTAAGTGTTCTTGCTGAGTTAATCCCTTTCAAATCTCGCCCTAACAGCAGCTGCATCCTATCCCTACACTAACCAGAGCAGAGTGACGTGCGGCGCGACGTGACTCCAGCTTAAATTGAGGCTGGGTCACATGCTGCACTTGGTCAATCACAGCCATGCCAATAGTAGGTATGGCTGTGATGGCCTCTTGGGGCAAGTAGTATGACTATTGTTGATTGGCTACTTTGCAGGCTTTCAAAATGCGCCATAGAAATCGCCGAACAATGAACCCGAACCTTTAGTAAATATTCGGGTTCGGGTCAGTGTCACGAACACCCCAAAATTCGGTACGAACCCGAACTATACAGTTCGAGTTCGCTCATCCCTAGTTCTGTTAATACCACTGAATGGTGTCACTGCTGGGTTCGAATGGGTTAATTGTCGGCACCCAGAGTATTGTAAAGACATATACTGTAAATAGATAAACTAAGAGCCTGCGCTGACTATAAGTAGTACTATGTAATGTGGTATGCCCAGTGTTTCAGATTAAATACGTTAAATTAGTAAATTGCAGTCTGAGTCAGTACCTGGTCCAGATGCTGTTCTATGATCCAGGTTCAATACATACTGGTTGCACTCTCGTATTCTCGTGATAACCAAACAGTATCCTCACTATAGCTTCAGCCTCCTACTACTCACATGTGCGCGGCTCCGGCCGGGGGAATTCTTCGATGTGATGTCACACTCTGCCAGCTAAGGATGCCTCCTAGGTCCACACTTACTGCCGATACATTTCGAAATCAACGGATTTCTTCCTTAGGGATGGGTGTGGGTCACTCTGCTTGGAATTATATGCGAAATCTTTTCCATAGTGACCAGTCTGTTTGAATATAAACAATTATACAGAACCACTATTGGCTATACCACAGCTTTATGTTTACACATCTTCCACCCAGTATATACAGTTTATTATATACGGTGTGATTTAGACTATCAAAAAGAGTTCGAGATCCCATGCAAAGTTGAAGTCTCTGAAATATATATAATTCCCTGCTCCACCATTCTGATAGGGGGTAGCATTCATTTGTTTTTATTATATCAATCTTAATTATCATATTTATTATGAGAAGGTAAATAATTATATTTCTTGACTTAATCCAGAGGGGACAAGATTATTTCAAATTGTATATCCACTTGCTCTCAGTTCTTGACATCAACTTGATATAGTCACCCCCTTCTGGGTCAGGTTTTATTTGCTCAATACCTCAAAATGTGGAGCCTGCGAATTTGCCTCCTCACAGAGAGTGGCCCAGTGACATAGTGGTGAGGTGGCAGCAGCATGAGGAGACCACAGAGTGGTGAGGTGACAGAGTGGTGAAGTGGCAGCAGCATGAGGAGACCACAGAGAGTTGAGTTGGCAGCAGCATGGGGTGACCACAGAGAGGTGAGGTGGAAGCAGCATAAGGAGACCACAGAGTGGCCCAGTGCCAGAGTGTTAAGGTGCAGCAGCATGAGGAGACCACAGAGTGGCCCAGTGAAAAAGTTGTGAGTTGGCAGCAGTATAAGGACACCACAGAGTGATTATTTGGCAGCAAAACTATGTGATAACAGAGTAGCCCAGTGACAGAGTGGTGAGTTTGCAGCAGCATGAGGTGACAGGTTTGCAGCACCTGTTGAGGTGACAGCAGCATAAGGAGACCACCGAGGGGTAAGGTGACAGAGTGGTGAGGTAGCAGCAGCATGAGGAGACTACAGAGTGTTGAGTTGGTAGCAGCATGAGGAGACTACAGAGATGTGAGGTGGCAGCTACATGAGGAGACCACAGAGTGGCCCAGTGAACAAGTGGTGGGGTGGCAGCAGCATAAGGTGACTACAGAGTGACCAAGTGCCAGAGTGGTAACTTGGTAGCAGCATGAGGAGACCGTTAAGTTGTCAGCAGCATTTGGAGACAACAGAGTGGTTAGTTGGCAGCTGCATGAGGACACTGCAGAGTGGCCCAGTGACAGAGTGGTGAGTTGGCAGCAGCATGAGGAGACCACTGAGTGTTGAGGTGGCAGCAGCATGAGGAGACCACAGAGTGGTGAGTTGGCAGAAGCATGAGGAGAACACAGAGAGGTGAGGTGACAGCCACATGAGGAGACCACAGAGTGGCCCAGTGACAGATTGTTGAGGTAGCAGCAGCATGAAGAGACTACAGAGTAGCCCAGTGACAGAGTGATGAGGTGGAAGCAGCATGATGATACCACAGAGTGGTGAGGGGGCAGCAGCATGAGGAGGTCACAAAGTGGCCCAGTGAAAAAGTGGTGAGTTGGGAGCAGCCTGAGGCAACCACTGAGTAGCCCAGTGCAAGGGTGTTGAGTTGACAGCAGCATGAGGAGACCACAAAGTGGCCCAGTGATATAGTCGTGAGGTGGCAGCAGCAAGAGGAGACCACAGATTGTCCCTGTGACAGATTGGTGAGTTGGCAGTAGCATGAGGAGATTACAGAGTGTTGAGTTAGCATCAGCATGAGACCACAGACTGGTCAGGTGGCAGCATCATGAGAAGACCACAGAGTGGTGAGGTGGCAGAAGCATGAGGAGACCACAGAGTGGTCTAGTGACATGGCTGTGAGTCGACAGAAGCATGGGGAGACCACAGAGTGGCCCAGTGACAGAGATTTGAGGTAGCAGCATGAGGAGACCACAGAGGGATCCAGTGACAGAGTCGTGATGTGGCAGCAGTATGAGGAGACTACAGAGTAGCCCAGTAACATATTGGTGAAGTGGCAGCAGCATGAGGAGACCACAGCATGGCCCAGTGACAGAGTGGTGAATAACAGCAGCATGAGGAGACCACAGAGTGGTGAGGTGGCAGGAGCATGAGGATACCACAGAGTAGCGCAGTGACATAGTGGAGAGGTGGCAGCAGCATGATGCACAGTGACATAGTGGGTAGGTACCAGCTGAAGATGGTGGCTGAAAGTAGGAGCACCTGGTAGCAGGTGTGGCATAAGGTGGGAGGAAGCATCAGAATAGTAGCTGATGCAGTTAATAATAAGAAACAGCTCTCTTTTGTTAAAGTGTTGGTGTGGCACAATGGATGATCTAGTTTCAAAATCTTGGCTGATCAACGACTGAGTCATCTTCACAAAGGTCAGTTTCTCCATATTTTGGGTGGACACTTACATATATAACAGGGTTAACACACAAACTCTTAACTCAAATTTCTTAACTCATCGTGTTATCTTGAAACAAAAGCCATTGAAAAGCAATTGAAAGTGATTGCTTAACGCATTTAGTTTAGATAACACGTCTCATAAAGCATATTTGTTAACTCTACTACATCCGTAAGTTCTCCTTCGGGTAACTATGGCCCTCACCGCACTAAACACCCGCTCTGATGCAACATTGCTGGCCGGGCAGGAATGCTTGTCCAGGGAAAACTCAGCCCAGTAGTCCAGGGGATCTTCGATATGAGGTGGCAGTGCAGTACAAGTATGCCACAACCTGCTGGTTCAGGTTCTGCTCCATGTCTACCTGCTGCTGCCGGTGAGTAGTTTCTTCAGTAGGCGCACATAGGCAGCAGCCAACTGACTACATAGGATGCCTTGATAGTAGTTCAGTTTGTCCTCCCTCTCAGCGAGTGTAAACAAGGCCCCAATTTTGGACCTATATTGAGGGTCTAACTTGGTGGAGAGCCAGTAGTCATCCCTCTCCCAAATGGTGACAATTCAGCTGTCACTACTGAAGCAAGTGAGCATGCATCGGGCCATTTGTGCAAGTGATTCGGAGGGACTCCCTGCCTCAATCTCCACTGCATACTGCTATGGTGTGCCTGGGTCATCTGCCTCATCTTTCTCATTGCCCTGTAGCTTCTCCAGCTGCTCCTGCTCCTACATTGCTGTCACCTATGTAGAAAAAACACATTTTTATCTACGCATTGCTTGTGCTCGAATATCCTCCTCCTCCTACTAGTTCAGCCTCCATAGGACTCAAATAAAGTGGCCTCCTCAAAGGGCCTTATCAAATGGCAGGTGTCAAGCATGAGGAGCCTCTGGCTAACATCAAAGTTACACTGGGGAGTACCGCTGTCCACCTGTATCATCAAGAAAACATTTATGGCCTTTCTCTGTTCATATAATTGGTCCAACATATGGAGGGTGGAGTTCCAATGGGTGAAAATGTCGCATATCAGCCGATGTTGGGGAATGCCATTCTGCGTTTGCATCTCAAGGAGGCTGTGCATTGCAGTATAAGAGTGGCTAAAGTGCATGCAGATTCCTGCCCATTTTCAGGATGTCTTGCAGATGGGTGAAAGACTTCAGTAATCTCTTTACAATCAGATTGAACACGTGCGTCATGCAGGGAGCATGGCTCAGACCTCCTTGACCCAGCGTCAACACCATGTTCTTCCCGTGACAGTGACCATGATTCCGAATTCGAGTTGTTGAAGAGAAAGCCAGGATTCGGTTTTTTGATGAAGGACTCAGAGCAGTTTCTTCTCTGTATGACTCAGTTTGACCAGCAAACTAGGTGCAGAACAGTGTGACACTGCTGTGCCCTGTGCATGTGGTATGCTGGAGGAGTACTGTGAATTGTCCCTGCAGTGGAGGCTGAGAACATGGTGGAGGATGAGGAGGCAGAGGTGGACATTGTCTCAGGACCAACAGAATGGCAGTGGTGTCACCTGACTAAGTTGCTGGTGTTGCTGGGCAGGAACCACATTTACCCAGTGGGCCGTAAAGAACATATATTTTCCTTGACATATACTGTCTTTGTCCAGCTCCACACATTGGCAAAGCCGTTCACTTTAGCGGACAGCTAAAGGCTCAAGGTCTGGCCTACTTTCTGTTCAATATAGGTGTGCGGGGCTGGTACTGCCTTTTTCACAAAGAAATGACAGCTTCTCCACCTTAGCTCATTACAAGCCATAAGTTCTCTGAAAGGTGTGGATTCCACCACTTAGGAAGGAAGGGACTGCAGCACCAGTAACTTGGCCAGGAGCACGTTCAGCTCCTGCGCCATTGGATGAGTGCACACATACTGTTGTCTCTTGGCAATCGCTTCAGTGATTGATTGCTGATGAAATGAGCGATGAGGAGCAGGTGCATCAGGACCAGCAGATGATGGGAAGGACAGAAAGCTCCATTTGCTGAGGTGGTGGAGCCTTGACTTGTGGAAAAGGGGTGCAGGCCACTGCACAGGTCAACTTCATGTGTTGATGCAGGGCCGTGGTGCCAACATTGGCACCCTGGCCACGCTTCACCTACTGCCCACAGATTCGGCAAGTGGCCATGTTTGACTCCTCTGGCGGCTTGACAAAAGTCTGCCAGACCGCCGAGTATGGCATTTTCAACACTCTGTGCTGACTGCCTGCTACCGCTGCCTCTGTGAGCCCCTGCACCGCTTCTTTCCGGGCAGGTCTACTCCGGGCACATTTGGCTCCCGACCTCCCACTGCTGCCACCCTGCAAACTCATGGCCACGCTACTACCTTGCTGGCTCATCCTCTGCCTCATGGGCAAGCTGCCACCCTCTTCTCCTGATGATGATGAAACCCCTTCTTCACCCGGCTTCCAAGTGCCATCGACTATGAGCCTGACTGCTCTTAACAATAGCTCCCACGTGACTCTCATCATAATCACTACTTGCCTGCCTACCGGAGGAAGCAGAGGATATCTCCTCCAGAGCTTGGCTGGGAAGTAGCTGCTGACTGTCCGCTAACACCAAAACACTAGAACAACTCCATAGCAATTACATAAATACCTTTATTGACATGCACGAAATGCTAACAAGATTGTTAAAAATATACAATGTACAAAGCAGCAGGTAGAAAATACAGAGAAAGAGGACAGACCACGGGGGGGGGGGGGGGGGTATGATGTCTGCAGGGTCATCCAACAATCACAGCCACCAAGAAAAATAGAGGGAGTTAACAGTCTACAAAAATAATAACACTAGTGAAAAATCACCATAGTGCAAAAAACATAGAAGACTGCAAAACACTCCACAAGTAAAGAAACAAAAATGAAAGGTAACAAAATACCAAGTGCTGTGATGTTGACCCTGCAGCCGTCTCCCGCCCAACGAAGTTTCCGTCTCGCCGCCCAACGCCGTTTTGCCTGTGAAGGCTTCTTCTGGGGAACCCCGGAAAACATTTCCCAAACTCGGTTTTAGAAATTAATTTATGAAGTTATTACGCAAGACTTTGCGAAGTAATAACTTCGGCTCATCGGAGCCAATACATTCTAATATTGTACAGAGCGCTCGCTCCGTACAGTATTGAAACAAATGTTTCATCAGAAGTTGATTCGCTCATCCCTAGATATAATGTCCACCCTGTTGTACCGGTGCCTGGCATTATAAAAAGGTCAAGTCAGGCTTTTTTTTTTTAAGAGCTTGAAGTGAAATTGTAGGGAATTAGATTTTCCTCTCATTCCTTGTACTTCTAAAATTCAGAGAAGGATGACAATATTAAATGCACTGAACACCTTTGGGGACATTTTTTTTATCATTACATTTTACTCATTTGAGCTAGAGGTCTTTTTTTCAGATGGTATATATTAGAATTCAACAGTTTTTGATCTACAGCTTTCACTCTTTGTTTATTTGCTGACTATCTTGCTTTCTGCTTACAGAGAATCAGTCAGGCTGCTGCTTTGATGGCTTTATGTGTAGACCTTATCTATGAACTTCTGACAATTAATAAACACTTATTATAGCTAAATTCTTTTCTTATCAAACTGATATAAATGTGGCTTAAATTAGTGTTTATGATATGTCAGGAGTTCAGAGACAAGGCCTATACCTGGAGAGATCTGATCAGCTGCCTGACGGATTCTCTGTAAACAGATGCAAGATAGTCAGCAGATAAACAATCATTGAAAGCTGTAGATAAAAAACTATTGAATTTTAATACACACCATCTGAAAAAAAAAAAAAAAAAACTCTAGCCCAAATAAGTAAAATGCAATGACTAAAATATTGCCCACAGAAGTAAACATAGCCTTTAGATACATTTGGGGTCAGCTTTTGATGCAATTCTCTAATATAGAAGGGCAGGTTTTGTCTCATCAAAAGTTAACTTTCCTTTTAAAACCATTCCTGTCTATACTGTAAATATATTTTCAATGCACAGTCCCCCTCATTTTATTAAGCTACAAAAGCTATTTTTATGGACTCCTAAAATATTTATTCCCTGTATTCAAGATTTTACATACTTGTTTTGGAAAAACAAATCTTATATATTGCAATTGAAATGTCATTATTGAATGTGTTAAATCTGTTCAGCTATGGCAGGCTGTTATATAAATGTTCAATCAATTTTCAATGATTTTATTTTATTTTACTCAATCTATTAATTTTTTTTTTTACCTTGCCAAAATCTGTCAGTAAAATAACCCATTTGTGAAGCTGAAAGAATGCATTTAGGATAATAAACTATATAATGTAACACATCTATCACCAGCATAAAATTTAACATAGTACTGAAAACTCTGAAATCAAGGCTTGTGGATGCCTTGGGAATGTAATGTTCCCTGTGTTTACAAGGACTTTTTCTAATGATTGTTAACCACACAAATTTCTGCAAATATTAGTGTGAATGGAACAAAAATATCACATTGTAGCTATTTTTCACAATTATTTATTTATTTTGATGTTGCTGTTGCTTAATCTAAAACATGCTATTCTCTTTTTGACTATAAATCCCAAAATATATTACAGGGGTTGTCGGCTGTTCCTGTTCGGTCACTCCCTACCTCCCCAATGGTCTCTGGTCCCTATTGCTGGAAATAAAGAAAAACATGCATAGCGCTAACATAGCATATAAACAGCAACAGAAAGATGTATCAAGAAAATAAGCAATTTGTGTCTGGCATGGGAACACAGCAAAATGGAACAAAATGCATTCTGGCGCACTCTGTTCCGGTTTGTTTAGTTTTGTCCCTATTGACAATAATTGGGGAGAAAACTGAAGCATTTTCCTCCGGTTTTGAGATCCTCTGCTGGATCTCAAAACCGCAAAGGAAAATGTAGATGTGAAAGAAGCCTAAAACCCTTCAAGTATTAAAATACAATTAACTAAATACATAGGTTAATAAGCAATAAAAAAAAGAAAGAATATATGTATGAATATAATGTTTCTATGCATCATCTAGTAAAGGGAGATAAATGTACACCACTTTAACCTCTTAAGGACGCAGGGCGTACATGTACGCCCTAGCGTCCTGGTACTTAAGGACTCAGGGCGTACATGTACGCCCTGAGAAGTTCCGATCACCGCAGCACTGCGGGTGGTGATCGGAACAGGATGCCTGCTAAAATAATTCAGCAGGCATCCTGTGACAATGCCGAGGGGGGTCATGTGACCCCCCCCGTGTCGGCGATCGCAACAAACCGCAGGTCAATTCAGACCTGCGGTTTGTTGCGTTTCCGGGTACATCGCGTCACCTGTGACCCGATTACCCGGAAATGACGGTGATCGGATGGCGTGAGGACACCATCCAATCACTGTCATGCATGTCTGGAGCCGATGGAGGAGAGGGGGCCCTGTGATTGGCTGCCGGGGGGCCCCTGTGATTGGCTGCCGGGAGGGAGGTGGCTGCTGCGGCGGCAAATTCAAATCTCCTCCTCTCTTCGAGCAGCTTCCTTTCGGTTCCTGCTCTTGGAGAGAGGAGACGTGCCGTGCAGCCCCCCGCAGCCCCCAGCAGCACCCAGCAGCCCCGATCCTCAGGGTAAGTCAGGGACAGGGTTTGGTCAGGCAGGGTCAGTTCAGGGACAGATTTTTTTTTTTTCCGTTTCATTCATTATTTTTTTTGTGTCCGGCCACTATTAGTGCATCACACAACTGACCGCTGATCAGTTTTCTACTGATCAGTGAGTTTGACTTTTTTTTTCACACCTCCCTTTTTTTAGTTAGTTTTTTTTTTTTTTTGTGGTACATTTGTACGTGAACACCCGGCCCCACACACACACACAATAAATAAAGTTTATTTTACACGCACAACACACACACCCATGGACCGCCGGCTGTTCACGGTGGAGGAGGCATACGCCCAGATGCTCTCCGACACCGAGAGCGCCAGTGAGGATGAGGATGACCCCACCTTACTCCTGTCGTCCTCATCCTCATCATCTGATTATGATGAGCCCCCAAGGCGGTGGAGACGCCGCCAGGCGGAGCCAGGGCCCTCACGCGCTAGGGACCCCCTTGGCCCATCCCAGTACGAGCAGCCCTGGGGCTCGTACTGGTTTCCCGGCCCACCAAACAAGTGCACCGGAGCCCCCCACGGGTGACCTTAGCTGGTGTCCCCCAGTGGACTTTGAGCCTGCGATTCCGGATTTTGCTGGCAATCCTGGAATCCCGATTCCCACAGTGGGGTTCACTGAAATGGACTTCTTTAGTTTTTTTTTTTCAGTGACCCGCTGGTGAATCTGATGGTGGAGCAGACGAACCTGTATGCCCAACAGTTCGTCGCTCAGCACCCAGGCTCTTTTTTGGCCAGGCCCGGTGGCTGGACGCCAGTCAGTGCAGCCGAGATGAGGACGTTTTGGGGCCTCGTGCTGCATATGGGCCTGGTCAAAAAACCCAGTGTCAGGCTGTACTGGAGTGGGGACGTCCTCTACCAGACCCCACTGTACAGTTCAGCCATGACACGTCCCAGATTCGAGGCCATCCGGAAATGCCTGCATTATGCAGATAATGCACCATGTCCCCCCCGAACTGATCCCGCCTATGACCGGCTGTATAAGATACGGCAGATCATCGATCATTTCGGGGCCAAGTTTGCACAGGCCTACGTACCTGGAAGGGAGGTCGCGATTGATGAGTCTCTCGTTGCTTTCAAGGGGAGACTCGTTTTCCGCCAATACATTCCCAGCAAGCGAGCGAGGTATGGCGTGAAGCTCTACAAAATTTGTGAGAGTACCTCAGGGTACACTTACAAATTTCGTGTTTACGAGGGGCGAGATTCCCTTATTGAACCCCCAGAATGTCCCCCCACTCTGGGTGTTAGCGGGAAAATCGTGTGGGACCTTTTGCACCCACTGCTGGATAAGGGTTACCACCTGTACGTGGATAATTTCTATACCAGCATCCCCTTGTTCAGGTCCCTTGCCGCCAGATCCACGTTCGCTTGTGGGACCATGCGGAAAAATCAACGTGGCCTCCCTACCTACCCCCTACCTGACCACAATCCATGGTAACGGCACCACCCCAGTCTCTGTGCGAGGTACCACGGCAACGGTCCTCAAGCCCGATTGCATCGTCGACTACAATCGGTATATGGGTGGAGTTGATCTATCTGATCAAGTTCTCCAACCATATAATGCCATGCGGAAAACCCGGGCATGGTACAAAAAAGTTGCGGTCTACATGGTGCAGGTTGCCATGTACAACGCTTTTGTACTGTTCCGAAGCGCTGGCAGCACAGGGACTTTCCTCCATTTCTATGAGGCAGTCCTCAGGGACCTGATCTTTTCTGACCGGGAAAGAGCAGGTCGGAGTACCTCGGGAATTGGAGTAGCCCGGGTCGTCCCTGGCCAACACTTTCCAGGTGTGGTCCCCCATACTGGAAAGAGGGGACGAACCCAAAAAAAGTGCAGAGTGTGTCGCAAGAGGGGGATACGGAAGGACACCACCATTCAATGCGACATGTGCCCCGATCATCCGGGCCTCTGCATTGATGGTTGCTTCAGGTAGTATCACACTTCCATGGAGTTCTAAATTTTTATAATTTTTATAATTCCCGACAGGCCCCTAGAAAATATATAAAAAAGTATGGCTCTCAGACTTTGGAGTCACATAAACAATTTTTTTTTCAAAAATATTAGCTTTCTCAAACTGCGATCTTCCAGATGTTGTAAAACTCCAAATTCTGAGAGGCACACTTATTGGGCATCGCTGCGTCCGTAAAAATCTTCCCTATACAAATACCCCATAAACTGGCCCCTCTGACAAACTCTGTAAAAAAAAAAAAAAAAAAAAAACTATATAAAAAAGCCATTTTTATTGTCACCTTGAATCCCAAAAAGTGTAATAGCTAGCAATCCAAAATCCATATGCGCCCCCAAATAGTGCCAATAAAACCGCCATCTCAACCCGCACAAAATGAGACCCCACATTAGATAGTCGCCCAACTAAAAAAAAAAAACTGTAGCTCCCAGTCTAGAGATAGTAATTTTTTTATTTTTTGTTCCCAAAATGATAACCTAGTGTAAACTCTTAAATAATAAAAAAAGTAGACATATTAGGTATCGACACGTCCGTAAGAATCTTCCCTATCAAATTAACATTTGACCCAACCCCTCAGATCTACAGCGTTAAAAATATGGAATAAAAATGGTGCTAAAACACCCATTTTTGGCAAAATTTCCGTTTTAATCCATTTTTTCCGTTAATAAAGCAAGGGTTAACAGTCAAACAAAACTAAATATTTATTGCCCTCATTCCGTAGTTTGCAGAAACACCCCATATGTGGTCGTAAATGGCTATATGGCCACACGGCAGGACATAGAACAAAGGGAACGCCACATGGCTTCTGGAAGGCAGATTTTTATTTTTGCACCATGTCCCATTAGAAGCCCCCCCGATGTAGCCTAGACTAGAAACTCCAAAAAAGTGACCCCATCTAAGAAACTACACCCCTCAAGGTATTCAAAAATTATTTTACAAAGTTTATTAACCCTTTAGGTGATCCACAAAAATGAATGGCAAATGTAGAAACAATTTTAGATTTTTAATTTTTTGTTAGCTTCCCTCAAAAAAGTGTAATATAGAAAAACCAAAAATCATATCTACCCTAAAATAGTCCCAAAACAACAACCACCATATCCTGTAGTTTCCTAGATGGGGTCACTTTTATGGAGTTTCTACTCAAGGGGTGCAGCAGGGGGCTTGAAAGGGTACATGGTGTAAATAAACTATTCCAGCAAAATCAGCTTCCAAAACCCATATGGCGCTCCCCTCCTTCTATGCCCTGCGGTTTGGCCAAACAGTAGTTTAGGACCACATATGGGGTGTTTTTGCAAACTAGAGAATCAGGGCAACCCATACGGAGTGTTGTTTGGCAGTTAACCCTTACTTTATTACTGGAAAAATGTTTTTATTGGAAACTTTTCCAAAAAATTGAAATTTCAAAATTGTTTCTCCATCTGCCATTAACTCTTGTGGAGCACCAAAAGGGTTAACAAAGATTGTTAACCCAGTTTTGAATACCTTGAGGGGTGTACTTTCTTAGATGGAGTCACTTTTTTGGAATTTCTATGCTAGAATGCATCAGGGAGGCTTGCAATAGGACATGGTGTAAAAAAACCAGTCCTGCAAAATCTGCCATTCAAAACCCATAAGGCGCTCCCCTCCTTCTATGCCCTGCGGTTTGGCCAAACAGTAGTTTAGGACCACATATGGGGTGTTTTTGCAAACTAGAGAATCAGGGCAACCCACATTGAGTTTTGTTTGACACTTAACCCTTGCTTTGTTCCTGGAAAAAATTGATTATAATGGAAAATTTTCCAAAAAATCTAAATTCTGAAATTTCATCCCCCTTTTCAATGAATTCTTGTGGAAGACCTAAAGGGTTAACAAAGTTTGTACAATCAGTTTTGAATACCCTGAGGGGTGTTCTTTCTAGAATGGTGTCATTTTTGGGTGGTTTCTATTCTGTAAGCCTCACAAAGTGACTTCAGACCTGTACTGGTCCATAAAAAGTGGGATTTGGAAAATTTCAGAAAAATTTCTAAATTTGCTCCTATACTTCAAAGCTATGTAACATCCCCAAAAAATGAAAATGGCATTCCCAAAATGATGGAAACATGAAGCAGACATATGGGGAATGTAAAGTAATAACTATTTTTGGGGGTATTACTATGTATTAGAGAAGTAGAGAAATTGAAACTTTGAAATTTGCAAATTTTTCCACATTTTTGTTAAATTTGGTATTTTTTTATGCAAAAAATTTAACTTTTTTGACCCGATTTTAGAAGTGTCATGAAGTACAAGATGTGACGAAAAAACAATCTCAGAACGGCCTGCGTAAGTAAAACCGTTTTAAAGTTATTCAGACATAAAGTGACAGTGGTCAGATTTGCAAAAAATGGCCAAGTCCTTTAGGTGAAATAGGGCTGAGTCCTTAAGGGGTTAAGCAAGTATTTAAGATCATAAAACCTCAATGAGTACCTCATGTCACTAAAGAGACGATTCCACCATATCATTAAGTACACCAGGACCTATATATATTGAACTGTTTGTATGTGTTTCACTATGGACTGATGAAGATGCACTCATTGAAATAAATGACCATTTTATTGTTTTTAATAAATAAAAAATAAAATGTTTCCATAGCAGTGTCATTCTTCTATTTGTTCCAAACTTGTTACTTCTGGTCCCTCTTGTTATTCAGAAAATATATTCTTATTCAATCACTGGTGTTGGCAGGTAACATATGCAATACAATACATAGTTGCAGCAAACCTTTACTTGTCTTTCACTTTTTTTGTGTTGTGTCATTGGTCTTTTTAACCACTTGCCGTAACACTAACGCCGATAGGCGTCCGAACGGCAGCGAATTTAAAATATCTTTGGGCCTTATCCTCAACATGTGTCTAACTAAAAAAAATGTATTGCGGTCCTATTGGTCTAAAGACCCAATACATTACATGCCCATGTTCTCTGCTGCTATGTCCAGGGCACGTTTTGAGGTCATCATGCGCTTTATGCATTTCATTGACAATAAAACCTGTCATCCAAGAGGCCCCCCTGCTTATGACCGGCTCCACAAAATTCAGGCCCCTCATAGACCATTTGTCATCCAGGTTTGCAGATGTGTATACCCCCAATCAGAACATCTGCATAGACGAGTCCCTTGTACATTTTACCGGGTGCCTTGGCATCAAACAGTACATCCCCAGCAAGCGCGCCCGGTATGGGGTCTAACTGTATAAGCTCTATGAAAGGGCCACAGGCTATACATATCATTTTAGGGTCTATGAGGGAAAAGACTCAAAACTGGTGCTGTTCAGATGCCCTGACTACCTGGGGAGCAGTGGCAAGATTGTCTGGGACTTGGTGTCACCCTTACTCCACAAGGGGAACCACTTATACTTGGACAATTTTTACACAAGTGTGGCCCTCTTTCAGCACTTACATATAGTCGGAATTCAATGCTGTGGCACCGCGCGACCTAGTCGCCGGGGCTTCCCTCATCGTCTCATTGATCGATGTGAATGAAGAAATCTGTACCGTTCATTTTTTGTTTCAGAGGCTGAACGGAAAAAATAAATCTCATTACCCGTATGCTCAATATAAGGAGAATAGCAGAAACTCCTAATGCTGGCCATACATGTAATGATTGTGGAGACCCTCAAATGCCAAAGCAGTACAAACACCCCACAAATGACCCCATTTTGGAAAGAAGACACCCCAAGGTATTCGCTGAGGGGCATATTGAGTCCATGAAAGATTGAAATGTTTGTCACAAGTTAGCGGAAAGGGAGACTTTGTGGGAAAAAAAAAAAAATTCCGCTAACTTGTGCCAAAAAAAAAAAAATCTTCTATGAACTCGCCATGCCCCTCACGGAATACCTTGGGGTGTCTTCTTTTCAAAATGGGGTCACTTGTGGGGTATTTATGCTGCACTGGCATTTTAGGGGCCCTAAAGCGTGAGAAGTAGTTTGGAATCCAAATGCGTAAAAATGCCCTGTGAAATCCTAAAGGTACTCATTGAAATTTGGGCCCCTTTGAGCATCTTGGCTGCAAAAAAGTGTCACTCATGTGGTATCGCCGTACTCAGGAGAAGTAGGGCAATATGTTTTGGGGTGTATTTTTACATATACCCATGCTGGGTGAGAGAAATATCGTTGTAAATTGACAACTTTGCATAAAAAAATTGAAAAAGTTGTCATTTGGAGAGATATTTCTCACACACAATATGGGTATATGTAAAAATACACCCCAAAACACATTGCCCTACTTCTTCTGAGTACGGCGATACCACATGAGTGACACTTTTTTGCAGCCTAGGTGCGTAAAGGGGCCGAAAGTCCAACGAGTACCTTTAGGATTTTACAGGGTTGCTCACAATTTAGCCCCGCCCAAAATGCCAGAACAGTAAACACACCCCACAAATGACCCCATTACCTGAGGGACATAGTGAGTCCGTGGGAGATTTTATTTTTTTTTGCCAGAAGTTAGCAGAAATGGAAACTTTATTATTATTTTTTTCCTCAGAAAGTATCATTTTCCGCTAACCTGTGAAAAAAAAATCATACATGAACTCATCATGCCCCTCTGCGAATACTTTGCGGTGTCTTCTTTCTAAAATGGGGTAATTTGGGGGGTATTTATACTATCTTGGCATTCTAGCACCTCAAGAAACATGACAGGTGCTCAGAAAGTCAGAGCTGCTTCAAAATGCGGAAATTCACTTTTTTGTACCATAGTTTGCAAACGCTATGACTTTTGCCCAAACCAATAAATATACACTTATTGGATTTTTTTTATCAAAGACTTGTAGCACAATAAATTCTGACACAAATTTGTATAGAAATGTAATTATATCTGAACAATTTTACCAGAAAAAATTTAAAATACACTTTTCTTGAGAAAGTTGCAGTATTTTTTGATCAATATCAGAAAAACTAAAATTCTCAGCAGCAATCAAATATCACCAAAATAAAGCTGTATTTGAGAAGAAAAGAAAGTAAAATTCATTTGGATGCCAAGTTGCATGACCGAGCAATAAACCGTTAAAGTTGTGAAGTGCCGATTTGTAAAAAAGGGCCTGGTCACTAGGGGGGTATAAACCTGTGGTCCTTAAGTGGTTAAAATTACTAAGCCTTCGCCTATAACCTGACCCTCTCACACTAAGATCAATGCAGATCCCCAATAGGAGATGACAGAGAAGAAGAAGAAAAATAGGTGATAAATAATAAACTAGAAAGAGATAAAAAGGAGAGACAGACAATAAAACTATGAACTATTACTGTTATTTATCTCATAATAATCTTTTTGTAAATGCCAACCCATATATTTGTGTAGGAGTAATTTCTTTGACATTGAAAATATGTTTTTATATGTTTAAACATAACTTTTTAACAAGTTTTAACTTATAGAGGGGTAACTGAAATTGAATGATCTCACATGATAGCTAGTCTAAACCATCAAGGACCTCTTTAAAATCATTAGCCAATCCTGGGGAGAACCTTTCAGGCTGAAGTCATAAACTAATATACTCAGAGCGTATAAATATTTCAAAAGTATACTTAATATTGTATGATCCTTCCTTGGACATTGTCAAGGCATATGCAACAGCTTTGCAAAGTAAGCCTAGCTATGTATTGTATTTTTAAAGTATAGTGTGGCATGTAGAAAATGTTCAGTTGAAAAAAACAATAAAATCGGTTTCTGACAACTTTTGCTTATACAAAGCATTTGCCCACCTTACTTTTTGGTGGAGCAGAATAAGGTATTAATTTGGCAAAACTAGGACCTCAATATTGCATACAGTATATCTTTCAAACTGACCCCTTGGACAATGCTTCAAAACTTAAATAATCTACATTGTAATTTTTCCAACAGATAAGTGTCAATTTAAAGTTTGCTGCAACAGTATATCATATTGTTTATATAACAGGTTAGCTTAGATTTTGGCCAGGTATTTAATTGCAAAAAGCACATGACGTAACAATACTGCTGGTACGCAAGGGAAAGGGGTCAAATGACTAAAATCAACCCCTTTCAGTAGCTTGCTTTTTTGTCCTATTTATACCACTGTCCCACTAGTGTTCCCTTTTCAGAAACAAGTTCTCAGCAAGTTTCTCTCTTGATGCAGTGGTCCTAGGAGCTCTTGCACTGCTGAGCTAAAGGAGAGCACTGGTATGTAGGGAGGAAACGTGTCTACTGGTACAATATAGTATACTTGGTACAGTGGATACCTGGGTATGTGGTACAGTTATTACTAACTTTGAACATGATTGGATCTTATGCATTAAATGTTGTCTATGAAAAAAATCTGTGTTATGCATGAAGAATGAACAATTAATCAAAAATCTGACTGCAATTTTCTGTTCTATTAAAGTAGAGACCTCTGCTCTTAAAGATGACTTTGGTTTTAATGATATACTTAAGTAGTTGCTTTTCTCATGTACTTCTTCACCATGCTTTTTTCAGTTTGGATTTTTTTTAAGCCATTTTTAGCATGTACACATTATTCAGCGTGTTTCCATCTCATATGTAGCACTTCCTCTTCCTGTATCCAACCAAACCCATGATGCACTTGAGAAAAATGTGACTAGTCTTCTAGCAGTCTGTGCACTCTGTCGCTTGGGCAGATAAACCACCTAGTTGTGTATAAAATTACTGGGCGATTATGTCATCCTTCTTCTCCTCTGCCAGTTCATCCTCCTCAGGGCTGAGGTGGCCATAAAGATACCACATCTTTTGTCCCCTTGCCAATCACATTTGTTAGCATCCCCTCCAGGATGTGAAGAAGTGGAATGACATAATTCATCCCGTAGTTCTCGTCTCTTCAAAGAGCCTAAGTAAACGGCATGTGTCACGCAGGAGCTACCACTGGCTAACATGGAAGTTACACTGGGGAGTAGACTTGTCTGTCTGCAGCATTAAGAATTTGTTCCTTGCTGGTACAGGCAGTCTAACATATGGAGCGTGGAGTTCAAACGAGTGAAAATGTTTGGCTATGGTGTTTTAGAAAATTCCTTGTGTCCGACGCATGTATCCAAGCTGCGCTAAATGTGCACCAAAGTATGCCAGCCACAAACAATTTCTTCCATGCTTACAAGCACGAGTATCAAGCTATTTTGTGTAGGGAAAGGGCACACTCTACCAGGTGTCAGATAAGATGTTTCATGGTAGAGATCTGGGGAGCACTCCTTCCTCGCCCAGACCCTTTTTCTTTATTTAAATAGACAAAAGGGGTAACAATAGGAAGGGGGAAGGCCCAACACCTGACCACTTCCTTCATGTACAGTACAATCATACAGGAAGTGATGACACACAGGAAGAAACTACCACATGTCTCCCAATTACCACTAGAGTGAAATTGCTCAGTGATCAATGTCCAACAAAGTTCACTAGGATTCTCATGTGTGCTTATGTACAGGAATTGCGCCATTACCTCCAGCGGTTGATCAGGCACAATGGAAACAACAAACGCATGTTCCTTTTGTATATTGTTCTCTTAATAAATGCATCCACGCTAAGCCAATAAATCCACTCTTTGGGCGAGGGCCCTAGCTGGCGCCCATATATTTCCCAAGAAAACACTGCTGTGCAGCGCATCAGTCTCCCCTAGCCCACAGCCCAGTGCATAGCACATAGACTGTTTGCCAGTGGAGACCTCTGCGCCGGGCAGTTGCGTCTCTACATCCACAGTAAGATATCCACTCCAATGGTTTACCTTGACACTAAGAGACATGATGACAATACATGACATATTAAAAACACATCCTAATAAAATTTCCACAACAAAGGGCAATGTTGGGGAAAAGGGTTTTGCCCTTGCAGCTCAAGGACGGCATGTTTTGCATTGTAAGAGTGGCTTAAGTGCATGCACAGTTTTGTGGTGGTGGAAGCAGTATGAGGAGGCCATCTAGTGGCACAATGACCGAGTCTGCAGGTGGTGGCAGCATGAGGAGACCACAGAGCAGCACAATGAAAAAGTCTGGAGGTGGCGGCAGCATGAATAGGCCACAGAGCGGCACAATGAAAGAGTCTGGAGGTGGCGGCAGCAGCAGGAGCATCCAAAGGAAGCCACAGAGTGGTACAATGACAGAGCATGGAGGTGGCGGCAGCAGCATCAGGAGGAGGCCACAGAGTGGTACAATGACAGAGTCTGTCGGTGGAAACAGCATGAGCAGGCTTCTGAGTGCCACAGTAACAGAGTCTGGAGGTGTCGGCAGCAGCAGCATCAGGAGGAGTCCACAGAGTGGCACAATGACAGAGTCTGGAGGAGGCAGCAGCATGAGTAGGCCACAGAGGGGCACAATGACAGAGTCTGAAAGAGGCAGCAGCATGAGTAGGTCACAGAGGGGCACAATGACAGAGTCTGGAGGTAGCGGTAGCATTAGTAGTCCACAAAGTGGCACAATGACAGAGCATGGAGGAGGCAGCAGCAGCAGCTTTAGAAGGAGGCCACAGATTGGCCCAATGACAGAGTATGGAGTTGGCAGCAGCATAAAGAGACCACAGAGTGGCACAATGACATAGTCTGGAGATGGAATCAGCATGAGTATGCCTCAGATTGGCACAATGACAGAGTGTGGAGGTAGCAGCAGCAGCTCAGGAGGAGTCTGGAGGTGGCAGCAGCATGAGGAAGCCACAGAGTGGCACAATGAGAGAGTATGGAGTTGGCGGCAGCAGCAGCTTCAGAAGGAGGCCACAGAGTGGCCCAATGACAGAGTATGGAGTTGGCAGCAGCATGAAGAGACCACAGAGTGGCACAATGACATAGTCTGGAGGTGGAAGCAGCATGAGTAGGCCTCAGATTGGCACACTGACAGAGTGTGGAGGTGTCGGCATCAGCAGAATCAGGAGGAGTCCACAGAGTGGCACAAGACAGAGTCTGGAGATGGCGGCAGAATACTATGGAGGTGGGTGCCAATACTAGTACTCGCTGAAGATGGTGGGTGAAAGAAGGAGCACTTGGCATCAGATGTTTGGCATCAGGTGGGTAACAGCATCAGAATAGTAGCTGAGGCAGGTAGCCAGAAGAAACCGGTCTCTTTTGTCAAAATGTTGGTGTAGCACCATGAATGATCTAGTCTGATGCATCAAGCATTGGTGTGTGTTAATCCTGGCTGATCCACGCCTGATTCATCTTGATGCAGTGTCCCACTATGTGCTATATGTGGGCACTTTAAACTCTTGCTAAATGTCATATAAATGTTGTGTGGTATCATGCTATAATTCCCTTTAACAGGCTGACAGTGTCTTTTACCTTTATTCATATATATATATATATATATATATATATATATATATCTGGGGGGATGTAAACTTAGTGTGTCTGATGTTAATGAAGAGATGAGGAAGTTAATGGAGGAGGTGGAAATTTGTATTTTGACCTAAATAATTCAAGAAAGATTTTACCGCATATAAGTGCAGTGCTTAACGCAGAATAAAAGATTTTTTTCCAATGAAATAATTCAAAAAAGATTTTACCGCATATAAGTGCAGCGCTTAACGCAGAATACAAGATTTTTTTCCACCAAAATATTTCAAAAATGATTTTACCGCATATAAGTGCAGCGCTTAGCGCAGAATACAAGATTTTTTTCCAATTAAATAATTCAAAAAACATTTTACCGCATATAACTGCAGCACTGATCGCCAACTATCTTTTTCTTTTTCTACTGATATATGCCTCTAAAGGCTTTACCACATATAACTGGAACAGTTAATGCAGAGTATATTTCTCTTTTTCCATGTATATATGCCAATAAAGGCTTTTCAACAGAGGGTAATAGGCTGTCGGTCAGTTTAAAAAAACTAACGGCGCCTGAGGCGGAGTGATCTGAAGAGAATGGGATGTAGCAGAAGAAGTAGGTCCGCGCTGGAAGAACGAGACGTGGTCCTCGTGCAGTTTCTGTGCTGCGGAAAAGTCCACGTAGTGTCCAGTAAGCAATGCCATAGATAGATGCGGGCTAGTGTGACTTAAGGCCTCTTTCACACTTGCGTAGTTCTTTTCTGGCATAGAGTTCCGTCGCCGGGGCTCTATGCCGGAAAAATCCTGATCAGGATTATCCCAATGCATTCTGAATGGAGAGAAATCCGTTCAGGATGCATCAGGATGTCTTCAGTTCAGGACCGGAACGTGTTTTGGCCGGAGAAAATACCGCAGCCTGCTGCGCTTTTTGCTCCGGCCAAAAATCCTGAACACTTGCTGCAAAGCCGGATCCGGAATCAATGCCCATTGAAAGGCATTAATTCGGATCCGGCCTTAAGCTAAACGTCGTTTCGGTGCATCCGACGTTTAGCTTTTTCTGAATGGTTACCATGGCAGCCAGGACGCTAAAGTCCTGGTTGCCATGGTAAAGTGTAGTGGGGAGCGGGGGAGCAGTATACTTACCACCCATGCGGCTCCCGGGGCGCTCGAGAGTGACGTCAGGGCGCCCCACGTGCATAGATCACGTGAGTATACTGCTCCCCCGCTCCCCACTACTACTATGGCAACCAAGACTGGCTGCCATAGTAACACTGAAAGCATTTTGAAGACCAATCAGTCTTCAAATGCTTTCATTTCACTTGCGTTGTTATGGATCCGGCAGGCACTTCCGGCGACGGAAGTGCACGCCGGATCCTAACAACGCAAGTGTGAAAGAGGCCTTAGTTTGCATGTTTGTGCAGCGTTAGTGCATAGTGTATTCATCTGTATTGGTGCACCTTTCTTATGGACGTCGTTACGTAAGCGCACAGGGTTTGAAACGTACATACGAAATTTCACCACAACGTAATTTGGTCCGTACCACAAAAATGAAAAGTCACAAATATGACTACAGCGCAGAATGCTGAATATATCTTTATTATTCTACAGAAATACAACACTAAAGGCTTTACCACATGTAACTGCAACAGTGAACTCTGAATATATTTGTATTTTTCTGCTGATATACATCAATAAAGGTTTTTCTACGTATAAGTGCACCAGCGAATGGCAGATCTTTATATTTTTTTCTACTGCAATATACCAGAAAAGGCTTTACCAGATATAACTGCAACAGTGTACTGAGAATATATTTTTCTTGTAGTACTGAAATACGCCCCTATATGCTTTCACGAGAAATAACTGCAGAAGTGACCTGAGAAAATATATTTCTTGTTGGACGGAAAAAGGCCACTATACACTTTAACCAGAAAACAATTAAAGAGTGAAGTGCGTATATATTTTTCTTGTAGTACTAAAATATGACCCTATACACTTTCACCAGAAATAACTGCAATAGTGCAGTGTGTACATATTTTTCTTATTTTAATGAAATAAGCCCCTATACTCTATCACCAGAAATGAATGCAACCAGGCAGTGCATTAAAATGTTTTGTGTATTACTAAAATAGCGCCGTATACTCTTACCAGAAATTACTGCAAACGTGCAGTGCATTAAAATGTTTTGGGTATTACTGAAATACCGCCCTATACTCTTTCACCAGAAATGACTACAAGTTAGTAAGGCTGATTAGTCAGCCTGCATTTGTGGGAGGGACAGAGGCTCTTCATATACGAGCCACATCCTCACTCATGGGCGTGTGTTCTCAGGTGCACAGGTGCTGCTGGGTGTCATTAATGAACTAGCTTCTCTGGTGGTAGGATTTCTTTCTTTGCAGCATGGAGCCAGAACGGAGCTTTTATTTTTCGCTCGCTGCTACCGTAGCAATGCACAAGCTGTAATACGTAAGTAAGTTGGGCCGTGGCCGTCTCTCCTGGCCGGTCGGAACCCGACTTTGCTATCAAATGGGAGGCTTTGCCTCAGAATCTGCTGCCTCAGGTTTGTTCGTGGGGCTAAGAATTTCTATTTCTTTAAACTTTGTTTGTTTGATAACAGGAGTTAGTTCCTATATATCTTGCAAATTTTACTTCGCTTTGTTTGTTGCGTTTGGAAAGTTACTTCAGCTTGTAAGCAGTAAAGGAAGAGTTACCCAGGCTACATGTGATGTCATGTTTGGAGATCGGACACAGCTGTTGTTCAGGCCTATTGCTGTAGCTGTTCCTTGCCATGTGACTCCCCCAGCTAAAAAAAAAAAAAAAACCCTGATGCACTTTATGCTCTGCTCTTATCCTGAACGGCATTTCCACGTTCGGCTTTTACATCTGTCTTACGCCTGCTATTGCACCATGCTTCACACGCCTCACACCCTCAGATGCATCGCACGTCTTTAATTGTCCATGACTTTATGGCTTCGTAGCTTCTTGCCGCACTAACCTCAGATTCCCTACAACCACGTTGAATCGGGTTGCAACAGGGTCCAGCATTCCCTCACGGTAAAAGATTCAGATAGGAGATCGGTCTTCATGTCTCAGGCGTTAAAACAATTCTCATGTGTACACAGAAGAGCAACGCGCGGACCACGGCTAGCTGAAAGCTGTTGTCTGGGGAAGTATTCAAGGATTCTCTTCCTATCTACATGGTTATTTTTGGCCCTCATTCCTGTATAGTCTAGGCAGTCAGGTTTCGGTTCCACGATCTCTTGAGGCTAGGGCATTGCCAGTACTCGCACTAGAACCAAAACTTTACAAGGTTCAGGTGGTTTTTCATGATTCATTTCACAACGTATTCCCAGTCCTCCATTCCGCTTTGGGGCAGTATCCGCAATATTGAGCATCATGTCTCCGGCCTTGTCATCCACAAGATGGGTTGTAGGTCTCCTTCTGGTCATGCCTCATACACCCCGAATTTTCGCTCAAGATCACTGACGCCTTGCAGTTTGCTTGGGGATTAGTTTGCTCATGCCATCCAAGTTCCTTTTCTACCCTACTTGGCTTGGTTTTTGCCCACTTATAGGCCTACCTACGATCATGGCTTAGGGCACACAACAAGCCATTTAGTCAGGTTGCCTAAGACACGCATAGCTAAGTTAGATTATTCCTGTTGTTTTCTTTGGATATTTCTTGGCCGTAGCCAAGACCACAAATGATTTTAGCGTAAATAACAACAAAAGTGACCTGTGTATATATTTATCTTTTTACACAGATGAAAGCCACTAAAGTCTTTTAAACATAGCACTTGCACCCCAATACCTAATTGCTGGAATGACAGAGCTGTATTATGAGATTATCTGGATCCCCAAGTAATGGGGAGATTATCTGGATCCCCAAGTAATAAAGTTACCCTGCAGTTGTAGATCGCTTTTTTTCACAGTGACGATTTTCTGATGACTCTCCCTAGCACCTGCACACGTCTCTCCCTGCCTGTGAAATGATTCCTCTCACTATCCTTTCCCTGTACTAGTAGATCACTTCTTTCCTTTTCTTTTTTTAACAATTAGTTTTTATTTCACTCTCCCTAGCGCCTGCATACACATTTGTTCCTGAACAAAATACAATTGTGAATGGCAGAATCTAAGATGACCGCCGTATTTATAGGACTGTGACATCACCAGGTTGGCTTCCTGCTGATTGGCTACATGCATGGCATTATGGGTCACCCCGCCTTCCCAGAGTTCCTTGCCCCATGTCCTCACATGTTCTGTAGCTGCCATGTTAGGAAAAATTACGATTCGTTACCACAAAACGCGAGGAAATTCGCACTCATTGCGAATTAAATTTTTCCTGAAATTTCAAAAGAATTCCACTTCGTCAGCTTTAATTCGCTCATCTCTAGTAACCATTGTTCCTATGTCCATTTTTGCAAGGAGATGGCTAGTTTTTTTTATTGATGATGCCAAGCAATTACCCTTTGGTGGGGCTCTATTCACCAAGGTTGATCTGATGTAGAATAGCATGACAATGCCTATGTAGCTTGGAATCGGTGATATGCTGGGGGACCACTGTGAACTGTGCCTAGAGGGGAGGGTGAGTACAAGGTCGTGGATGAACAGGCACAGGAGGACACTGGAGCAGAAATCCTAGCATTACAATACGAATTAGGCATAGCCATCCCCTGGCCAAGTTATCAATGTGCCTGGCCTGAAACCACATTTACCCAGTGGTCTGGGAACAACACACATTGTCCTTAACCATAGTTTCAACTCTATACATCAGCGCTAGCGTGAATGATACCAAACACCAAGAAGCCCAAGGAATGGCCCACTTTTTGCCTAATGTACGTATACTGGGAATGTGGCAGCAGTTCAACAAGATGCACAAAGTGATATATTACACCACCCTTTAATACTGCTGCACAGTAATTTTATGCGTAAACTATTAAATTAACTGGGAATGTGGTAGCAGTTCAACAAGACGAACATGACAATATATTACACCACCCTTTAATACTGAGGCACACTAATTCTATGTATAAACTAACAAATTAACTGGGAATGCGGCAGTAATTCAACAAGATACATACAGTGATTAAGCTCAACCTGTAAAAAAAAAAATTATCTGTTTCCACGAAGCAGGAGGAAATTTCGATTTGCGGCAAATCACATTTTTCCTAAACTTCAGATCAAATTCCACTTCAGGTGCTTTGATTCGCTACCTATGAGGCAAACTTTCTAACGCTCATCCCTGTTAGACATGTATAAAGTCTTCAAAAATTAGATTTGAGCTCTTTGCTTAACTCTTAAGAAATTTGCTTTGTTCTGAATTAATTTGTCACCAAGCGCTTTAAATCAGCTTATATCCCGGTCTGCAGGGGGAGTGTATCTCGATGTACATCACTGTGTTTTGTAGCAACATGCATAGTCCTTTCTGGTACTGAAATAGTTACTGTGACAGGAAGGTAGACATCCCAATAACAGTAGAATTAGACAGCTTGTTCACCCCAATTTGAGAATCAAGGCCTAATAATATAATTGCTTATCTATTAAACAAAGAGGACGCTGTTGAATTAGATAGATATGCGCCCTACACAGGGATTGATCCAAACTGCACTGTCTCCTATAGATCCTTCAGCTTCAGATTATAGTCCCTGCACTGTCCCTGCAGTCTCCCTATGCTCTCTCTAAAGTGTGTAAAAACTCTCCCTATGTTCTACCTACACTATCCTTGCACTATCCCTGCTGTCTCCCTATTCAATATTCCACAGTTAAAAGCTTTTAGCAACACTGTTCCTAGCATTTGTAAGCTCCCAGTGAAATGGCAGAGACCGTGCGGGATTGGGCTTTTAAAGGGCTGTGACATCACAGGGGCTGGCTAGCTGCTGATTGGCTGTCTGCCCAGCATTAAGGGTGATCTCACATTTTCGGGCTTCTTACTTTCACCTTCTAACACATAAATCAACCATTTTAGAAAGAAAAAAATTAATTGACAGGAAGCGCAAGGAAGTTTGGATTTATTGCAAATCAAATTTTTCCTAAACTTCAGATCAAATTCCACTTTGGATGCTTTGATTCACTCAACACTAATCCCAGTCTTTAAAAAAAAAATCATTTAATGATGTGATGTCATTTTACAATACATTGGGAACTTACCAGGACTTTGTGTATTTTGATGAAAATTCTTTAAATAGGGACTGAAGAAGGTGAATAAATACTCTGAACTCCCCTTTGGGAATTGTATCTTTGTTTTTTTCTAATATTTTCTAGTTTTGTTTTTTAGGTCAGAGCATAAATACAATACAATATATTAAATTTCATGTAATTTTTTTTCCAAACGGTTAATAAATATTCTAATAATACTTTGTACCACTTTTAAAAGTCTAACCTTTTTGCCTAACCCATTGAAAAATCAACATAGGTTCAGTACATTTTTGCTGTCTCAAATAGTACACCACCTTTATTTTTTATATAGTGTTCTATCTTCTATGTACTTCACCATGCCATTTTCTGGTACTAAATGTAGAATTATAAAAGTGCTGGTTATATCTGCTATTAGAAAAGTTTCAATACACAAAAGAATTCCTTTCACCGGTATAAGTGTCCTTATTTAACCTTAGTCATCAAGACAAAATGAATATAAAAAAAAGTTAAACAAAAAAAAAAATGTCAAGAGCAGAATCTGCAGAATTAGGGCTCATGCCGGCCGTTCCGTGCATTGTGGATCGCAATTGCGTTCCCCAATGCACGGGCAACATCCGTGCAGCTGCCGCAGATGGATCCAGACCCATTCAACTTGAATGGGTTCGTGATCCGTGCGTTCAGCAAAAAAGTAGTGCATGCACTACTTTTTTGCAGTGTGGAGGCATGGCCAGAAATACCATGGAAGTGCTCTTTAGTGCTTCCGCGGGGTTCCGCTCCGTCCTTCCGCTCCGTCCCTCCGCACCGCATCTCCGAGATCGCAGACCCATTTAAGTGTATGAGTCTGTGATGCGGGATGCACATGGCCGATGCCCGTGTATTGCGGACCCCCTGTATGCGGGCCGCAATATGGCCACGGCTGGAACATATTTTGTTTCGTGTCCGTTCTGTTTTTTTTTCCGGATAGGATGCGGACCCATTAATTTCAATGGGTCCGCAAAAAATGCTGACAGCACACCGTGTACTATCCGCATCCGTATGTCTGTTCTGTAGCCCCCCCCCAAAAAAAATAGAGCATGTCCATGTAAATAGGCATTATTACAGTGGATGCGCAAATAGAAAAACGGATACCATACGGATGTCATCTGTTTTTTTTTTCGTATCCGCAGTTTGCGACCGCAAAACACATACAGCCATGTGCATGTAGCCTAAAACTTCATCTTCTCACTACTACTGACAATAAAAGCTCCACAAAGATTTGTTTGACCTGCTCTCCTCCTCCTCTGCCTAGTGTTGTCAGCAGTTAAACATGGTGAAAACTGCTGAAAGACTCCCTTTAAATATCTGTTCATTGGGCAGTCCTACTCAGTGATTTACATCTATTTGTGTATGATTGTGCATATAGTTGTCAGTAACTTATCAATGTAGCACGCACGACTCCTTAGCTCAGAATAAGAGAAGACTTAGGCCCCTTTCACAATGGGCGAGTTTACCGCGCGGGTGCAATGCGTGAGGAGGACGCATTGCACCCTCACTGAATCCGGACCCATTCATTTCTATGGGGCTGTGCACATGAGCGGTGATTTTCACGCATCACTTCTGCGTTGCGTGAAAATCGCAGCATGCTCTATATTGTGCGTTTTTCACGCAATGCAGGCCCCATAGAAGTGAATGGGGCTGCGGGAAAATCGCAATCATCCGCAAGCAAGTGCGGATGCGTTGCTTTTTTCCCGCATGGTTGCTTAGCAACGGGACCCGATCTCTATTATTTTCCCTTATAACATGGTTAAAAGGGGAAATAATGGCATTCTTAATAAAGAATGCATTGTAAAATGAAGTGGAAGGGGTTAAAAATAATAAAAGTTAACTTACCTTAGCCACTTGATCGCGTAGTTGTGATCTGTCCTCTCTTTCCCTGCATCAGCTAAGACCTACCATGGTGATGGACCATGTGATGTGACGTCATCACAGGTCCTTTAGATCTTAGCTGATGCAGGGAAAGAGAGGACAGATCACAACTACGCGATCAAGTGGCTAAGGTAAGTTAACTTTTATTATTTTTAACCCCTTCCACTTCATTTTACAATGCATTCTTTATTAAGAATGCTATTATTTCCCCTTATAAAAAAAGGGTGTATTTGCCATTCAGCGGTGCAGTTATATGTTCTAAAGTCTTTTGTGGTTATATTATTGGGGAAAAAAGTGTTATTAGACATTCAGTGGTACAGTTATATGTTCTGAAGCCTTTTTTCGGGTGTATTAGTCGAAAATAAAAGGCTTATTAGCCTTGGTGCAGGGAAATGACAAAATTGTAGCCTTTTTTGGGGTGTGTTAGTAGGAAAAAAAAGTCTTATTTGCCATTCAGCAGTGCAGTTTTATGTTCTAAAGCCTTTTTTGGGGTGTATTAGTGGGGAAAAAAGGCTTGTTAGCTGTTGTGCGGTGAAGTGACAAAATTACAGCCTTTGGTGTGGTGTATTAGTGGAAAAAGAACTTATCAGCCGTTCAGTGGTGCAGTCATATGTTTTACAGCCTTTTTTGTGGTGAATTAGTGGGGGAAAAAAGGCTTATTTGCCATAGTGCAGTAAAGTTAAAAACATTGCAGCCTTTTTTGGGGTGAATTAGTGGAAAAAAAAGTCTTATTTGCCATTCATTGGTGCAGTTATATGTTTTATAGCCTGTTTTGGGTTGTATAAGTGGAAAAAAAAGGCTTGTTCCTGCCCAGCCACACCAACAACTTGGCCAGATGATGCTGCTTCCGCCTCCATGTTCTCACGCCATTGGTCCTGCGAAAATGTCCGTCTCTGCCTCCTCATCCACCACCGTGTCTTCAGAATCCACTGCAGGGATAATTCACAATTCTCCTCCATCATACCACATGTGCAGGGCCCGCTGTTCTCCGCCTCATTTGCCTGAGTGAAGGGAGTCACATAGGGGAGGAACTGCTCTGTGTCCTTCACAAAGAAATCAAATTCTGGCTTTCTCCACGACAACTCAAAATTGGAACCATGGTGGCCGACAACAGGAAGAAGATGGTGTTGGCTCTGTGTCAAGGAGGGCTAACGCATGCGCCCTGGATGGTGCAGGTATTCAATCTGGTTGTTAAGCAGTAGAGATGTCGGGAACATTAAATTTTCCGTTCGCGAACGGTGAACGCAAATGTTCGCGAACGGGCGAACCGGGCAAACCTCTATAGACTTTAACCCCTTAAGGACCCATGACGTATGGGTACGTCATGGGTCCGATCCCTAAGTATGGCGCCCGCTCCTGCCCTCTGTGGGCGCGATCGCTGCGGGGGTCCGGCTGTTTCCTGTAGCTGACCCCCGCGGCTAATGATCGCGGTCGGCAGCGATGCAGATCGCAATCATTTAACCCCGCAGATGCCGTGGTCAATCCTGACCACGGCATCTGCGCGCGCTAAAACCGAAAGTAAAACTTTCGGCAGCTCTCCGGCTCCCCCTAGTGGTGATCGGGGTAATCGCAGGGCTGGATGTAGTAACCTCGAACTCAATGAATGATTCGAGGTTACTACTTACTATTTCCTATGCAGCCCTTGTTAGCAATAGGGCTTCATAGGAAAGTAGTAAAATCCTCATAAACTCCAATACAAGAGTATTGGAGTTTATCGCAAGAGTATTGGAGTTTATATAGGTCCTATGGGACCTATATAAAAGTATAAAAGAAAAATAAAAGAAATAAAAAAATAAAACAATAAATAAAAAAAAAACTAAAAATTCAAATCACCCCCCTTTCCCCAAAATTAAAATAAAATAATAATTTTTTTTTTAAAAATACACATCATGGGTGTCGCAATGTGCGAAAACGCCCGTGGTATAAAAATATAAAAATATATTCCCCATACGGTAAACAGATAAACGGAAAAAAGCGCCCAAATGGCGGACTCGCCATTTTTGAACGCTTCATTTCCTCAAAAAAAATTAAATAAAAAGTGATCAAAAAGTCCTATACACCCCATAATGGTATCAACTAAAAGTTCAGATCGCCCCACAAAAAATAAGCCCCCATACAATGCCATACACTTAATTACAAAAAAGTTATAGGGGTCAAAATATGGCGACAAAAAAAATAAATAAAAAATTTCCCACTTTTGAATTTTTTTTCACTATCAAAACGCAAGAAAAACTATACATATTGGGTATCGCCGGATTCGTACTGACCTGTAGAATAAAACGAAATGGTCAGTTTTATCACACATCAAACGTCGTAATTTAAAAACCCGTAAAATTGAGCTAGAATTGTTTTTTTTTTTGCAATTTCACCCCATTTGGAATTTTTTTCCCGCTTCCCACTACATCGTATGCAATATTAAATGGTGGCGTTGGAAAGTACAACTTGTCCCGCAAAAATAAAGCCCTCATATGGCCATGTGAACGTAAAAATAAAAAAGTTATGGCTCTCGGAAGGCATGGAGCGCAAAACGAAAATGCAAAAATGAAAAAACCCCGAGTCCTTAAGGGGTTAATAGGCAGATGAATTTTAAAACCTACAGGGACTCTTTATGGCCACACTAGTGATGGTAAAGTTGTTTCAAGGGGACTAACACCTTGACTGTTGCATACCGGAGGGGGATTCATGGCAAAACTCCCATGGAAAATTACGTAGTTGACGCAGTCGGGTTTTAATGCATAAAGTCCCCATTTGCACAAGGTTGGATACCAAGCTAGCCATGTCCCGTTCCTTGTCCTCACTGACATCATTGAAGGTCTCTTCCTCCACCCAGCCACGTACAACACCAAGGGTCCCTGAAAGGTGACAACAAGCCCCCTTGGACGCCTGCTTTGGTTGGTCTTCCACCTCCTCAAAGCCACCTTCCTCCTCTGACTCCTGTGCTTCAGACTCCTCTCTCCATGTTGCCGCAGGTCCAGCAATCGACGATGACAAGCTGCTTCTGGTGGTGATGGTGACCACAACTCTTCCTTTTCATGCTCATCTACGGCCTGATCAGCACTCTTCGCAGGGCACACTCCAGAATAAACGCATATGGGATGAGGTCGATGATGTTGCCTTGGGTTTGACTGACCAGGTTTGTCACCTACGCAAAAAGACGCATGAGTCTACAGCCATTGTGCATGAGCGCTCAGTAACGCGGCCAAAAAATACCCAGCTCCGCAGATGCTGTCCTCTTTTTTTAAAATAAAAAAAATATCTGTTCTTACCAGTTTAATCTCTGTTTTGTCCCTTATCAGGGGCCGGTGTATGGAATAGATTTTAGGAACCGGCGTATGGAAAAAGATGGTTGGTCGGTCCGCTTCCTTCCAATTTGGGGCACTGCGCGTGCACCGCACAATGTGTTGTGCCACCAATACAAATAGTGTGAACTACTATTCTTACCATTTTATCTTTGTTAAGTCCCCTATCAGGGGACGTGTATGGAATAGATTTTAGGAACCGGCATATAGAAAAAGATGGTTGGTCGGTCCTCTTCCTTCCAATTTGGGGCACTGCGCGTGCACCGCACAATGTATTATCCCACCAATACAAATAGTGTGAACTACTATTCTTACCATTTTATCTTTGTTAAGTCCCCTATCAGGGGACGTGTATTGAATTGAATCCTTGCATGGGGAGATAGAGAAAAAAGCTTGCTCTGTCCGCTTCCTTCTAATTTTGGGCACTTGCAATGGAATTTGTCACCAATGCAACTAGTGTTACCTAAGTATTATTCCTATCAGTTTAATCTCTGTTTTGTCCCTTATCAGGGCCAGGGCCGGTGTAGTGAATACATTTTTGCTTGTTCGGCTTCGCTTGGATTTTAGGTGACTGCGAGTGCGCCGTGCAAGGTACTGTGCTACCCTATATGAGTGATGGACAGTGGGCACAGTACAGTCTGTGGGCCTGACACACACTAGCAGGCAACTGCAATTATATTAAAGGGTAAAAATTAAATTACTTTTTTATCTGCAAGGTACTGTGCCACCCTATATGAGTGGTGGGCAGTGGGCCTGACACACACTAGCAGGCAACTTCAATTATAATAAAGGGTAAAAATTTAATTACTTTTTTATCTGCAAGGTACTGTGCCACCGGAAATGAGTGGTGTGAACTGCCAGTGGGCACAGTACAGTCTGTGGGCCTGACAAACACTGGCAGGCAACTTCAATTATCTTAAAGGGTAAAATTTTAATGACTTTTTTATCTGCAAGGTACTGTGCCACCCGATATGAGTGGTGGGCACAGTACAGTCGGTGAGCCTGACAGACTGGCAGGCAACTGAAATTATATTAAAGGGTAAAAATTAAATGACTTTTATCTGCAAGGTACTGTGCCACCCTATATGAGTTTTGTGCACACAGTACAAGCTGTGGGCCTGCGGCCTCTCACACAGGGGCAGGCAACTGCAATATATATATATATGTATATAGATATATATATATACAAAAAAAAAAAAAGCAGACTGCTGTACCAGCCCTAAAAAGGACATTTTGGGGTGCTGTCAGGACGCTGTCCTTACAGCAGATGGCCCCTTTCACACGAATTTTCCGAGTGGGAGCAATGCGTGACGTGAATGCATAGCATCCACACTGAATCCTGACCCATTCATTTCAATAGATCTGTGTACATGAGCGTTTAATTTTTACGCATCACTTGTGCGTTGCGTGGAAATTGCATCCACAAGCAAGTGCGGGTGCGTTGCGTTTTTCACTGATGGTTACTAGGAGATGTTGTTTGTAAACCTTCAGTTTTTTATCACACGCATGAAAAAAGCATCAAAACGCATTGCACCAGCGCATAAAAAAACTGAACAACTAAACGCAATCGCAGGCAAAACTGAATGGCTTTGCCTGTGAAATCGCACAGTTTTCACTGAACGCATCCGCAATGCATCCGGACCTTATAAGGACACGCTCGTGTGAAAGAGGCCGATGAGTCTTTGAGGACTAGAGTGGACACAGAACACTGGCCTAGGTAACGTTTTCCCTATTAATTCACCAGCAGCAGCACTATCCCTGCTCTAACTAACACTGCAGCTTCAGAATGAATCTAAGATAAATGCTGTCCTTGCTTTTTGATAGGAGTTGGGAGGGTCTGGGAGGGAGGGTATGCTGATTGGCTCGAATGTGTCTGCTGACTGTAAGGTACGGGGTCAAAGTTTGCTCAATGATGACGTATAGGGGGCGGACCGAACATTGCATATGTTCGCCCGCCGTGGCGAAGGCGAACATGCGATGTTCGCCAGCAAATAGATCGGGACATCTCTATCAAGCAGTTCCTGAAGTCTTCCACCCATGTACAAGACAGCTCTTTGAGGATGCCAAGTTATTTGTCAGTCGCCAGGACTACGGGATGAACAATGTAATTCCACTGCTTCATATCCTGGAACAGATGCTGATCTTGGACCTCTGCACAGTTCTTTATACCTGGCGCTAACACTGACCTGTAAGGCTGAGTTCACACATGAGTTATTTGGTCAGTTTTGGCCCCATAACTGCCCAAATAGGTGTTTCTAAGGGAGGGGGGGGGGGCTCTGTGCTCTCATTCCACTACCATGGCTGCTGTCGCAGAGTGGGGGGTTAGAAGCAGTACCAGCTTCATCAGCAGCAGCTTGAGTCTAGAGTCGAGGATGAGCACCTTTCTTAACCTGCCTAGTGGAGAAACTACTCTCCAGCAGCAGTAGCTAGACCTGGAGCAAAATAGGAACCAACAGATGGTGGCATACTTGGACAGTACCTTGCCACCCCACATTAAAGATCAGCCAAACTGGATTTGTGATTGCTACTGGCCTAGTTTGCACTGGAAAAGCTGTCCTGCCTGGCCAGTAGTGTGGCATCACAGTCGGAGTTTAGTCTGGTGGGGGCCATAGTTACCCCAAGGAGAACTCACCTATCCAGCCAAAATGTGGAGAAACTGACCTTTGTGAACATGAATCAGGCGAGGATCAACCAGGATTTTCAAACACCAGGGCTTGATACATCATAATAGATCATCCATGGTGCCATACCAAAACTTTAATAACAGAGACCGGTTTCTTCTTTCTACCTGCCTCTGCTACTATTCTGATGCTGCCACGTGCCTGATGCCACACATGATGCCAAGAGATCCTTCTTACACCCCCCATCATCAGCGGGTACCCACCCTATGGTCTCCTCATCCTGCTGCTGCCACCTCCACACTGTTCTTGTGCCAATCAGTGGCCTCCTTATGCTGCTGCCACCTCCACACTATGTCACCTTGCCACTCTGTGGTCTCCTTATGCTGCTGCCAACTCAAAACTCTGTTTCTGGGCCCCTCTGTGGTCTCCTCATGCTGCTGCTGACACCTCCGCACTCTGTCATTGTACCACTCTGTAGTATCCTCATGCTGCTGCCTCTTCAATACTCTGTGGTCTCCTCATAACGCTGCCAAATCACCTCTATGTGGTCTCCTCATGCTGCTGCTACCTCAACATTATGTCACTGGGCCATCCCAAAACACATGTATACTGTATGTCCAGCTCACCTGAGCAGCATTGCCATATCCCCGGTGTCCCGGAACTTGAAGCTAGGCACTTGTAAATTCAGAAGGACAAAAGTGGTTCCAGCACCTGATTCTTTTGGAATAAAAACTTCCTTTATTTCGGCACTTGAGGGTACAGACACGTTCACATTACAAACAAAAGTTAACATTGCTTTTAATGTGACCATGTCTGTGCCCTCAAGTGCCGAAATAAAGGAAGTTTTTATTGCAAAAGAAACAGGTGCTGGAACCACTTTTGTCCTATGTCACTCGGCCACTCTGTGGTCTTCTCATGCTGCTGCCATCTCATCACTCTGTCTCTGGGCAACTCTGTGGTCTCCTCATGCTGCTGTTGCCACCTCCATACTCTTTCATTGTGCCACTCTGTGGTCTCCTCATGCTGCTGCCACTTCGCCCCTTTTTTGGCTCTTCATGCTGCTGCCGAATCACCACTCTGCGGCCTCCTTATGCTGCTGCCACTTCACCACTCTGTAGTCTCCTCATGCTGCTGCAACATTACTACTCTGTGGTCACCTCATGCTGCTCCCACCCTCCCCACTACTTGACTGGGCCACTATTTTGCCTTTTTGGCTGAGTTGACATAATCATTTATTTGACCCTTTTTTTAATCTGTCAGAAGGAAGGAAAAAAGAGACGCACAGCAGATCCTGTCTATTAGAGATGTCCCAAATTTTTTGCCAGCGAACAGTTCCTTGCGAACATCGCATGTTCGCTTTCGCCGAGGCAATCGAACATATGCAATGTTCGATTCGCCCCCTATACTTTATCATTGAGCAAACTTTGACCCTGTACCTCACAGTCAGCAGACACATTTCAGACAATCAGCATACCCTCCCTCCCAGACCCTCCCACCTCCTATCAAAAAGCAAGGACAGCATCCATCTTAGATTAATTCTGAAGCTGCAGTGTTAGTTAGAGCAGGAAGAGTGCTGCTACTGCTGAATTAATAGGGAAAGCGTGAGCTAGGCCAGTGTTCTGCGTCCACTCCAGTCCTCAAAGACTCCGGATTAGGCCCCATTCACACGTCCGTAGTGTGTTGCGGATCCGCAACACACCATGCTGGCACTCCCCATAGAGATGCGTATTCTTGTCCACAGGCTGTGGACAAGAATAGTACATGCTCTTTCTTTTGCTCATCACATCCGGCCCCATTCACAATGAATGGGTCCACATCCATTCCGAAGAATTGCAGAATGGATGCGGACAAAAATTGCGGATCTGTGAATGAGGCCTTAGGACTGGATGCTTTGCGGATGCGTTCAGTGAAAACTGAGATTTCACAGGCAAATCCATTCAGTTTTGCCTGCGATTGCGTTCAGTTGTTCAGTTTTTTCCACACGGGTGCAATGCTTTTTGATGCGTTTTTCACACTCGTGACAAGAAACTGAAGGTTTACAAACAACATCTTCTAGCCACCATTAGTGAAAAACGCACCCGCACTTGCTTGCTGATGCAATGCGTTTTTCACGCAGCCCCATTCACAACCATGGGGCTAGGGCTGCGTAAAAAACGCAGAATATAGAACATGCTGCGATTTTCACGTAACGCACAAGTGATGAGTGAAAAAAAAACACTCATGTACACAGACCCATTGAAATTAATGGGTCAGGATTCAGTGCGGATGCTATGCGTTCACATCAAGCATTGCACCTGCGCTGAAAACTCGCTCATGTGAAAGGTGCCATCTGCTGTAAGGACAGCGTCCTGACAGCACCCAAAAAAAACCTTTTTAGGGCTGGTATATCAGTCTGCTTATATATATATATATATATATATATATATATATATATATATATTGCAGTTGCCTGGCCGTGTGTGAGAGGCCGCAGGCCCACAGCCTGTACTGTGTGCACACCACTCATATAAAAGTCATTTAATTTTTACCCTTTAATATAATTGCAGTTGCCTGCCAGTGTGTGTCAAGCCCACAGACTGTACTGTGCCCACTGCCCACCACTCATATAGGGTGTCACAGTACATTGCACGGCGCACGCGCAGTGACCTAAAATTCAAACGAAGCGGACCGAGCATGGGTCTTTTTCCATCTCCCGGTTCCAAAAATCTATTCACTACGCCAGCCCTGGCCCTGATAAGGGACAAAACAGAGATTAAACTGATAGGAATAGTAGTTAGTTAACACTAGTTGCATTGGTTGAAAATTCCATTGCAAGTGCCCAAAATTTGAAGGAAGCGGACAGAGCAAGCTTTTTTCCCTCTATCTCCCCATGCAAGGATTCAATTCAATACACGTCCCCTGATAGGGAACTTAACAAAGATTAAAATGGTAAGAATAGTAGTTCACACTATTTGCATTGGTGGCACAGTGCATTGCACGGCGCACGCCCAATTTAGAAGTAAGAGGACCGACCAATCATCTTTTTCCATCTCCCGATTCTTAAAATCTATTTGATACACGTCCCCTAATATGGGACGTAACAGTGATTATACTGATAGGAATATTACTACTTAACACACCACTCATATAGGGTGGCACAGTACATTGCACAGCGCATGCGCTATGCCTCAAATTGGAAGGAAGAGAACCGACCAACCATCTTTTTCCATCTCCCTGTTCCTAAAATCTATTCTATACTCTGGCCCCTGATAGGGGACAAAACAGAGATTAAACTACAGGATGTGCCATTTATATGGATACACCTTAATAAAATGGGAATGGTTGGTCATATTAACTTCCTGTTTGTGGCAACCATGGCGGCCATTTTGAATCCAACTTTTGTTTTTTCAATAGGAAGAGGGTCATGTGACACATTAAACTTATTGGGAATTTCACAAGAAAAACAATGGTGTGCTTGGTTTTAACGTAACTTTATTCTTTCATGAGTTATTTACAAGTTTCTCTTTGTTTACAGCTATTGATATGTCGCCGAGGTTAACACGTGAGGAGCAGATAGAAATTGTGTTGATGTCTGGTGAATGCAGTAACTGGGTCATTGCAGCAGATTTCAATGCAAGGCACCCTACGAAGCCACCCATCTCCCATGCTACAGTTAGCAAACTGCTTGCAAAGTTTCGTGAAACTGGTTCAGTGTTGGAGTTGCCAAAATGTGGATGCATGAAATCTGTCACTAATAAAGAAACATCAGTGGCTGTCCTAGCTTCATTCAGCAAGAGCCCACAGCGTAGCACTCACCGCATGTCACTAGACAGTGGCATTAGTCGAACATCCCTTCGGCGGATATTAGCTACTCACAAATGGCACCCTTACAAACTCCAGCTACTGCAGCATCTCAACGAGGATGACCCAGATCGGCGCACTGAATTTGCAGAATGGGCAAAACAAAAATTGGAACAGGACCCTCAGTTTACACAGAAGATTTTGTTCAGTGATGAGGCAAACTTTTATGTAAATGGTGAAGTTAACAAACAAAACCACCACTATTGGTCTGACACTAACTCACATTGTATAGATCCCTCCATTACTGTTGGAACAAAAAAATTGATGTTATGGTGTGGTATATGGGGTACAAATATAGTGGGGCCATTCTTCATCAATGGAAACATCAAGGCCACTGGATATGCGAAATTGCTACATGATGATGTGTTTCCCTCTTTATGCACTGAAGCTGGCACGTTCCCTGAGTTTTTCCAGCAAGATGGTGCACCACCACATTATGGGTGTCACCCCCTTAGACTTATCTTTAGGGTCATCTGAAGGCAATTGTCTATGCTGTTAAGATACAAGATATGCAGCACCTAAAACTATGGATACTGGAAGCCTGTGCTAGCATTTCTCCTGCGGTGTTGCTATCAGTGTGTGAAGAGTGGGAGAAGAGGGTTGCATTGACAATCTAACACAATGGGCAGCACATTGAACACATTTTATAAGTGGTCAGAAACTTGTAAATAACTCATGAAAGAATAAATTTACTTTAAAACCAAGCACACCATTGTTTGTCTTGTGAAATTCCCAATAAGTTTGATGTGTCACATGACCCTCTTTCTTTTGAAAAAACAAAAGTTGGATTCAAAATGGCCGACTTAAAAATGGCCATCATGGTCACCACCCATCTTGAAAAGTTTCCCCCCTCACATATACTAATGTGCCACAAACAGGAAGTTAATATCACAAACCATTCCCATTTTATTACGGTGTATCCATTTAAATGGCCCACCCTGTTGTAATGGCTGTAGGCTCATGCGTCCTTTTGCGAAGGTGACAAACCTGGTCAGTCAAACCCAAGGCAACATCATCGACCTCATCCCATATGCATTTTTTCTGGAGCGTGCCCTGCGAAGAGTGCTGGATCAGGCCGTAGATGAGCATGAAAAGGAAGAGTTGTGGTCACCATCACCACCAGAAGCAGCCTTGTCGTCGTCGATTGCTGGACCTGCGGCAACTGAGAGAGAGGAGTCTGAAAAAGAGGGGTCAGAGGTGGAAGGTGGCTTTGAGGAGGTGGAAGACCAACCACAGCAGGCGTCCCAGGGGGCTTGTTGTCACCTTTCGGGGACCCTTGGTGTTGTACATGGCTGGGTGGAGGAAGAGACCTTCAATGACGTCAGTGAGGACACGGAACAGGACATAGCTAGCTTGGTATCCAACCTTGTGCAAATGGGGAGTTTTTCGGTTGAGCAAATGGACTGTTTGCGGTGCGTTAAACGGGGAGTTTGGTCTGTCAGAGTTTGGTCTGTAACTGTGAAGCGGGCGTAACCCTTACACTACCTGATCGATACAACATCATAGCTGATCGTACACACACACTGGATGTTTTAAAGCACGTTGTTCCAAACAATTTAGGAATGTTAGGTGATTTATGCCATTTATGGATTAAAAACTGAGCGTCAACTACGTAATTTTCCATTGGAGTTTTGCCCTGGATCCCGCTCCGGCATGCCACAGTCCAGGTGTTAGTCCCTTTGAAACAACTTTTCCATCACTATTGTGGCCAGAAAGAGTCCCTGTGGGTTTTAAAATTTGCCTGCCAATTGAAGTCTATGGCGGTTCGCCCGGTTCGCGAACATTTGCGAAAGTTCGCATTCTCCGTTCACGAACAGAAAATTTAATATTCGCGACATCACTACTGTCTATGTAGCAGATGTAATGTATGAAAAGGTCCCTATTTTGCATCAGAATTGGCTTATGATTTGGAAGCCATAAGCAGGTGTGGGTAAAAAACACAGAAGACGTGCAAATATTCCATTAACGTGTCATCTCTGTTTTAGATCCACTCGTGTGGTTTTTTTTTGGCTTTAGCAATACTAATGGATTACTGACCAAATGCTAACCGAGTGAAGGCAGATGCTCAACAGAAAGGATCCATTTTTAGGGGCGGGGGTTATTGTTCTGACGGATCAGAGGAAGGGAAAAATGATAAGTTACGTCAACCCAAACTTACTGCTCAAACCCTCTCCACTCTGTTGGGGAGCTCTACTTGTATAAGCATTTAATAGATCAGGTTCTGTAGACATCTATGTGGAATCAGCTGACCAAAGTATACTAAAATTAATGCGCTCTTTCACACTATAGTAGGATGTTGGGCCTCTCCACAGTTCTTTATACCTCGCGCTAACATTGACCTGTAAGGCTAGGTTCACACATGAGTTATTTGGTCAGTTTTGGCCCCATAATTGCCCAAATAAGTGAAGTGTGCAGTGATTCTAAGAACAACGCCTGTCATGTGCGTGTTATACTGGCTCATAGTATTGTTTCCCTACCACATGCTACTGCAAGGCAAAGTGTTCTACACCACTACCCAGGCTCTCTGTAGCCAGAAAATAGCTATTTTCTAACGTGATTCGCCAAAATTATTTCGGATCGAAGCTAATCTAATTTTTTCGGAAAATTCGGCGAATCAGCTGAATCAAATTTTTGAGAAATTTGCTTATCTCTAAACATGACTGTAGAAGTCAATGGGGCGTACAGAGATTTTTTTATTATTGAAATGTTTATTAGAGGGAATGTATCATCAGAAAATGACTTGTTGTTTAAATTATGTTTTTATGTTTAACATATTTAAAAAAATAAAATAAAATAAAATATATAAAATAAAATATATATATACACACACATATATATATATATATATATATATATATATATATACATACATTTTTGATAAATTATTTTTAATTTTCCTTGTCTACATCTATATTTAAACAAAAAACAAAGTCCTTCTGTTTTTGCCCTGGCCACTAAGCCTAATAATAGGCATCACTTCTTGGTCTGTATAGGTTACTTTAATGCAGTTACCTCCTTATCTGTCATTCTAATCCTGCTGATAATGATATCACCTCTATGTATAATAGATACAACATGATCCACTATTCACAATAGGTGATTGTCAAATCTTATCTATTCTTTCCTTGTACAATGACCTCTTTACAGGTCTCTGAGCCTGTACCATAGAAGTCAATGAGGTCCCCTCCTGATCAGCATGTCTAAAGCCCATGGGGATGCTGTAAAGCAATTTTTTTAATGCTGTCTAAAGGCCGATAAGAACAGCTCAGGCAAGATGGCCTTCCCCATAACAATGTTCAGGGAATAGAATGAAGAAAATAAAAACAGATTAAATACCTCCACAGTGCCCGACCCCTTAACAGTGACCTCCTTAACCCCCCCCCTCTTAACAGTGACCTGCACAATGCCTTACCACCTTAACAGTGACCTTTACAGAGATTTGTCCCATTAACTGAGAACTTCACAGTGCCCGACCCAGTCACAGTGACCTCCGCAGGGGCCATCCCCTGAGCAGTGACCTCCACAGTGGCCAAGCCCCTTAACAGTGACCGCCCAAAGCACCCCACCCCCTTAACAATGACCTTCACAGCATGCTAACCCCTTAACGGTAACCTCCACAAAGGCCTGCAACCTTAAAAGTGACCCTGCACAGAGTCCTGCCCTCTAACAGCCTCTACATTGCTTCCTACTTAACAGTGACTTCCATAGCGCCCTGCTCCCTTAACATTGACCTCTACAGAGCTTTGACCCCTTCATTTTGACCTCCACAGCGGCCTGCCTTCTTCTGACCTCTACAGTGCCTTACCCCCTTAAAATGTGACCTCAACAGCACCCTGTCCCCTTAACAGTGACCTTTACAGCAGCTTGCTCATTAAGAGTGCCCCCCTACAGTGCCTTATCCCCTTAAAACAAAGAAAAAAACACAATGCAACAGCACACTGCAAACCAAATTAAGTACAACAATTCCATAGTAATAAGAAATATTCTGGTGCTAAGGCTACACTTATTTTCTAAATTTTAGTTTGACAAATACATTTTGTACAAAATTATTTGGGCCTGTCTACCACATGTCAAGGCAATGTTATGTGCCCAAATAATTTTGTACAAAATGTATTTGCCATTCTCAAATTTACAAAATAAGGCCTCTTTCACATGAGCGTGTCCGGACTAGGTCCAGATGCGTTGCGGATGCGTTCAGTGAAAACTGTGCGATTTTGCAGGCAAAGCCATTCAGTTTTTCCTGCGATTGTGTTCAGTTGTTCAGTTTTTTCCGCGCGGGTGCAATTGATGCGCTGGCGTTTTGATGCGTTTTTTCACGCGCGTGATTAAAAACTGAAGGTTTACAAACAACATCTCCCAGCAACCATGAGTGAAAAATGCATTGCACCCGCACTTGCTTGCGGATGCAATGTGTTTTTCACGCAGCCCCATTCACTTCTATGGGGCCAGAGCTGCGTGAAAAACTCAGAATATAGAACATGCTACGTTTTTCACACAACGCAGAACTGATGCGTGAAAAAAAACGCTCATGTACACAGACCCATTGAAATGAATTAGTCAGGATTCAGTGCGAGTGCTATGCGTTCACGTCATTGCACCTGCACGGAAAACTCGCTCGTGTGAAAGGGGCCTAAGTGTAGCATTAGCACCAGAATATTTTCATACTACTGTATGGCATTGTTGTATTTTATTTGGTTTGCAGAGTGCTGTTGCATTGTGCTTTTTTTCTTTGTCATTCTAGCCATGGCAGCGCTCACTTGCTCATTGGGATGTGCTGACTGACACTCTTTTTCTTTGCAGTTTGTACTGGAGTTGAGGCAAACTCCATTTAGTCTTGCACCCCTAACCAGCCTGTCTGCCCCATAGGCTGATTTTAAGGCCCCTTTCACACGAGCGAGTTTTCAGCGCGGGTGCAATGCGTGACGTGAACGCATTGTACCTGCACGTAATCCTGACCCATTCATTTCAATGAGTCTGTGTACATGAGCGTTTTTTTTCACGCATCACTTGTGCGTTGCATGAAAATCGCAGCATGCTCTATATTCTGCGTTTTTCACGCAGCCCTAGCCCCATAGAAGTGAATGGGGCTGCGTGAAAAACGCAAGCAAGCAAGTGCGGGTGCGTTGCGTTTTTCACTGATGGTTGCTAGGAGATGTTGTTTGTAAACCATCAGTTTTTTATCACGCGCGTGAAAAAACGCATCAAAACGCATTGCACCCGCGCGGAAAAAACTGAACAACTGAACGCAATCGCAGGGAAAACTGAATGGCTTTGCCTGTGAAATCGCACAGTTTTCACTGAACGCTTCCGGACCTAATCCGGACACGCTCGTGTGAAAGAGGCCTAATTAGTGTAAGTATAAAGCTGTAGCCTGCACTCCCTACACTTACTGGAAGCCTTTTGGCACCAGGAGAGGTATAGAGTGCTCCCTCATTGTTTTTATTGGAAGCCATCAGGCACCAGGAGGGGTATAGAGTGGGCTCAGCATGCATGTTGGTACTTGCATCCTCTGAATTTAATGAAGGCAATTTTGGCAATAAAAATGATAAAAAGCAAAGTGGACACAGCATGCATGTGGAACCGGTATGCCCAGAATTTTATGGTGGCCGTTATGGCACATAACAGGTAGCATTTAGTGTTAGGTTCCCTTCTTACAGAGATTACCTTGACGTGTGGCAGACGGACCCAATTAATTTTGTACTAAATGTATTTGCCAAGAATCTCAAATTTCAACCATAGCAAAGACAGGTGCACTCTGCGGCAATACTAAACCCTTATACTGATGTTAAAATTGAGAGGTTAGTTCGACATATCCTACTAGGAGGACATGTCTTAAGCTCGGACACCACGTCAAGGTCTCTCAAGTAGCCCGAGGCCCTATCACTCAACCTACCTGTGCCGTATGGGTGATACCAGTGGCCGTTGTGCATTAAGGGCATTAATGTGCCTGCTTTTCATCTACAGGCTACATTCAGATGCACTTGGTAGGCTCTGGGCCATATCAGCAGGTCTCAGGTGGGGATCACAGGCACCTCCCACCTCCCATTGCAAGCATGGTTACATGCTGTAGGTCACTGGTGAGCTGTTTGTGAGTCAGGCCTTACGCTCCCGTAATGCCCAACGGCCCCTGGTATCGCCCATACGGCACAGGTAGGTTGAGTGATAGGGCCTCGGGCTACTTGAGAGACCTTGACGTGGTGTCCGAGCTTAAGACATGTCCTCCTAGTAGGATATGACGAACTAACCTCTCAATTTTAACATCAGTGTGAGGGTTTAGTATTGCCACAGAGTGCACCTGCCTTTGCTATGGTTGTATTTTTGATTGTTCCCCACATCCACATTATTGTTATTGTATGTAGGATGGTTATTGTGGTACTTGTAGTCCGTTGCTGGCATCTTCCATTGTATGCATTTTTTGCTGTTGATTGCCCCTAGCAACGGACTACAAGTGCAGGATGTGCTCCCCTATATACATGCACTACTGCATACGGGTTGAGCATATCCTGCTTGTTAAACACCACACCACGTTTTCTAATGGTTTGTATAATATGTTTGGAGTTGTATAAACTCCAATTTAAATGTGCCTGCTTTTCATCTTTAGGCTACATTCAGGTGCACTTGGTAGGCTCTGGGCCATATCAGCCGGTCTTGGGTGGGGCTCACAGGCACCTCCCACCTCCCATTGCAAGCATGGCTACATGCTGGAGGTCACTGGTCAATGGCCACATATGTCAAACTAACCTCTCAATTTTAACATCAGTGTGAGGGTTTAGTATTGCCGCAGAGTGCCTTTGTCAAGAATCTCAAATTTACAAAATAAGTGTAGCATTAGCACCAGAATACTTTCTGTTACTATGACATTGTTGCACTTTGTTTGTTTTGCAGAGTGATGTTGCATTGTGTTTTTTTCTTTTTGTTTCTAGCCATGGCACGCACCTGCACATTGGGATGTGCTGACTGACCCCCTTTTTTCTTTCCATCCCCTAAACAGTAACCTCTACAGCCCCCCCCCCCAACAGTGACACGCTTACTTCACCCCACCATCTTAACTGTGACATCTACAGAAGCCCGCCCACTTAACAGTGGCATTAATAGTGATCTGCCCCTTAACAGTGACCTCTACATTGCCCAATCCCCTTACCAGTGATCTTCACAGCACCCCGCCCCCTTAACAGTGACGTCCAAATTTCCCTGCCCCCTTAACAATGACCTCCACAGTACTCTGTCCCTTTAACAACAACATTCACAACACCAACCCCTTTTGACAGTTACCTCCACAATGTTCACCCCCCTTAACAGTGATCTCCACAGAAGCCTGTCCCTAAATTATGACATCCACAGGCCTCTGACCCCTTCAATGTGACCTGCACAGCACCTACCCCTTAAAAGTAATCTATAACAGTGAAGAAAATGGGCTAAAATGTTATGGAAACTTGGTGTAAATCTGTGTGTATGCCAAGACTGAAGGACCTGCAAGCTTTCATTGGCTAATATATTTGGAAATATCTCAAGAATCGTACATCATAGAGTGTTGAGACCTTTACAAAAATCTTCAGGGATAAACTGCAATACAAAGAGCAACTTGGTAGAGTATGAAGAGGCTGTTGCATTCCTCCAAGTGCTGCGGCCCTTCAGACAGCTGATCAGCACGGTGCTGGGAGTTGGACCCCACTGATCTGATATTAATGACCTTGCAGACAATTCTGGTGTCTGGGAAAACTCCTTTAAAGGGCATCTGTCAGCAGATTTTTCCTATGTAACTAGCTGATCTGCTACATGTGCTTTTACAGCTGAAGGCATCTGTGTTGGTCCCTTGTTCATATGTGCCCACATTGCTGAGAAAAATTAAGTTCAATATATGCAAATGAGCCACTAGGAGCAACAACGTTATTGTCATTACACCTAGAGGCTCACCTCTCTCTGCAACTGCTGCACCCTCTGCCCTTTGATCTTGTCAATCAAAATGGAGAGGGCGCGGTAGTTTCAGAGACAGCAAAGCCTCCAGGTGTAATGGCAATGCCCCTGTTGCTCCTAACATCATATTTTGCAGTAATGCTGGAACATAGCATTACACAGATGTCTTCAGCTGCCAAGCGCACATGTAACAGGTCAAACCGTTTCATAGGTACAAATCTGCTGACAGATGCACTTTAAGTCCTCCTTCAAATAATAATGTGGATTTTCTGATTGGATTTGTGCAAGAAAAATCTGCAGTGTTTGAACAGTAACAGCTGTGTAAATGCAATTTCAACAAACCTCATTTGCATGTTGCAGGGATTTTTCACACGCAAATTGATCTGCAATATGGATTTTCTGCATCAGTCAATTATTTTAGTATATTATCACCATGAATTTCACCCCTTGAAATTTATTGGGGTAAAAGAAACAGTGAAAACCCACAGCATATTCTGCATATTCTGCTTTTTGAAGAAAAAAATCCACTCTACATGCAAATACCCTAAAGGGGATTTTTTTCTCTTAGAGGAATTTTTAGGAAATAGCTAACATTTAACTGATACTGTAAAATCAAAGAATAAAAAACCTTATTATCCAGAGTCCACAGTTTTTTTGGCGCTGCAGGATCTATAGAAGTAGGCCACCTTCACCACAAACAAGTTCAGATATTTAGATCCACACTACCGATATCCCGAACCAGAATTCCAAAGCAGCTGGGAAGACCAAATTCCTCCTCTCCACACCAGCACACAGACAATCACTGCAAGCTGGCCGCATTGCCTCTCTCTCTCTCTCTCTCTCTCTCCTGGTTTTCTCCTCCTGTAATCCCTCTCAGACACAAACCAGAGTAGATCCAGGTTTTGCCACGCTTTTTCAAGGGCCTTCAAAAAGTGTGGTGAAACCTGGGTCAGGCTTGCCAGGACATCTGGTTTTATTATATGAGTGTATTAGAAAATATTCTGTAAGTATAATAAATATCCTAGTGTTGCAGTACTTCACTATCTTGGATCTTTTCTGGTTTGTGTCTGAGAGGGATTACAGGTGGAGGAAACCAAGAGAGAGAGAGAGAGGCAACACGGACAGCTTGCAATGATTGTTTATGTGCTCGTGTGGAGAGGAGGAATTTGGTCTTTCCAGCTGCTTTGGATTTCTGGTTCGGGATATCCAGTTGAATTTAACTGATGCCTGCAGCCTGACTCCACTACTGAAATATTCATACTTACCTGCTCACCACCTCACTGGTCCTGCACCCTGGTTCCCGTGTGTCTTTCTTCCAGTTCCCAGCTTGTTTAAATCTGGTCAGGCATAGGCACGGTTTAGGTCTACTGCATTCAGTCCAAAGTGAAAACTCCAGCTCACCTATAATTGGTTGTATTCTCTGCCGGGGTGCATGGAGTTAAGGTGATAGGCCTCAATGCATACTTGAAGAAAGGAAAATGAACTCCGGCTCTAATACTTTAGAAGTGTCTCTCTTTGTCTTTATTTAGTAGCTTTGCTTAAAATTTACAGGATACACATCCTCACTGGATCATGGCTGTTGACGCGTTTCGAAAAAATCTTATTCACTGGTCCTGCACCCTGGCTCCCGTGTGTCTTTATTCCAGTTCCCAGCTTGTTTAAATCTGGTCAGGCATAGGCACGGTTTTGCTCTACTGCATTCAACCATAGGCTTTGGTGGTTATGTTTCCCCGAACAGCACTTCCAGGTGAATAGCTAAAGGCTCATGGGCCCTGGTGCAAGAGTGCAGCTTGGGTATCCCTTACTTCAGTGTTTTATAGCAAGGGGCAGGGGGTGCACCTAGCCTTTCTGCTGCCTAAAGCGCCACCCCCCATGCCAAATTCTCAACCTTATCCCTTCCCTTCAGTCCAACTGTTAAAGACATACTTGGAAAACATTGCATAAAGTTCAACAAAACATACAGAGTAATACACCATCACATACCTCTTACTTCAAGTGATTTCTCCTTTGATGTAGACATTCTGTTTGCTCATTTTATCCATTCAGACCAGACCATCAAGATAATTTTTTTCATCGATCTCTTGTCTCTGCAGAGTTTTACCCACAGACATCTTAGTTTCATAATTTACATCTCTCACAACTTACATCTCTTACATCATTCTCCCACCTTCTAAATACCCGATTCTGCCACTTCCAATACCATGCCCTCTGTGCTCCCCAATACTGTACAGCAGAAACAGTCCCCATCAACGTACTATTACCATGCAGATAGTGCCCCTTATATAATTATTGGCAAGCCAGTAGAAAAATGCACCCTATTATTTACCAGTACAAAAATATGCCTTTATAATGTGTGCCAATCCAAAAAATACCCTTTCATAATATGGGCCAGTACAAAATATACCACTTTAGAATTTGTGCCAGTACAAAAATGCCCCCTTATAATGTGTGCCAATGAAAAAAATACTCCCTTATATTGTGTGCCATTGCAAAAAAATGTGTGCTAGCACACAAATTCTCTCCTTCTGTGTAATAGTATAAGAATGCCTCCTCTCAGTGCCCCCTGTAGAGCCAATGTTCCCATAGTGCCCCTTCATAATGTATATCAGGACAAGAACATGCCCCCTTATGTGTGCCAGTACAAAATGCCCCTATTTAGTGCCCCTAGTAGATTCCCCCATATTGCTCCTTCTTCTCCCCCACTCCCATGGTGGCCCAACAGCATGGTGCCAAATGAAAAAAAAGAATACTTACTATACCTCCATGCCGCTGTCAGTAATGCAGTGCAGGCCTCTTCCAGCCTATTTCCTGAGCTGTATGCTGCCTGGCATGATGATGATTATGCCATCACACCACCTGTGATAGACATCACTCTCGTGCTCAGCTGCAGCATCTAACTGAACTACTGTCCCGAGGATGGAAATGCATTGTACTCTGCTGGTTTCCAGGGGTTGCGACCACCATGCAAACCAGCAGCGGTGGCCGTACTTGCACATTATAAGAAAAAGTTGCAGCCTCTCTGCTGACCGGGACAATAGGAGAAAGCATAGGCATTCAGGGACAGCAACACAGGTCACGGCCACCTTGTATCTGTTCTACACCGGTGGCCATAACCCCTTTAATGAGAGGTGTATAATGCAGTGGCGGATCAAGAGCCTGGTCTCGGGAGGGGCACTTCCGGCAATCGATGCGCCCCTGCTCCGATCACTACAGAAATATAGCCCCACTTACCTCTTACATCCAGTGACGTCTCCTGTGAGGTAGATGTTCTCTGTCCTCATCTTCTCCTTTCAGACCAGACCAACAGTTTTCTTCTCTGCAGTTTGACAACAAAAAAAAAAAATTCAGTTTACTACTTTTCCATCATCCTACTATCTTCTGGACAAATCATCCTACTACCCCCAATACTGTGCCGCTGTGGTCCACAATATTATACTGCAGAAACAGATAATACCCCTGATAATACTAGTACCACACAGAGCCCCCATATAAAATACCCCTTCTTTATGGCCTCAGTAGATGTCCCCATAGTGCCCCCCAATAATGTGCCAGTAAGAGGTGCCCCCATAGATGCCCCCCAATCATGTACTAGTGAAAAGTGCCTCTTCCCCTCCCCCCCATCATGTGCCAGTAACAAGTGCCACTCTCCCCCCCTCATGTGCCAGTGATAAGTGCCACTCCCCCCCCCATCATGTGCCAGCCTCTCTGCAACCCCCCCTTCTATGTGCCAGTTATAAGTGCCATCCCCCCCATCATGTGCCAGTCTCCTCTTCCCCCCCCTCATGTGCCAGTGATAAGTGCCACTCTCCCCCCATAATGTGGCAGTCTCCTCTCCCCCCTCATGTGCCAGTGATAAGTGCCACTCTCCTCCCATCATGTGCCAGCCTCTCTGCAACCCCCTTCCATGTGCCAGTTATAAGTGCCATTCTCCCCCATCATGTGCCAGTCTCCTCTCCCCCTCTCATGTGCCAGTGATAAGTGCCACCCCCCATCATGTGCCAGTCTCCTCTCCCCCTCCTCATGTGCCAGTGATTAGTGCCACTCCCCCCATCATGTGCCAGCCTTCTCTATGCAACCCCCTTCCATGTGCCAGTGATGAGTGCCACTCTCCCCCATCATGTGCCAGTCTCCTCTCCCTCCCCTCATGTGCCAGTGATAAGTGCCACTCTCCCCCATCATGTGCCAGCCTCTCTGCAACCCCCTTCCATGTGCCAGTTATAAGTGCCATTCTCCCCCCATCATGTGCCAGTCTCCTCTCCCCCTCTCATGTGCCAGTGATAAGTGCCATCCCCCCATCATGTGCCAGTCTCCTCTTCCCCTCCTCATGTGCCAGGGATAAGTGCCACTCCCCCATCATGTGCCAGCCTCTCTGCAACCCCCTTCCATGTGACAGTTATAAGTGCTATTCTCCCCCCATCATGTGCCAGTCTCCTCTTCCCCCTCATGTGCCAGTGATAAGTGCCACTCTCCCCCATCATGTGCCAGCCTCTCTGCAACCCCCCCTTCCATGTGCCACTTATAAGTGCCATTCCCCCCATCATGTGCCAGTATCCTCTCCCCCTCTCATGTGCCAGTGATAAGTGCCATTCCCCCCATCATGTGCCAGTCTCCTCTCCCCCTCCTCATGTGCCAGTGATTAGTGCCACTCTCCCCATCATGTGCCAGCCTTCTCTATGCAACCCCCCTTCCATGTGCCAGTGATGAGTGCCACTCTCCCTCCCCCCATCATGTGCCAGTCTCCTCTCCCCCCTCCTCATGTGCCAGGGATAAGTGCCACTCTCTCCATCCTCTCAGTCTGCCCCATCCCCCCTCCATGTGCCAGTAAAATTGTCAAATGTTAAATAATAAAATAATAAAAAAATAAACACTTATACTTACCTACATGCGATGCGATGCAGGCCTCTTCCGGCCTGTGTCCCGCTCTGTACTGCTCAGGCGGCGCGATGACGTCATCACGCCGCCTGAACCGCCCTCTGATAGGCTGCTGGCACAAGGCCCGTAGCCTATCAGAGGAGCAGGGAAGGGAGACGCCTCTCCCTCCCCTGCTGCAGCACAGCCATCTGTATCGCTGTCCTGAAGACGGCGATACAGATGGCTATGGAGATGAACGCTTCCACAGTGGAAGCGCTTATCTCCCTGTGCCCTGCCGCCGCCGCCACTGCTGCCCACATTCCCGGGGGGGGGGCAATTGCCCCGTTGCCCCCCCTGGATCCGCCAATGGTATAATGTGATGGAAAAATGAATAAGCCAGGAAAGGAGGTAATAAGGCTAAACACAATACATTAGTAAGTGCCTTTGTCTACATGATAAAGGCCTTTTGCTGAAGTGAGACAACCCCTTTAAGCACTTAGTAACATAGTATATAAGACCGAAAAAAGACATTTGTCCATCCAGTTCGGCCTGTTTCCTACAAGTTGATCCAGAGGAAGGCAAAAAACCCCTGTGAGGCAGAAGCCAATTTTCCTCACTTAAGGGGAAAAAAATTCCTTCCCGACTCCAATCAGGCAATCAGAATAACTCCCTGGATCAACGACCCCTCTCTAGTAGCTGTAGCCTGTAATATTATTACACTCCAGAAATAAATCCAGTCCCCTCTTGAATTCCTTTATTGTACTCACCATCACCACCTCCTCAGGCAGAGAGTTCCATAGTCTCACTGCTCTTACAGTGAAGAATCCTTTTCTATGTTTGTGTACAAACCTTCTTTCCTCCAGACGCAGAGGATGTCCCCTTGTCACAGTCACAGTCCTGGGGATAAATAGATGATGGGACAGATCTCTGTACTGACCCCTGATATATTTATACATAGTTATTAGATCTCCCCTCAGTCGTCTTTTTTATAAAGTGAATAACCCTAATTTTGATAATCTTTCAGGGTACTGTAGATCCCTCATTCCAATTATTACTTTAGTTGCCCTCCTCTGAACCCTCTCCAGCTCTGCTATGTCTGTCTTGTTCACAGGAGCCCAGAACTGTACACAGTACTCCATGTGTGGTCTAACCAGTGATTTGTAAAGTGGTAGGACTATGTTCTCATCACGGGCGTCTATGCCCCTTTTGATGCAACCCATTATCTTATTGGCCTTGGCTGCAGCTGCCTAGCACTGGTTTTTGCAGCTTAATTTGCTGTTTATTAAAATTCCTAGATCCTTTTCCATGTCAGTGTTACCGAGTGTTTTACCATTTAATATGTACGGGTGACTTGCATTATTCCTTCCCATGTGCAGAACTTTACATTTGTCAGTGTTAAACCTCATCTGCCATTTTTCTGCCCAAGCCTCCAATCTATCCAGATCCCTCTGTAGCAGAAAACTGTCCTCTTCAGTGTTAATTACTTTACACAGTTTAGTGTCATCTGCAAAAATAGATATTTTACTGTGCAGGCCTTCTACAAGATCATTAATAAATATATTGAAGAGAATAGGGCCCAATACTGACCCCTGAGGTACCCCACTAGTTACAGTGACCCAATCTGAGTATCTACCGTTAATAACCACCCTCTGTTTTTTGTCACTCAGCCAGTTACTTACCCACATACAGACATTTTCTGCCAGTCCGAGCATCCTCATTTTATATACTAACCTTTTATGAGGTACGGTGTCAAATGCTTTGGAGAAGTCCAGATATACGACATCCATTAATTCGCCGCTGTCAAGTCTAGAACTTACCTCCTCATAGAAGCTGATTAAATTTGTTTGGCATGACCGATCCCTCATGAAGCCATGCTGATATGGCGTTATTTGCCTTTTTTCATTGAGATACTCCAAAATAGCATCTCTTAGAAACCCTTCAAACAGTTTACCAACAATAGATGTTAAACTTACCGGCCTATAATTTCCAGGCTCTGTTTTTGGACCCTTTTTGAATATTGGCACCACATTTGCTATGCGCCAATCCTGTGGAACATTCCCTGTTATTATAGAGTCCGTAAATATCAGAAATAATGGTCTGGCTATGACATCACTTAATTCCCTTAGGATACGGGGGCGAACATAAAAAAATAAAAAATACATCAGAAACAGGAATTGTCTGAGTTCCATGATCACTGCAGGAAATCTCAAGCTTCAGCAGTGAACTATAGATCACAGCAGTGATGTCAAGCCTCTGTGACTGTTGAGACCTGTGATTGGCTGCAGCAGACATTGGACCAAGCTTCTTCCTGGTGCTGTGAGGATTTTCGGAGCCTGGGAACAAAGCAGAAGTATGTGCGTATATATATATTAATATATATATATATATATATATATATATATATATATACACAGAATAATCATATTAAGTATAGCGTATTAAATAATAATTGTCACACACATTTGTAGTGAAATATATTATCTACAAAAAATATTCTGGAGTATGTCTCATATAAAACTAGCATTTTATTTAAAATTCTCATTAATATAACAGTAACAGACGGTGTAAACCTTGAGGGAAAAAAAAAAAAGCTCCAAGTCTACGTGTCATTGGAATTTCTCAATAATTAATCCCAGTTCGCCACAAATCTCAGGAAATGTTGAGCCAAGACGTGTAAGGGACGCACACATACACTTCTTACGTAGGTGTGCATTACTGTTAACAAACTGTAATCTGGCGTGGAGTGGATTGTACACATTTTTTCCAATTAGTCATTCGTTATGTAATCTACAGCTAAGATCTTTCTACAATAGAAAACAATCACTTTGCCTTCCTTTGAGCCTAATTTTTTAAGCTTTAGTAAATATATTAATAATATTATTTTTAAAGGTAAATTTCAAAACGTATGTTTCCTATGTGTTACATCAGCCTTGCATCTTTATGTTTTTGCTTCTATCACTAAATATCAGACAGGGCAGTGTCATAGCAACAATCTCAACCAGGCTTCGCTTCTCAACTCTACGGAGATCTATGTGTCACTTATACAGACCTTGGGGAAGTGGGCGAAAAACTACTGTAACAGATACTGATGAAAATTAGACAGCTTCAGTCAAAATGAAGAAGATGACAGTTTGCTCTCCCTCTGCATAGATAATGGTCTCTTCGATTATTTATTTAGCAGAACAGGGACCAGCAACTTTCGGAATTCCAGCTGCTGTGAAGCTACAACTGCCAGCATGCAAACATGCTCAGCAGTTCTTCTAACTCCAATAAAAGTGAATGAAGCATTATAAGAGTTGTAGTTTCAGAACACCTGGAGTGTCGAAGGTTGCTGATCCCTGTAGTGGCATATGGAGGGATGATAATTACCTTGTCCTCCAGTGGACATGGACGGCCCAGGCTCTAGCTGCATTCTCATTGCTGTCCCGAGGTATCTTTAGACTGATACCATAGCACAGAGGAATCTAACATTTAATATGGAATCCATCAAATACTATCCAGAGGGTAAGTTCTCAGTTAAAAAAGAAATCGGAAAACCCCTTTTAAGGTTATAGACACCTTTGAATCTTTTTCATGGAGTTGCATGTATTTTGAGATTAAAAGAAGAATAAAATTAATAATTAAGTTTAATTTAAAAAATGTGTTTGGCTTTTGCAGCTAGCATGTACAGACACTGAATTGCAAGCTGCAGAATGGCATTCACATTAAAATCTGTTTCCAGGTCTTCTTTCTCCTCTTCAAAATGGTCTGAGATGATTACCAATAAAGGAGATGGTCACTGTAGGGAAAATGTGCGGCAAGGGGAAACTTTCCATGGCAATATCAGCATGGCAATATCCCTGGCAATATCAGATTGCCAGGGATTCCGGGAATGTGACCAGCATGTCTTTTTGTACAAGTTGTATTGTGTGGATCAGGTATATTTCCCATCCTACATAGAGAAGAATGTAAAAACAAAAGTATTGCTTTATTTTTTAGACCCCCCACACTGGTGTCTTATGATTAGAGATGAGCGAACACCTGGATGTTCGGGTTCGAGAAGTTCAGCCGAACTTCCCGAAAATGTTCGGGTTCGGGATCCGAACTCGACCCGAACTTTATCCCTAACCCGAACCCGAACCCTACATTGCAAAATGTAGGTAAATTCCCTGCAAAAAAATGGGGATAGGGAAATTAATTAAAATAAAATAAATAAAAGTTAACCAATATCAATTGGAGAGAGGTCCCACTGCAAGGAATTATGCGTCATATCACTCAACACTGGAGAAGGCTACTTTCAGTTATTTCGGCCCCAGCACCCAGACAGAGGAGAGAGGTCCCACAGCAAGGAATCATGCGTGATATCAACCACCACCGGAGAAGGCCACTCTCAGTTATTTCGGCCCAGCACCCAGACAGAGGAAAGAGGTCCCACAGCAAGGAATCATGCGTGATATCAACCACCACCGGAGAAGGCCACTCTCAGTTTTTTCGGCCCAGCACTCAGACAGAGGAGAGAGGTCCCACAGCAAGGAATCATGCGTCATGTCAACCACCACCGGAGAAGGCCACTCTCAGTTAATTCGGCCCAGCACCCAGACAGAGGAGAGAGGTCCCACAGCAAGGAATCATGCGTCATATCAACCACCACAGGAGAAGGCCACTCTCAGTTATTTCGGCCCAGCACCCAGACAGAGGAGAGAGGTCCCACAGCAAGGAATCATGCGTCATATCAACCACCACCGGAGAAGGCCACTCTCAGTTATTTCGGCCCAGCACCCAGACAGAGGAGAGAGGTCCCACAGCAAGGAATCATGCGTCATATCAACGACCAACGGAGAAGGCCACTCTCAGTTATTTCGGCCAGCACCCAGACCGAGGAGAGAGGTCCCACAGCAAGGAATCATGCGTCATATCAACCACCACCGGAGAAGGCCACTCTCAGTTATTTCAGCCCAGCACCCAGACAGAGGATACAGGTCCCACAGCAACGAATCATGCGTCATATCAACCACCACTGGAGAAGGCCATTTTCAGTTATTTAGGGCCCAGCAACCAGTCAGAGGAGAGAGGTCCCACAGCAAGGAATCATGCGTCATGTCAACCACCACCGGAGAAGGCCACTCTCAGTTATTTCAGCCCAGCACCCAGACAGAGGATACAGGTCCCACAGCAAGGAATCATGCGTCATATCACCCACCACTGGAGAAGGTCATTTTCAGTTATTTAGGCCCCAGCACCAAGTCAGAGGAGAGAGGTCCCACAGCAAGGAATCATGCGTCATATCAACCACCACCGGAGAAGGCAACTCTCAGTTATTTCAGCCCAGCACCCAGACAGAGGAGAGAGGTCTCACAGCAAGGAATCATGCGTCATATCACCCACCACTGGAGAAGGCAAATTTCAGTTATTAGGCCCCAGCACCCAGTCAGAGGAGAGAGGTCCCACAGCAAGGAAGCATGCGTCATATCAACCACCACCGGAGAAGGCCACTCTCAGTTATTTCAGCACAGCACCCAGACAGAGGAGCGAGGTCCCACAGCAAGGAATCATGCGTCATATCAACCACCACCGGAGAAGGCCACTCTCAGTTATTTCAGCCCAGCACCCAGACCGAGGATACAGGTCCCACAGCAAAGAATCATGCGTCATATCACCCATCACTGGAGGAGGCCATGTTCAATTATTTTGGCCCCAGCACCCAGTCAGAGGAGAGAGGTCCCACAGCAAAGAATCATGCGTCATATCAACCACCACCGGAGAAGGCCACTCTCAGTTATTTCAGCCCAGCACCAAGACAGAGGATACAGGTCCCACAGCAAGGAATCATGCGTCATATCAACCACCACTGGAGAAGGCCATTTTCAGTTATTTAGGCCCCAGCACCCAGTCAGAGGAGAGGTCCCACAGCAAGGAATCATGCGTCATATCAACCACCACTGGAGAAGGCCACTTTCAGTTATTTAGGCCCCAGCACCCAGACAGAGGAGAGAGGTCCCACAGCAAGGAATCATGCGTCATATCAACCACCACTGGAGAAGGCCATTTTCAGTTATTTAGGCCCCAGCAACCAGTCAGAGGAGCGAGGTCCTACAGCAATGAATCATCGTCATATCACTATATCAGTTATTTCAGCCCAGCACCCAGACAGAGGAGAGAGGTCCCACAGCAAGGAATCATGCATCATATCAAACACCACCGGAGAAGGCCACTCTCAGTTATTTCGGCCCAGCACCCAGACAGAGGAGAGAGGTCCCACAGCAAGGAATCATGCGTCATATCACCCACCACTGGAGAAGACCATTTTAAGTTATTTAGGCCCCAGCACCCAGTCAGAGAAGAGAGGTCCCACAGCAAGGAATCATGCGTCATATCACCCACCACTGGAGAAGGCCAATTTCAGTTATTTAGGCCCCAGCACCCAGTCAGAGGAGGGAGGTCACACAGCAAGCAATCATGCGTCATATCAACCACCACCGGAGAAGGCCACTCTCAGTTATTTCGGCCCAGCACCCAGACCGAGGATACAGGTCCCACAGCAAGGAATCATGCGTGATATCAACCACCACCGGAGAAGGCCACTCTCAGTTATTTCAGCCCAGCACCCAGACCGAGGATACAGGTCCCACAGCAAAGAATCATGCGTCATATCACCCATCACTGGAGAAGGCCATGTTCAATTATTTTGGCCCCAGCACCCAGTCAGAGGAGAGAGGTCCCACAGCAAAGAATCATGCGTCATATCAACCACCACCGGAGAAGGCCACTCTCAGTTATTTCAGCCCAGCACCAAGACAGAGGATACAGGTCCCACAGCAAGGAATCATGCGTCATATCAACCACCACTAGAGAAGGCCATTTTCAGTTATTTAGGCCCCAGCACCCAGTCAGAGGAGAGAGGTCCCACAGCATGGAATCATGCGTCATATCAACCACCACCAGAGAAGGCCACTCTCAGTTATTTCAGCTCAGCACCCAGACAGAGGAGAGAGGTCCCACAGCAAGGAATCATGCGTCATATCAACCACCACCGGAGAAGGCCACTCTCAGTTATTTCAGCCCAGCACCCAGACAGAGGGTACAGGTCCCACAGCAACGAATCATGCGTCATATCAACCACCACTGGAGAAGGCCATTTTCAGTTATTTCGGCCCCAGCACCCAGATAGAGGAGAGAGGTCCCACAGCAAGGAATCATGCGTTATATCACCCACCACTGGAGAAGGCCAATTTCAGTTATTTAGGCCCCAGCACCCAGTCAGAGGAGAGAGGTCCCACAGCAAGGAATCATGCGTCATATCAACCACCACTGGAGAAGGCCATTTTCAATTATTTAGGCCCCAGCAACCAGTCAGAGGAGCGAGGTCCCACAGCAATGAATCATGCGTCATATCAATTATATCAGTTATTTCAGCCCAGCACCCAGACAGAGGAGAGAGGTCCCACAGCAAGGAATCATGCATCATATCAAACACCACCGGAGAAGGCCACTCTCAGTTATTTCGGCCCAGCACCCAGACAGAGGAGAGAGGTCCCACAGCAAGGAATCATGCGTCATATCACCCACCACTGGAGAAGGCCATTTTAAGTTATTTAGGCCCCAGCACCCAGTCAGAGGAGAGAGGTCCCACAGCAAGGAATCATGCGTCATATCACCCACCACTGGAGAAGGCCAATTTCAGTTATTTAGGCCCCAGCACCCAGTCAGAGGAGGGAGGTCACACAGCAAGCAATCATGCGTCATATCAACCACCACCGGAGAAGGCCACTCTCAGTTATTTCGGCCCCACCACCCAGACAGAGGAGAGTTTCATTCAACTTTGGGTTGCACCCCAAGATCATGGTAAAGTTAAAAAAATGAGGAATCAATAAAGAAGTGCCCCGGAGTACAAGAATACATGGTTGAGGGGGAGGCAGTTATAAATGTATATTCTGCACAAGGGAGGGACAGGTCATGTGGGATCCATTTTTATGGACGTCAGCTTGTCCACGTTGGCTGTGGACATGCGGCTGCGTTTGTCAGTAATGACGCCCCCTGCCGTGCTGAATACACGTTCAGACAAAACGCTGACCGCCGGGCAGGCCAGCACCTCCAAGGCATACAATGCTAACTATGGCCACGTGGACAATTTGGAGACCCAGAAGTTGAATGGGGCCGAACCATCAGTCAGTACGTGGAGGGGTGTGCAGACGCACTGTTCAACCATGATAGTGAAATGCTGCCTCCTGCTAACACGTTCCGTATCAAGTGGTGGTGCAGTTAGCTGTGGCGTGATGACAAAACTTTTTCACATTTCTGCCATGCTAACCCTGCCCTCAGAGGAGCTGGCCGTGACACATCTGCGTTTGTGACCTCTTGGTTCTCCTCTGCCTTCGCCTTGGGCTTCCACCTGTTCCCCTGTGACATTTGGGAATGCTCTCAGGAGCGCCTCTACCAGCGTGCGCTTGTATTCGTGCATCTTCCTATCACGCTCCAGAGCAGGAAGTAAGGTGGGCACATTGTCTTTGTATCGGGGATCCAGCAGGGTGGCAACCCAGTAGTCTGCACACGTTAAAATGTGGGCAACTCTGCTGCCGTTGCGCAGGCACTGCAGCATGTAGTCGCTCATGTGTGCCAGGCTCCCCAGAGGTAAGGACAAGATGTCCTCTGTGGGAGGTGTATCGTCATAGTCCTCCGTATCCCCCCAGCCAAGCACCAGTGATGGGCCTGAGCTGTGTCGGGTGCCACCCTGCTGTGAACCTGCTTCATCCTCATCCTCCTCCACCTCATCCTCCTCGTCCTCCAGTAGTGGGCCCTGGCTGGCCACATTTGTACCTGCAAAAAATATATACTACCAAACTAGCGGACTAATTTTGGGGGATCAGGTTTAATAATTTTACTTCACACCAAATGCCACAGTGGGCGTAACCTATTTATCTCCCAAAAAAAATTAAATTGTTCTAAAAACCGTATCTTTATTGACTCTCTTAAAAATGCTCTGACATCTTCTGAGCTTAACACATATATTTAAAACCCTGGTAATGCCTCCACATAATGATCATATGTAACTCCAAGGGTGGGAGATGTGCACTATCTCCCAGCTTGGTATGCTAGATGTGATGGAGGGCTCCACTATGCAGAGAGCAACATGCCATAGAAAACGTGTTCTTTTCCTTGCACTTGTAGTAGTCTCTGACACTCAGTGCTAACTCTGCTAATGCACTACCTGCTAGCACCACATACTAACACTTGAATGCTTACTACTGCATGTAGACTCACACTCATTTGTACCTGGCCTCTGCTGTTGCAAAAAACCTCCCTCTGAGCCACTTCTAACAGACTGGCCTGAAAGTGCTAAAAATGACCACTCATCCTCCTCCTCCTCCTCCTGGGCCAGCTCCTCTTCCATCATCGCCCTAAGCGTTTTCTCAAGGAGACATAGAAGTGGTATTGTAACGCTGATAACGGTGTCATCGCCACTGGCCATGTTGGTGGAGTACTCGAAAAAGCGCAACAGGGCACACAGGTCTCGCATGGAGGCCCAATCATTGGTGGTGAAGTGGTGCTGATCCGCAGTGCGACTGACGCGTGTGTGCTGCAGCTGAAACTCCACTATGGCCTGCTGCTGCTCACACAGTCTCTCCAGCATGTGCAAGGTGGAGTTCCACCTGGTGGGCACGTCGCATATGAGGCGGTGAGCGGGAAGGCCGAAGTTCTGCTGTAGTGCAGACAGACGAGCAGCGGCAGGATGTGAACGCCGGAAGCGCGCACAGACGGCCCTCACTTTATGCAGCAGCTCTGACATGTTGGGGTAGTTGTGAATGAACTTCTGCACCACCAAATTCAGCACATGCGCCAGGCAAGGGATGTGCGTCAAACCGGCTAGTCCCAGAGCTGCGACGAGATTTCGCCCATTATCGCACACCACCAGGCCGGGCCCACCGGCAGAAACCACTGGTCGGTCTGTTGTTCAATACCCCGCCAAAAACTCCTGCGCGGTGTGGGGCCTGTCCCCCAAACATATGAGTTTCAGAATGGCCTGCTGACATTTACCCCGGGCTGTGCTTAACTTGGTGGTGAAGGTGTGTGGCTGACTGGATGAGCTGGTGGAAGCAGAGGAGGAGGAAGCCGAATAGGAGGAGGAGGCTACAGGAGGCAAAGAATGATGCCCTGCGAAGGACGTGCGCCAAGGAACTCTCCGCCTGCGGCCCAGCCACCACTACATTTACCCAGTGTGCAGTTAGGGAGATATAGCGTCCCTGGCCGTGCTTACTGGTCCACGTATCTGTGGTTAGATGGACCTTGCCACAGATGGCGTTGCGCAGTGCACACTTGATTTTATCGGATACTTGGTTGTGCAGGGAAGGCACGGCTGTCTTGGAGAAGTAGTGGCGGCTGGGAACAACATACTGTGGGACAGCCATGGACATCAGCTGTTTGAAGCTGTCTGTGTCCACCAGCCTGAATGACAGCATTTCAAAGGCCAGTAGTTTAGAAATGCTGGCATTCAGGCCCAGGGCTCGAGGGTGGCTAGGTGGGAATTTACGCTTTCTCTCCAAGGTTTGTGAGATGGAGAGCTGAACGCTGCCGTGTGACATGGTGGAGATGCTTGGTGACGCAGGTGGTGTTGTCGGTGGCACATCCTCTGTTTGGTGGGCGGCAGGTGCCAACGTTCCTCCCAAGGCGGAGGAAGAGGCCGAGGAAGCAGCAGAAGAGGGAGCAGGGGGAGCCAGAGTGAGTTCCTGGCTTTTAAGGTGTTTACTCCACTGCAGTTCATGCTTTGCATGTAGATGCCTGGTCATGCAGGTTGTGCTAAGGTTCAGAACGTTAATGCTTCGCTTCAGGATCTGATGGCACAGCGTGCAAACCACTCGGGTCTTGTCGTCAGCACATTGTTTAAAGAAGTGATATGCCAGGGAACTCCTTGAAGCTGCCTTTGGGGTGCTCGGTCCCTGGTGGCGGTGGCCAGTAGCAGGCGAACTCTCTTAGCGGCGGCTGGTCTGCTTTTGCCCCCTGCTCCCTCTTTTGCTACGCTTTTGGCTCGGTCTCACCACTGCCTCTTCCTCTGAACTATGAAAGTCAGTGGCACGACCTTCATTCCATGTGGGGTCTAGGACCTCATCGTCCCCTGTATCGTCTTCCTCACAGTCTTCCTCCCTGACCTCCTGTTCGGTCTGCAAACTGCAGAAAGACGCAGCAGTTGGCACCTGTGTTTCGTCATCATCAGAGATGTGCGGACTCCGATGAGGTGGTATTCCCATGTCCTCACCATCAGGAAACATCAGTGGTTGTGCATCAGTGCATTCTATGTCTTCCACCATGGGGAAGGGATAGGTGGATTTCCTTGGGAAACCCTGCCAGCAGGGTCTTCAAACAGCTTAAGAGACTGCTGCATAACTTGAGGCTCTGACAGTTTCCCTGGTATGCATGGGGGTGATGTGACAGACTGATGGGCTTGGTTTTCAGGTGCCACCTGTGCGCTTTCTGCAGAAGACTGGGTGGGAGATAATGTTGTGAACATGCTGGATCCACTGTCGGCCACCCAATTGACTAGCGCCTGTACCTGCTCAGGCCTTACCATCCTTAGAACGGAATTGGGCCCCACCAAATATCACTGTAAATTCTGGCGGGTACTGGAACCATAGGTAGTTGGTTCACTAGGACGTGTGGCTGTGGCAGAATGGCCACGTCCTCTCCCAGCACCAGAGGGTACACTAACACGACCACGACCGCGTCCGCGTCGCTTACTAGATGTTTTCCTCATTGTTACCATTCACCAAGCACCACAATAAGGAAAAAAATATTTGGCCCAATGTATTGATTTCAAATTTAGGCCTTTTTTTACAGGCACCTAACACTATCTGCCTATTTGTTTATGTAGCGTATTACACTAATCCAGGCACAGCAGTAACCACTGATTTAGGGGAATATCTCTTTTATATCTAGTATTTAGGCCCTGGATGAAAGGTATCCTTTTATGGACAGATTTACACTTGGCCTGCAACAGCTGGGACACCAGATTCAGGGTATTGCTATTTTGCCAGATTAATTTTACCCCAGAACAAAATATGTGTTTTGGCAGACACTATGAAATCTGGCCTGCAACTGCTGGGACACCAGAATCAGGGTATTGCTATTTTGGCAATTGAATGTCACCCCAGAACAAAATATATGTTTTGACGGACACTATGAAATTTGGCCTGCAACTGCTGGGACACCAGAATCAGGGTATTGTTATTTTGGCAATTGAATGTCACCCCAGAACATAATATGTGTTTTGGCAGACACTATGAAATCTGGCCTGCAACTGCTGGGACACCAGAATCAGGGTATTGCTATTTCGCCAGATTAATTTCACCCCAGAACAAAATATATGTTTTGACGGACACTATGAAATTTGGCCTGCAACTGCTGGGACACCAGAATCAGGGTATTGCTATTTTGGCAATTGAATGTCACCCCAGAACAAAATATGTGTTTTGGCAGACACTATGAAATCTGGCCTGCAACTGCTGGGACACCAGAATCAGGGTATTGCTATTTCGCCAGATTAATTTCACCCCAGAACAAAATATATGTTTTGGAGGACACTATTCTATTTTGCCAGCCACAGCTGAAACCACTGATTTATGGTATTGCTATTTTGGCAATTGAATTTCACCCCAGAAAATAATCTATCCTTTGCCAGACAGCAGACAGTATTATACTTGTCTAGCCAAAGCTGGAACACCAGATTTAGGGGATTGGTATTTGGGCAATTGTATTTAACCACTTAATAAAATATAGAAATTACTATCCTGAGTTTCTAGGGGTGACAATCAGCACAGCCAAGCCCCTGATGTAGGATATAAGAAAAAAAAAAACTAGTATTGATGGATTGATGGACTTGGTGGCAGCTTCTTCTGGTGCACCACAAGTCACAAAATGGCCGCCGATCAACCCAGAAAATAAGTGACAGAAAAACGCTCTGTGCAGCCTAAAAACCAGCGAGCAAGTAACTAGCAGAAGTTCAATGATTCTCAGCTGTAGATCGATCCGTTCATTAGGTGCTGTTGCTGACTTTAACCTGCCTAATCTCGCCCTGACAGAAGATGCGTCCTCTCCCTACACTAGTAAGAGCAGTGTGACGTGCAGTGCTACGTGACTCCAGCTTAAATAGAGGCTGGGTCACATGCTGCACTTGGCCAATCACAGCCATGCCATTAGTAGACATGGCTGTGATGGGCTCTTAGGGCAAGAAGTAAAACGCTAGCTGATTGGCTGCTGTGCAGCACTTCAGAAAGCGGAAAGAAATCGACGAACAACGGACCTGAACCCGAACTTTTTTGATGCTCGAACTGTTCGCTCAACACTACTCATGATGTGTCAGAGGGGTGTCTGCACCCCTCTATGTCATGTATAAATTCACAGGACAGGGGTTTAAGAATGCATCCTTACTAGTGATGAGCGGCAGGGGCTATATTCGAATTTGCGATATTTCACGAATATATGGGCGAATATTCGCCATATATTCGTGAATTTGCAGTTATTTTCTCGATTTGTGGAAAAACGGCAATGTAATATTTGCTTAATACGCGAGCAATACAGGCGTGGGTCACTTTAGGTACATTTTTTAAGCTGCTAGACGTTTACTGAGACTGGAGATAATGGTTGGCACGGCAGAATATTGCAATAGCTTTATATGCAGGTAGAGTGCTTCAATATATATTCGCGATTGCGAAAATCAGCAATTAATGATGTGCATATTTTTGCGCAATACGTGCACCTGGGTGACATCACAGCACTATGTATGTATGCACAGTAGAACCCTACCTAACACTCTGCCCATGAACCTATAGCTACACTATAAATCAATGTAACCTACACTGACTATCTCCCCCTAACTATCTGAATTATATATCTAAGTTAACTGTCTAATTATACAGCAAAGCACAGAGCACAGTTACCACACTGCTGTCTCTCTCAGAACTCCATTACACTACAGAAAATGGCTGCTGGGGAGGTTCTTATATAGTAAGGGGTAGGCAACTTTCCTATTGGTTGCTAGTGATGTTACTAAGCTTAGACAAAGACATTGCAGCCTTCTCATTGGCCCACAAGCAAGAGGGAGGTTACTGATGGAAAAAAAATGTTGACTATTCGAAATTACGAATATTTTAAAATTAAGAATATTTAGCACTATTCGCGATAAATATTTGTGATTCGAATATTCGCGCCCAACACTAATCCTTACACACACAACTGTGATCTTGAAAGTCTAAAAGTGTGAGATCTAAATCCCTAGTATTCTTATCTATAACACATACCCAAAATTTTCCTTCATCTTAATTCCTTGTCTGCAAATTACTGCAGCTCCTCTCTTGACTATAACCTATATTAATATTGGTTTTTCATTTGTTTTTTTTTAACCCCTTAAGGACCCACGCCATATGGCGCTGGTGGACGTGACTTAAGGACCAGCGCCATACATGTACAGCGGGCTGACAAGGCGGGTGCAGGAGCTGCGCCTGCTCAATTAGCGGCAGGGGTCTGGCAGTCACTGATAGCCGGACCCTTGTTGTATGCGCCCTTGCTGATGCATAAACCCTCGCACTGCTGCAGTCAGCGCTGACCGTAGCACGTGCGGGATGTGGGTGGCCATTGGGTCCCCACATTGTTGTGACGAGAACCTGATGGCAGGGAAGTCAGCCCAATGCCTTCCTTAGGCATCGTGGCTGCCTTCCAAGACAGCCTATGAGATCCAGCCCCCTGGATCTCACAGGCAGGAAGCTGTAAGTGTATTACAGTGTGTATTACACTTACAGCCAATGCATTACAATACAGAAGTCTAGTAATTGATTGTAAAGGGGATCAGACCACCAAAAGTTGAAGTCCCAGAGTGGGACAAAAAATAAAGTGAAAAAGATAAAGTTTTACAAAAAAATTAAGAGTTTCAAGTAAAAAAAAGCATCATTTTCCCAAAATAAAGTAAAAAAAATGTAAAAAATAGGGAAAAAAGGAAAAGTGGACATATTATGTATTTCCGCATCCGTAACAACCTGCTCTGTAAAAATTTACCTAACCCCTCAGGTGAATACCGTTAAAAAAACAAATAAAAACTGTGCTAAAAAAAAGCATTTTTTTTGTCACCTTACATCACTAGAAGTGCAACACCAAGCGATCAAAAAGTCATATGCACCCTAACATAGTGCCAACCAAACCATCTTTTCATCCCGCAAAAATGATACCCTAGGACAATTGCCCAAAAAATAAAAAAAACTATGGTTCTCAGATTATGGAGACTCTAAAACATGATTTGTTTTGTTTAAAAAATACTGTTATTGTGTAAAACTTAAATAAAAAGTATACATATTAGGTATTTCCACGTCTGTAACGACTTTCTCTATAAAAATATCACATGACCTAACCCCTCAGATGAACACCATAAAAAAATTTAATAAAAACGTGTCAAAAAAAGCAATTTCCTTACATCACAAAAAGTGTAGTACCAAGCAATCAAAAAGTCATACGCACCCAAAAATCATAACAATCAAACCATCATCTTATCCCGCAAAAAATGAGACCCTACCTAAGACAATCGCCCAAAAAATATAAAAAACTGTGGCTCTCAGAATATGGAGACACTAAAACAGGATTTTTTGTTTAGAAAATTCTGTTATTGTGTAAAACTTAAATAAATAAAAAAGTATACATATTAGGTATCGCCTCGTCCATAAGAACCTTCAGTATAAAAATATCACATGACCTAAACCCTCAGATGAACACCGTAAAAAAAAGTATTGTCACGTCAGTAACAACCTGCTCTATAAAAATACCACATGATCTAACCTGTCAGATAAGCATTATAAATAGCAAAAAAAATAAAAATGCCAAAAAAGCTTTTTTTGTTTCCTTGCCTCACAAAAAGTGTAATATAGAGCAACCAAAAATCATATGTACCCTTAAATAGTACCAACAAAACTGCCACCTTATCCCATAGTTTCCAAAATGGGGTAATTTTTTGGAGTTTCTACTCTAGGGATGCATCAGGGGGTCTTCAAATGTGACATGGCAACTTAAAATTATCCCAGTAAAACATGCCTTCCAAAAACCATATGATGTTCCTTTCCTTCTGCTCCCTGACGCGGGCTCGTAAAGCAGTTTTTCGACCACATAAGGGGTGTTTCTGTAAACTACAGAATCAGGGTAATAAGCATTGAGTTTTGTTTGGCTGTTAACCCTTGCTTTGTTAGCGGAAAAATAGAATAAAATGGAAAATCTGCTAAAAAGTAAAATACTGAAATTTCATCTACATTTACATTTTCCATTAATTCTTGTAGAACACCTAAAGGATTAAAAAAAGTTAAAAAAAAGTTTGTAAAATCAGTTTTGAATACCTTGAGGGGTGTAGTCTACAAAATGGGGTCACTTTTTTGGAGTTTCTACTCTAGGGGTTCAAATGTGACATGGCAACTTAAAATTATCCTTGTGAAATCTGCTTTCCAAAAACCATATAGCGTTCCGTTCCTTCTGCGCCTTTCTGTGTGCCTGTACAGCAGTTTACGACCGTTCATGGGGTGTTTCTGTAAACTACAGAATCTTGGAAATAAATATTGAGTTTTGTTTGGCTGTTTACCCTTGCTTTGTTACTGGGAAAAATGGATTACAATGGAAAATCTACCAAAAAAGTGAAATTATGAAATTTCATCTACATTTTCCTTTAATTCTTAAGGAACACCTAAAGGGTTAAGATAGTTTGCAAAATCTGTTTTAAATACCTTGAGGGGTGTAGTTTCTAAAATGGTGCCATTTATGTGTGTTTTCTATTATGTAAGCCTCACAAAGTGACTTCAGACCTGAACTGGTCCTTGGAAAGTGGGTTTTGAATGGCTTCTAAGGCCTTTCACACGAGCGAGTTTGATGTGAACGCATTGCACCCGCACTGAATCCTGACCCATTCATTTCAATGACGCTGTGTACATAAGAATTTTTTTTCACTCATCACTTCTGAGTTGCGTGAAAATCGCAGCATGATCTATATTCTGCGTTGTTCACGCAGCTCTGGCCCCACAGATGTGAATGGGGCTGCGTGCAAAACGCATTGCATCTGCAAGCAAGTGCGGGTGCGAAGCGTTTTTCACTGATGGTTGCTATGAGATGTTGCTTGTAAACCTTCCATTTTTTATCGCGCGTGAAAAACGCATCAAAACGCATTGCTCCCGCGCAGAAAAAACTGAACAACTGAACGCAATCGCAGGCAAAACTGAATGGCTTTGCCTGTGAAATCGCACAGTTTTCACTGAACACATCCGCAACGCATCCGAACCTAATCCGGACAAGCTCGTGTGAAAGGGGCCTAACTTAAACAAAATGATCCATGAAGTAGACATATGAGAAATGTAAAGTAATAACTATTTTAGAAGATAGTGATATCTGTTTTAAAAGCAGAATAATTGAAATTGAGAAAATTGCGAATTTTTCCAAAGTTTTGATTAATTTGGTATTTTTTTACAAATACAAATGAAATATTTTTACTCAAATTTACCACTGTCACGGAGTACAATATGTGACAAGAAAACAGTCTCAGAATGGCTTTGATAAGCAAAAGAGTTTTAAAGTTATCCCCACATAAAGTGGCACATGTCAGATTTGCAAAAAAATGGCCTAGTCCTTAAGTCAAAAAATAGCAGGGTCCTGAAGGGGTTAATTCAACAATTCTGTATCATACACCTCAAAGGTGCCCTAATCACCTACTCCACCTATGCCTTCTACCCTCTCTTTATAAGCGTAGAACAGCATAGCACCCTCAAACAATTAGTTTATATTTCTGCTTTTAGTGATGATGTCAACTAGATGTTATTTATTGTATAAAATACTTGCAATGCTTATTAGTATTAGTGTTATAGCCATTAATGCAGAAACCGGAACAATTCACTTATCTGAAAAAAGCTATTAGGAGTAAACTGTAACCTGTGTTAATAACAATGCTGGTCATGCATTAATAACTGAGAACAATGTTGCATTTAAAATGATGGGAGTATATTTTGTATTGCTAATCCCACTGAGGTACAAGACTCATACATTCCATCCTTCGTTACATTGTGACTGCTTTGTTATGCTGAAGATGCTATGAAGTTTTCTATGATAATTTACCAGATGGATCTTCTGTTCTACTGAACTCTATGAATAATAATTCATTTTACTATCCATGACCTAGAAATACAGATTTGAGAGATAGATTCCTTCAAAATTTGTATACAAACATCATGGCTTTCATATACCTTACATTTCCTATGACACATTTGAATGGCTAGTGACAACCTGCATGAAATTAAAGGCGGTATAAGCTCAAAGCTGCCAGAATAGATTTTGGGAATTTTGGGTGAATAGGAGAGGATCAAATAAAAGTATGTTTTACTTAATTGATGAATGGCAGTTGGCTTTATGAATGGTAGTGATGGTTATTTTCTTCCTCACTTCTGCAGATGCAGGGGAGAACTGGCCATAGATCCTATAGTAAAATTTCCCAGTGAGTTGATGCCGAGGGGGCCGCTCGAGCCCTCCTCACTGTTGACAGCCAGGTAAATAACAATCTTATGCTCTCAGCATTAATTAGGATATCTTCAAAATCATCTTGTACTGTCATTCTATGGGGATACAAGATAAGGCCCCATTCACACGTCCATGGAAGTTTGGGGCCGCGCTCCGCAAATGCGGAAGCGGAGAGCACATAGTGTGCTCTCCGCTTCACGTCCAGCCCCATTATGAATGAATGGGTCCGCACCCGTTCCGCAGAATTGCGGAATGGATGCGGACCCATTTGTGGACGTGTGAATGGGGCCTAAGCTGTAATAAATCTGAGTAATGGTATTGTAACCTCCTATAAACAGGGGCAATAAAAAATGTTTAAATATTTTTAAAAAGATAAACATCATGGGCATCACTGCTTCCAAAAATGTCCCGTACTATTAAAATATAAAAATATTTATCCCTTACTAAAAAGTATCAAAATGGATGATTTTTTCATCTCTTCTCTTACCCAAAAATTTGAAAATATGATAAAAATCACAGACACACTTCACACAGTCTCCAGAATGGTCAATAAAAACTACAGATCGTCCCACAAAAAATGCTCATAACTTAAAAAAGTTATGGTGGTCAGAATAGCGATGTAAACATTTTTTTCCAAGTTTTTATTTTTTCATCATTAACCACTTCAGCCCCCCTAGCTTAAACACACTTAATGACCAGGCCACTTTTTACAATTCTGCACTACACTACTTTCACCGTTTATTGCTCCGCCATACAACTTACCACCCAAATGAATTTTACCTCCTTTTCTTCTCACTAATAGAGCTTTCATTTGGTGCTATTTCATTGTTGCTGACACTTTTTTGATATTTTGCTTTTTTTGACGAAATTTTTGCAAAAAATTTACATTTTTCACTTTCTGTTTGAAAATTTGTCAAATAAAACTACATTTCTCTATAAATTTTTCTCTGAATTTATTGTTCTACATGTCTTTGATAAAAAAATGCAATAAGTATATATTTATTGGTTTGGGTAAAAGTTATAGCTTTTACAAACTGTGGTGCAAAAAAGTGAATTTCCGTACTTTGACTTTCTGAGCACCTGTCCTGTTTTCTGACGTACTACAATGCCCAGACAGTGGAAACACCCCATAAATGACCCCATTTCGGAAAGTAGACACCCTAAGGTATTCACTAAGGGGCATAGTCAGTTCATGGAAGTTTTTATTTTTTGTCACAAGTTAGCGGAAATAGATTTTTATTTTATTTTTTCAAAAAATTTCATTTTCCGCTAACTTGTGACAAAAAATAAAAACTTCCATGAACTCACTATGCCCATCAGAGAATACCATAGGGTGTCTACTTTCCAGAATGGGGTCACTTGTGGGGTATTTTTACTGCCCTGGCATTTTAGGGGCCCCTAAAGCGTGAGAATACAAATGTGTAAAAATGCCCTGTGAAATCCTAAAGATTCTCATTGGATTTAGGGCCCCTTTGCGCATCTTGGCTGCAAAAAAGTGTCACACATGTGGTATCACCATACTCAGGAGAAGTAGGGCAATGTGTTTTGGGGTGTATTTTTACATATACCCATGTTGGGTGAGAGAAATATCTCTGTAAATAGACAACTTTGTATAAAAAAATTTAAAAAGTTGTCGTTTACAGTGATATTTCTCACACATAGTATGGGTATATATAAAAATACACCCCAAAACACATTGCCCTACTTCTCCTGAGTACGGCGATACCACATGTGTGACACTTTTTTGCAGCCAAGATGCGCAAAGGGGCCCTAAATCCGATGAGTACCTTTAGGATTTCACAGGGCAATTTTACGCATTTTACTACTTCTCACACTTTAGGGGCCCCTAAAATGCCGGGACAGTAAAAATACCACACAAGTGACCCCATTCCGGAAAGTAGACACCCCAAGGTATTCCGTGAGGGGTATGGTGAGTTCATGGAAGTTTTTATTTTTTGTCACAAGTTAGCGGAAATTGACTTTTTTTTTTTTTCTTACAAAGTCTCATATTCCACTAACTTGTGACAAAAAATAAAATTTTACATGAACTCACTATACCCCTCACGGAATACCTTGGGGTGTCTGCTTTCTAAAATGGGGTCACTTGTGTGGTGTTTTTACTGCCCTGGCATTTTAGAGATATTTTTCACACCCAGCATGGGCCTGATCGGGCAAACACTGCGTTTGGGGTGGAGGGCGAACTAAAGTGACAGTAATACTATTATAGATCTGACCGTGATCAGTTCTGATCACTTACAGATACTATAAAAGTACAAATGCTGATTAGCGCTACGCTAATCAGCGAATCGGTGACTGCGGTGCGGTGGGCTGGGCGCTAACGCTAACTACCTACCAAAGGGACCTAAACTAACCTAAACCTAGCAGTCAATACTAGTGAAAAAAAATAGTGACAGTTTACACTGATCACTTTTTTCCCTTTCACTAGTGATTGGCAGGTGACAGGGGTGATCAAGGGGTTAATTTGGGTGATGGGGGGCTGATCAGGGGCTAGTGTGTGGTGCTTGGGTGTACTCACTGTAGAGGTGTGCTCTCTCCTGGGTCCAACCGACAAAAAGGACCCAGGAGAGGGCACAGAAGCTATTTAACACATTATATTTATAAATATAATGTGTTAAATGGCTTGCGATTCGTTTTTTTTAAAAAAATCATCAGCCTGCCAGCGATGATCATTGGCTGGCAGGCTGATGAACTATAGTTGAACTTTTTCCCTAACTTTTCACCGCCGCGCAGTGCGCATGCGCGGCGGCATCGGCACGAAATCTCGCATCTCGCGAGATGACGCGCCGATGTGTCGTATCAGAACTACAGGACCGCCCACCGGACGCATCCCTGCGTTAGGCGGTCCTGTAGAGGTTAAAACACAAATCATATGTGATATTGTTATAATTGTACTGACCCAGAGATTAAAGGTCAGTTTTTCTGCAAAAGAACACTGTAGGGACAAAAGACATAAAACCGTGGCATAATTGTGTTTTTTTTTTCCAATTGCACCCCATTTCGGATTTTTTCCAGCTTGCTACAACATTGCATGCTATATTAAATGGTGTCATTGAAAATGACAACTGATCCCGCAAAAAATAAGCCCTCATGCGGCCATGTGAATGAAAAAATTATGAAATTATGGCTCTGGGAAAAGAGGGAACAAAAACAAAAATGCAAAAATGAAATTAAAAAAATCAGATATCCAAGGGGTTAATAAGTAGAACACACCGTCTAATGGAAAAATAAATCATGGCTCTTGGAAGGCAGAGAGTTAAGGACTTAAACAAAGAATTTAAAATTGATTGCAGTGGGAGCTATATAAATAAAGAATAGGACAAAGCAGTACAAATATTGCAGTAGCATGCTATTTTGTAGCACAGCTGCCAGTAGATGTTCTGAATTAATGCCCGGATTTATTATAAATGTAGTGCATTTTACACCAACGGACTTCAGACTAAGGCTGTCACATGAAACACCAGTCTTAACAAATCTGCCGCAAAGTGTTCCAGCAACCACATAAGGGTCTGTATTTTCATTTATGACATTTTCTCCCTCAGAAACCTATCATAATACATTTGTTATTGACACTTTTGTTTTATAAATAAAATATGTTGTTCATTTTATAATGTGGCACAGAATTGTGGCAAATTAATCCACACATGTGATAAATATTATAATTAAAAAAAAAAATCATATAGTCAGATACTATATAAGAGAAAGAGAAAAATAGAGCACTGTGATCACACTGACATTTTTCTGCTTCCATTTCATGCACAGGTCCAATGTTACCCTGAAGTAGTGACATAACTAACAAAAGTCAAGTTAGTTTTCAGAATAGGCTGTCATGCGCATTTATGAGGAATAGGGATAAGCAAACCTGAACTCCAAAGTTTGGGTTCGTACAGAACTTTGCGAGTTCGGGTACCCAGACCCGAATCTGGACTTTTTCACTGAAGTCAGGGTTCGGTGTTAGATTGTTTTTTGAATTACTTTATTACTTTCCGTTGTAACATGGTTATATTGGAAAATAATGGCATTCCTAAGATGAAATGCAAAAGGGAAACCTTTAGAGGCATTCCATTTTGCATTCTCTCATAACAGAAGTCTATGGGAGCATAACAGATCCGTTATGCTGCCCATAGACTTCGATTATGACTGAATGCAAAATGGAATGCCTCTAAAGATGTCCCTTTTGCTTTCCGTGTTAAGTCGTCTTAACCATGTTATAACAGAAAATGAAAAAGTGAAGTTCGGGTCCCCATTGACTTCAATTGGGTTCAGGGTACAGTTTGGGTCAAGTTCGGGTCCAGAACTCGAACTTTGACCTGAAGTTCTGCCGAACCTGGCGAACCCGAACTTCCACGGTTTCACTCATCCCTAATAAGGAATAACACTAAATTGAACCACCATATGACCGGTATTATGCGATTTTCCCTCTAAAAGCTCCATTTCTGAAATATGAGACTAGCTGCTATGATGTCTCCCATACACAGCACACTGAGAAGAGGAAAGTCAAGTGACTCTTTAACCCCTTCAGTACTGAGCCATTTTTCACCTTATGGACCAGGCCAAATCTTGGAAATCTGACATATGTCACTTTATGTGGTAATAACTTTGGAACACTTTTACTTATGCAACCCATTCTGAGATTTTTTCTTGTGACACATTGTAGTTCATAATAGTGGTAAATTTGAGTCAATATAAATAACCTTTACATATAAAAAAAAAATGTCCTGGAAATGTGAAAACATTCGCAATTTTCTAAATTGAATTGTCTCTGCTTTTAAGACCTCATGCACACGACCATATGTTTGGTCCGCGTCCGAGCAGCATATTTTGCGGCTCGGGCACAGACCCATTCACTTCAATGGGGCCGCAAAAGATGCGGACAGCACTCCGTTTGCTGTCCGCATCCATTGCTCCATTCCGTGGCCCCGCAAAAAAAAAAAAAAACAGGACAAAAATAGACATCTCTATAATGGGTGGCCCGTTAAGTCCTGCAAATTGCGGAAGGCACACGGAGTGGCTTCCATGTTTTGCGGATCCGCAGTTTGCGGATTCACAAAACACACACTGTCGTGTGCATGTAGCCTAAGGCAGATAGTGATACCTCACAAAATTGCTATTACTTTACATTTCTCATATGTCTACTTTATGTTGACATCATTTTGCAATTGTAATTTTATTTTTTTAAGATATTAGAAGGCTTACAATTTTAGAAGTAATTCCAAAATGATTTCCAAAACCCACTTTTTTAAGGATTAGTTCAGTTATGAAGTCACTTTGTGGGGCTTACATAGTAAAATGACCTCATTTTAGAAACTACACCACTTAAGTTATTCAAAACTTTTATTACCATTTTTGTTAACCCTTTAGGTGTTCCATAAGAATTAAAGTAAAATGGAGATGACATTTTTAAATTTCACTTTTTTGGCAGATTTTCCATTTTAATCTATTCTTTCATGTAACACTTCAAGGGTTAACAGTCAAACAAAAGTCAATATATATTACTCTGATTCTGCAGTTTAAAACACCCCACATGTGGTGGTAAACTGCTGTATGGGCACACAGCAGGACACAGAACGAAAGGAGTGCCAGATGGTTTTTGGAGAGCAGATTTTGCTGGACTGGTTTTTAGATGCCATGTGCTATTTGAAGCCACTCTCATGCACCCAACAGTACAAACTCCCCAAAAGTGACCGCATTTTAGAAAACATAGAATAAGGTGACAGTTTTATTAATACTATTTTGGAGTAAGTATGATTTTTTAAAGCTCAATATTTAGCTTTTTGTGAGGCTAGGTAACAAAAAACAAATGGGTGTTCTGGCACAATTTTTTTTTTTATATATACTGTTCACCTGACAGGTTAGATCATGTGATATTTTTTTATAGAGCAAGTTGTTACAAATGCATTGATACCTAATATGTCTATTTTTTTATTTATTTTGGTTTTGCACAATAAAAGCACTTTGGAAAAAAAAATGTTTTTGTGTCTCCATTTTCTGAAAGCCAATTTTTGTGTGATTGACTCATGTAGGGGCTCATTGTTTGCGGGATGATGTGATGGTTTGATTGGCCTTAATTTGGTCTATATAGGACTTTTTGATTGCTTAGCATTACGCTTTTTTAAGGTAAAAAATCAATTGCTTTTTTGGCACTGTTTTTTTTTTTTTGTGCATTCACCTTTAGCGGTAGATTATGGGGATGGTGAGGACAGGCCACATTGTGGACTATGGGGGAAGGGGGGTGTTGTCCACAATGATCCCCACAGTAACGATCTGTGCGGATCAGAACCTTTTGCCGGCAATTTTGATCCTCTGACTGGCTAGTCTGTACAAATTAGCCAATCAGAGCGATCACCGGCCTGGGACCGCCCAGATTGGTCCCGGGTCAGTTATCGATACCTGGATGTGTGTAACAGCCAGAATCTCAGCACGGTGACAGGTTGCTGCCATTACGAACCTGTATGTCATTGTGGCTTAATGCAGTGCAGTCCATGACATACAGGTACATCATGGCTTAAGGGGTTAAAATATAATTATACTTTAGCAATTATGAAAAAAAATAATAGCCAAGATAATTTATTATTTTATGCATCTCATGCCCAATGTTTGAAACAATGCCTGGAGATGTTAACTTCATGCCACAAAGTACTCTTACAAAAGAAACTTTACAATGCTCTTTTCTAGATAATATGACCTGTGCAGGAGAGGCTTTGGGCATTGTATAATTACCTCTGCAAGTGTTCCAGACAATGGACCATCCGTATCTCCCACTATCACATCCAATTCAGGGCATTAGATTCATAGAAGATTAGATGAAAACAAGCCTTCAATGATTTCCGTTTTTTGATGAGCAGAGATGAAAACATTTAGCAGCTTTCAGATGTTCACACTTTTTCACAATTTTAATGTAAGCACTCCAGTTTCTAACATTAATTATCCAAGCGTTACGGCGACGTGCTAACAAAGCCCTCAACAGGCTGCAGTTCACATCATAGCCACTGGGTGGCAACATACAGACTCACATAGCACAAACAACTCCTGGCAATATATTACAAATCATGTTTTTTTCCAGGGTCATCTGGGAATATGTGGAGCCAAGAAAAAAGGCAAGTAATGACACATATGTATCTCCTGGGGAGCAATGTGTATCAACATACATATTGATTATCAGCCTGTCATGAGCTTACTGTGAATTTTTCCGTTTTCTGTTGTGGTGAAACTACAAATCCTACCATGCCGAACAATTTAGTGTATAGGAAATGCGTAGTTACAAACATAACAGCAGGATTGTCACATGCTGCAGACCAACCAGCTTAATTTATAAAACTCTATAGATTGCTATCTATAGGATATGGCACTGTCATATTCTTTGAGGTTGTTTATTATGTTTAGAAAAGTGTATGTTTTTTCTTCCATATCTCATAGTTTTTTCTTCCATATCTCATAGTATGGTTGACCAATGTGTATATAAGATGACTATATGACACTTACTAAAATAGTCTTTGTTGATATTCTGTTTTGTTGCTATATTTTACAAGCCATGTCCGCTTGCTGGGCATCTCATCAGTTCTGTCCACATAGAGGTCCTGTCCAAAAGATGGCTGCTGATGGAGGGTCATGTTATGAGGCAAAACACCTCCATGTGATGTCTCCTACATTCAAATACTCTGAACCTGCACTAAATTCCCAAAAGTACATGTGTAGTGTATTTGAAGGATACATCATATATGGATATTTTACCTAATCACATGACCCTCCATCAGTAGCCAATGGGTAGGACTTAAAGAAGAGGGCATACTTTATGAAATATAGAAAATTGTGCAGAATATAAACAAAGGCTATATCAGTAAGTGCCATATAGTCTTCATGCAAACACATTGGTCAACAATAACCAGAAAGTGGCCAACCCCTTTAAGGCAGGGGCTAAGTGGTGATCACAGTGCTATGTTAATGTACTGTAGAGAATAAGGTCATCATTAGGTCATACCTATTCAAGAACAGCTCAATACAGAAACATCCTTCCTTTTTTTTGGGCTCAGAATATCCTGAGATGAGTGGCACAAGATACCTCAAAAAACATAACAAAACATGTATTTGTAACACTTTATCCAGAGTTTTTGTGCTCTATGGGGGCCATTAATCATCCACAGTACATCTCTTTTTTGGTGACAAATTGTTGCATGTTTTGATGCATGTCTTTATTTGCTTTATTGCATAACATTTACTTACCAATGACACTTTTCAAAGTAGTCTTCATTTTAGAGCAACTATTGTAATTAGACCTGAATCTGACACATTCACTATGTGCGATGCCTTAAAAAGTCTCAAAAAAGCCAAATCATTATTACTGTGCACCATTTCATAAATTAGGCTGACCCACACAAACCAAAGACAGGCTTAACAGGGTTTTTCAAGATTTATTGACTAATTACCTATCTTTTGAATAGGTCATCAGTATCTTTGAGAAGGCATTGGCGCTCCTATGAGTTCCACAGCCTTCTCACAGCTTTCCCTAGGCCAGTGGCTTCACAATTATCGGTAACATGGCCTAGACCCAGGTCACCAAGCACAGCCACTACACAATGAACTTTGCTATGCTTGGTAAGCTACAAAAAGGCTGCAACAATAACAAGAGCGCAGGTGCTTTTTTAAACAACTTGTTGGCGGGGATCTTGGGTCTCGAGAGAATAGGTCATCAGTTACAAAGTCTTGGAAACCCCTTTACACTGACACAAAAAAACATTGCAAATGATAAAGTCACCCCTATGTGTCTATATATGGCAACCTGGTAGCGGTGATGCGGATTGCACCCTGTCAAGTATTTTGGTGGCATTTCTTGACAATGTACTAAATTTGTATTGTAAGAAACTGGAACTGTTAACAAAATTCACAGAAAGGTAAGGGTAGAAGCTTTGTATGTCATATATTTGGATACTGAAAGGAGAGGAGGAAGGAGAGGTCTCTCAGTTGAGAATGTATATGATTTGACATAACCATGTAACTAATAATGGCAATGTTGACTGACAATATTTCATTCTATTTTCCATGTTAGTGTATTCAGAGAATATTATCACTTTCAAGAGTAACAGGAGAGCGCTACGAGAAAAAAATTGTTTTCAGTAAAAAAAGAAACTATGGCAGCTGCACTATGCAATGCCATTGGCAGGACACATAGTGAAACCACGAAAAAATCTGTATGGAAACGCAGTAACTACAAAACTGATAGAAGCAACACTTTATATTGGACAAAAAGTCTAAAAGTTTGGCACTGATTTCACTGTTCGAAAGCCAAAATTATATATATTTTAATCTAAAATAAATTTAGCATCTTGTGTGTCTATGTTTTGTAGCTCTCAGATTTACTCTTCTAAAAATGATTTATTTTTCAAATGAAAAAAATAAAATAATGTTGAACAGATCATGAAGCAGCTGGTGCCCAGCACCTGAAATACAATACAGAAAATAATGCTTTCCATTCCAGTTCATATAACAGAACAATGAGAGCTTCATATAGAGAGATCATAATGCACCTATTGCAGTACTCTAAATAACTCCATTAATATCATGTGCTTTTGTAGACTATAGTTGGTATGGCAACCCTTTAACTTTGGTGTATTGCTTCTATTTGAAAATATCGAGAAAATAAAAGATTCAGAGTCTAGTCAACAGTGGCAGTTGATAGGACTTTATTAATTGTATTCTCTATTGATTGGTATATGTCTCTTTCTCCTCTCTCACAGCATGCTGCTTCACACACACCAGGAGAGTTTATAGCAGCATTCCCCTCCTCTCTGTCCATACTGTCTTCTGTTCCTTGTTTTATACTGGATGGATTGTTGTGGTGACGGAGGAGGTTTCTGAACATTTAGATAGATCATGTCGGTAAGGAACGAAGAGCTACAAAGTGCTTGAAGGTACAGAAAATGCCACATTCCCTAATAAGATATACTCAGATAATGACATATATGTATGCAAAAAGTATCTTTTTACAGTAGGTACACCAGTGGCTCATAATATGTGACAAATAACGTTTATATATAGGAAAACATATGTTCAGCTTATAACTTAAGTAGAGATGATCTGTTTCGGTCCGATTTGGCCGAATCACCCATCCAATCCCATTCAAGATGGAAAAATTTGGCGCAAAATGAAAGTGCCCCAGTTGCCTGGAAAAGTCTCTCTCCCTGTTTTTTTTAGTCCCCTTGCAGACGAGCAAGTATTCTGTGCGGGTGCAATGCGTGATGCAAATGCATTGCGCCCGCAAGGAATCCGGAACCATTCAATTAAATGGGGCTGTGTACATGAGCGATGTTTTTCACGCAGCATTTTTGTGTTGCATGAAAATTGCAGAATATAGAACATGCTGCGATTTTCACACAACACTTGCCCCATAGAAGTGAATGTGGCTGCGTGAGAATCGCATCGTCGCCGGCCAATCAGGGCTGGAGGGTGGATACCACGTAAGGTTTCCTATATTAGAGGATGGACTGGGGAGGATTTGTGAATGAGATGCTTGTGAATAAATGGAGGCAGATAATTAAATATGCGAAAATAAAAGGGATGGGAAAGTGTATGTGTTTTATATGTGGACTATGAGGTGATACTTTGCTGGTTATATAATTTTAATACAAGTTTTAAAATATGTTAAAAGCAAAATGGGGGAGGGGGTATAAGGGTATTTTAAGACATGTGGGAAAGTCTGTGAGACACGCCAATGATGAAGCTTGGAGCGAAACCAGGGTCGGACAGAATCGCTAGATTGGCTTTAATTTGTTGCCTGTATTTTACATATGTTTGTACAAGTATAATACATTTATTTTATACTGGTATTGAAAACAGTGCTTCACTATTGGAGCAATTTAAATAATCCATATAGTTACATCGAAGGAAAAGAGAGGTAGGAAAGAAAAACGAGAGGTCTGGATTAGTTTGATGTGCCTGCATGATCACCTTCGCTCATGAGTATAACTACGAGTGTTGCTAGCATTGAGTTACAGTGCTTTACTATTAGTGTGCTTTCTGATATCCCACAGGAACGTCTTGTTGAAAAGAATACCTATGGGACTTGATCAGGGGTGTAGCTAGAACTGACTGTGCCCCACCCCAACTCAATGTACACACTCATACACGTACTCACCACATACATGGACACACTTATACATGCGCTCACCACATACATGGATGCATTCATACATGCACTCGCCACATACATGGATGCATTCATACACGCACTCACAACATACATGACTGCACTCATACATGCACTCACCACATACATGGACGCACTCATACAGGCACTCACCACATACATGGACACACTCATACATGTGCTCACCACATACACGGATGCATTCATACATGCGCTGACCACATACTTGGATGCATTAATACATGCACTCACAAAATACATGAATGCACTCATACATGCACTCACCAATAGTGTTGATTACGAATTTTCGAATTGCGAATTTTAATTGCGAATATCGGCACTTCGAGAATTCGCGAATATTTAGAATATCGCAAAATATATTCACAATTGCGAATATTCGGTTTTATGCAAAATTTTTATATGCAAATTTTCGCAAGCAAGAAAATAATGTCAAGAAGAGACCTTTTAAATACCATTTTATGCAAATTTTTATGCAAATTTTATGCGCATTTGTATGTGAATTTTCGCAATCAAGAAAATAATGACTGGAGATTACGAATTTGCGAATTTTCAAATATATAGAGAATATTCACCCAAATATTTGCGAAATATCGCAAATTCGAATATTGCCCCTGCCGCTCATCACTACTCACCACATACATGAACGCACTCATACAGGCACTCACCACATACATGGACACACTCATACATGCACTCACCACATACATGGACGCACTCATACAGGCACTCACCACATACATGGACACACTCATACATGCACTCACCACATACATGGACGCACTCATACAGGCACTCACCACATACATGGACACACTCATACAGGCACTCACCACATACATGGATGCACTGATACAGGCACTCACCACATACATGGACGCACTCATACATGCACTTACCACATACATGGACGCACTCATACAGGCACTCACCACATACATGGACACACTCATACAGGCACTCACCACATACATGGACACATTCATAAATGCGCTCACCACATACACGGATGCATTCATACATGCACTCACAACATACATGGATGCACTCATACATGCGATCACCACATACATGGACGTGCTCATACCTGCGCTCACCACATACATGGATGCACTCATATATGCGCTCACCATATACATGGACACACTCATACATGCGCTCACCACATACATGGATGCACTCATACATGCGCTTACCTTATACATGGATGCATTCATACATGCGATCACCATATACATGGACGCACTGATACATGCGCTCACTACATACATGGATGCATTCATACATGCGATCACTACATACATGGACGCACTCATACATGCGCTCACTACATACATGGATGCACTCATACATGCACTCACCACTTACATGAATGCACTCATACATGCACTCACCACATACATGGATGCACTCACACAGACACTCACCACATACATGGAAGCACTCATACATGCACTTACCACATACATGGATGCACTCATACAGGCACTTACCACATATATGGACGCACTCATACATGAACTCACCACATACATGGATGCACTCACACAAACACTCACCACATACATGGATGCACTCACACAGACACTCACCACATACATGGACGCACTCATACATGCACTCACCACTTACATGAATGCACTCATACATGAACTCACCACATACATGGATGCACTCACACAGACACTCACCACATACATGGATGCACTCACACAGACACTCACCACATACATGGACGCACTCATACATGCACTTACCACATACATGGATGCACTCATACAGGCACTTACCACATATATGGACGCACTCATACATGCACTCACCACATACATGGACATACTCATATATGCATTTACCAAATAAGTGGATGCACTCACACAAACACTCACCACATACATGGACGCACTCATACATGCACTTACCACATACATGGATGCACTCATACAGGCACTTACCACATATATGGACGCACTCATACAGGCACTTACCACATATATGGACGCACTCATACATGCACTCACCACATACATTGACATACTCATACATGCACTCGCCACATACATGATCGTACTCATACATGCACTCACCACTAGTGTTGAGCGAACAGTTCGAGAATAGTTTTAGGGTGTTCGGGACACGGACCCAGACCCGAACATTTTCAAAAAAGTTCGGGTTCGGGTCTGTTATTCAGCGATTCCTTCCCGCTTTCTGAAGGGCTAGCGTTTTACTGCTTGCCCTAAGAGCCCATCACAGCCATGCCTACTAATGGCATGGCTGTGATTGGCCAAGTGCAGCATGTGACCCAGCCTCTATTTAAGCTGGAGTCACGTAGCGCCGCACGTCACAATGCTCTGATTAGTGTAAGGAGAGGACGCAGCTTCTGTGAGGGCGAGATTAGGCAGGGAAAAGTCAGCAAAAGCACCTAATGAACTGATTGATTTACAGCTGTGAATGATTCAACTTCTGCTAGTTAATTGCTTACTGGTTTTTAGGCTTCAAAGCGTTTTTCTGTCACTTTTTTCTGGGGTGATCGGCAGCCATTTTGTGACTTTTGGTGCACCAGTACAAGCTGCCACCAAGTCCATCAATCCATCAATACTAGGATTTTTTTGCTATATCCTACATCAGGGGCTTGGCTGTGCTGATTGTCACCCCTAGAAACTCAGGATAGCAATTACTATATTTTATTAAGGGGTTAAATAAAGTTGCCAAAACACCAATCCCCTAAATCTGGTGTTCCAGCTTTGGCTAGCCAAGTGTAATACTGTCTGCTGTCTGGCAAAGGATAGATTATTTTCTGTGGTGAAATTCAATAGACAAAATAGCAATACCCTGAATCTGGTGTCCCAGCACTGGCTGGCAAAGTATAAAAGTGTCTGCCAAAACATATATTTTGTTCTGTGGGGAAATTTAATTGCCAAAATAGCAATACCCTGAATCTGGTGTCCCAGCACTGGCAGGCAAAGTACATTAGTGTCCACCAAAACATATTGTCACGACTGTGACTGATCCAGATAGGTCTGGGAAGAGAAGGTCGCAGCGACTTGCTACTCGCGATAGCTTGTGAGTTTGCTTCATGGTTCAGGGTATGTCATCCAGGTTTTGCCTTGTGAACCTTTTTGTCCTGACTGGGAGTTTGTAGGCATTCTTCTCAGGTGAGTGCTGTCTGCCACTCCCAGCTACTATATTAGTTTCAGTTTCACTTGCAGTCATTGCCAGATATAGTCCTTACTTCCAGTGCTATTCTGACCTTTGAAGGAGATCGTTTGACGGTATTGCTGTGGAGCTCGTGTCTGGCGTGGACTGTCGTTGTTGGGATCATCTTCTCTGCTCGTGACTGGATAAGTCTATCTCTGCTGGAGATTGTTTGTTTGTTTGTTACTGTCTTCCCCTGTTGTTCTCCTAGACATGAGTGATGGTGACTAGTGCTCCCATCTGCCTTTCCCCAGTCTAGTCTTCTGAGGGTCACTCAGGGTTTAGGCATCCTGCTCGCCGCACGGGTTCACACCCCGTCTAGGGTATCAGGGCAGACAGAGGCCAGCGTAGGGTTTGTCAGGGGTGGCCGTTCTATTTCCCATCCGTAGATAAGGGTCCCCCTTCCCCTCCGTCTGGTGCGATACGACTGCTGCTGGGATAGCGGTCGTGACACATATATTTTGTTCTGGGGTGAAATTCACTTGCCAAAATAGCAATATCCTGAATCTGGTGTTCCAGCTGTTGCAGGCCTAGTTACATCTGTCCGTAACAGGGTATATTTTGTTCTGGAGTGAAATCCAATTGCCAAAATAGCAATACCCTGAATCTGGTGTCCCAGCACTGGCTGGCAAAGTATAATAGTGTCCGACAAAACATAGATTTTGTTCTGGGGTGAAATTCAATTGCCAAAATAGCAATACCCAGAATCTGGTGTCCCAGCTGTTGCAGGAATAGTGCTAATCTGTCCGTAAAAGGGTATATTTTGTTCTGGGGTGAGATTCAATTGCCAATATAGCAATACCCTCAATCTGATGTTCCAGCTGTTGCATGCCAAGTGTTAATCTGTCCGTAACAGGGTATATTTTGTTCTGGGGTGAAATTCACTTGCCAAAATAGCAATACCCTAAATCTGGTGTCCCAGCAGTTGCTGGCAATGTATAATAGTGTCCGCCAAAACATATATTTTGTTCTGGGGTGAAATTCACTTGCCAATATAGCAAAACCCTTAATCTGGTGTTCCAGCTGTTGCAGGCCAAGTTTTAATCTGTCCGTAAAAGGGTATATTTTGTTCTGGGGTGAAATTCAATAGCCAAAATAGCAATACCCTAAACGTGGTGTTCCAGCAGTTGCAGGCCTAGTTTAAATCTGTCCGTAACAGGGTATATTTTGTTCTGGGGTGAAATTCAATAGCCAAAATAGCAATACCCTGTATCTGGTGTCCCATCACTGGCTGGCAAAGTATAATAGTGTTTGCCAAAACATATATTTTGTTCTGTGGTGAAATTCACATGCCAATATAGCAATACCCTGAATCTGGTGTTCCAGCTGTTGCAGGCCAAGTGTTAATCTGTCCGTAACAGGGTATATTTTGTTCTGGGGTGAAATTCACTTGCCAAAATAGCAATACCCTGAATCTGGTGTCCCAGCAGTTGCTGGCAATGTATAATAGTGTCCGCCAAAACATATATTTTGTTCTGGGGTGAAATTCACTTGCCAATATAGCAAAACCCTTAATCTGGTGTTCCAGCTGTTGCAGGCCAAGTTTTAATCTGTCCGTAAAAGGGTATATTTTGTTCTGGGGTGAAATTCAATAGCCAAAATAGCAATACCCTAAACGTGGTGTTCCAGCAGTTGCAGGCCTAGTTTAAATCTGTCCGTAACAGGGTATATTTTGTTCTGGGGTGAAATTCAATAGCCAATATAGCAATACCCTGAATCTGGTGTTCCAGCTGTTGCAGGCCAAGTGTTAATCTGTCCGTAACAGGGTATATTTTTTTTCTGGGGTGAAATTCACTTGCCAAAATAGCAATACCCTGAATCTGGTGTCCCAGCAGTTGCTGGCAAAGTATAATAGTGTTCGCCAAAACATATATTTTGTTCTGTGGTGAAATTCACATGCCAATATAGCAATACCCTGAATCTGGTGTTCCAGCTGTTGCAGGCCAAGTGTTAATCTGTCCGTAAAAGGGTATATTACACTCAAGGTGTATATGCAAGTGCTGAGAGGGTCATCCTCAATACCTTCACACTCTACCGTGCATCTCCCATTGTATTTCAAAGTGTTAAAATACAATTGCTGAAGGCATAATCCTACATATTGCATCTCCAAGTGTAAATCTGTCCATAAAAGGATACCTTTCATCCAGGGCCTAAATACTAGTCCTAAAAGAGATATTCCCCTAAATCAGTGGTTTCTGCTGTGCCTGGATTAGTGTAATACGCTACATAAATAAATAGGAAGATAGTGTTGGGTGCCTGTAAAAAAAAGGCCTGAATTTGAAATCAATACATTGGGCCAAATATTTTTTTTTCCTTATTGTGGTGCTTGGTGAACGGTAACAATGAGGAAAACATCTAGTAAGGGAAGCAGACGCGGTGGTGTTAGTGTACCCTCTGGTGCTGGGAGAGGACATGGCCATTCTGCCACAGCCACACGTCCTAGTGAACCAACTACCTCAGGTTCCAGTACTCGCCAGAATTTACAGCGATATTTGGTGGGGCCCAATGCCGTTCTAAGGATGGTAAGGCCTGAGCAGGTAAAGGCGCAAGTCAATTGGGTGGCCGACAGTGGATCCAGCACGTTCACAACATTTTCCCCCACCCAGTCTTCTGCAGAAAGCGCACAGGTGGCGCCTCAAAACCAAGCCCATCAGTCTGTCACATCACCCCCATGCATATCAGGGAAACTGTCTGAGCCTCAAGTTATGCAGCAGTCTCTTATGCTGTTTGAAGACTCTGCTGGCAGGGTTTCCCAAGGGAATTCACCTAGCCCTTCCCTATTGGTGGAAGACATAGAATGCACTGATGCACAACCACTGATGTTTCCTGATGATGAGGACATAGGAATACCACCTCATCGGAGTCCGCATGTCTCTGATGATGACGAAACACAGGTGCCAACTGCTGCGTCTTTCTGCAGTGTGCAGACCGAACAGGAGGTCAGGGAGGAAGACTGTGTGGAAGACGATGCAAGGGACGATGAGGTCCTAGACCCCACATGCAATGAAGGTCGTGCCACTGACTTTCATAGTTCAGAGGAAGAGGCAGTGGTGAGACCGAGCCAACAGCGTAGCAAAAGAGGGAAAAGGGGGCAAAAGCAGAACAGCCGCCGCCAAGAGAGTTCGCCTGCTACTGGCCACTGCCACCAGGGACAGAGCACCCCAAAGGCAGCTTCAAGGAGTACCCTGGCATGGCACTTCTTTAAACAATGTGCTGACGACAAGACTCGAGTGGTTTGCACGCTGTGCCATCAGAGCCTGAAGCGAGGCATTAACATTCTGAACCTTAGCACAACCTGCATGACCAAGCATCTACATGCAAAGCATGAACTGCAGTGGAGTAAACACCTTAAAAACAAGGAACTCACTCTGGCTCCCCCTGCTCCCTCTTCTGCTGCTGCCTCGGCCTCTTCCTCCGCCTCGGGAGGAACGTTGGCACCTGCCGCCCACCAACCAGAGGATGTGCCACCAACACCACCACCTGCATCACCAAGCATCTCCACCATGTCACACGGCAGCGTTCAGCTCCACATCTCAAAAAACCATGGAGAGAAAGCGTAAATTCCCACCTAGTCACCCTCGAGCCCTGGGCCTGAATGCCAGTATTTCTAAACTACTGGCCTTTGAAATGCTGTCATTCAGGCTGATGGACACAGACAGCTTCAAACAGCTGATGTCCATGGCTGTCCCACAGTATGTTGTTCCCAGCCGCCACTACTTCTCCAAGACAGCCGTGCCTTCCCTGCACAACCAAGTATCCGATAAAATCAATTGTGCACTGCGCAACTCCATCTGTGGCAAGGTCCACCTAACCACATATGCGTGGACCAGTAAGGAAGGCCAGGGACGCTATATCTCCCTAAGTGCACACTGGGTAAATGTAGTCGCGGCTGGGCCCCAGGCGGAGAGTTCCTTGGCGCACGTCCTTCTGCTGCCAAGGATCGGAGGGCATAATTCTTTGCCTCCTGTAGCCTCCTCCTCCTACTCGGCTTCCTCCTCCTCCTCTTCCACCAGCTCATCCAGTCAGCCACACACCTTCACCACCAACTTCAGCACAGCCCGGGGTAAACGTCAGCAGGCCATTCTGAAACTCATATGTTTGGGGGACAGGTACCACACCGCGCAGGAGTTGTGGCGGGGTATTGAACAACAGATCAACGAGTGGTTTCTGCCGGTGGGCCTCAATCCCGGCCTGGTGGTGTGCAATAATGGGCGAAATCTCGTCGCAGATCTGGGAATAGCCGGTTTGACGCACATCCCTTGCCTGGCGCATGTGCTGAATTTGGTGGTGCAGAAGTTCATTCACAACTACCCCGACATTTCAGTGCTGCTGCATAAAGTGAGGGCCGTCTGTGCGCGCTTCCGGCGTTCACATCCTGCCGCTGCTCGTCTATCTGCGCTACAGCATAACTTCGGCCTTCCCACTCACCACCTCATATGCAACGTGCTGGAGAGACTGTGCGAGCAGCAGCAGGCCATAGTGGAGTTTCAGCTGCAGCATGCACGCGTCAGTCGCACTGCGAAACAGCACCACTTCACCACCAATGATTGGGCCTCCATGCGAGACCTGTGTGCCCTGTTGCGCTGTTTCGAGTACTCCACCAACATGGCCAGTGGTGATGACACCGTTATCAGCGTTACAATAACACTTCTATGTCTCCTTGAGAAAACGATTAGGGCGATGATGGAAGAGGAGGTTGCCCAGAAGGCGGAGGAGAAGGAGGATGAGGGTTCATTTTTAGCACTTTCAGTCCAATCTGTTAGAAGTGGCTCAGAGGGAGGTTTTTTGCAACAGCAGAGGCCAAGTACAAATGTGGCCAGGATGAGGATGAAGCAGGTTCACAGCGGGGTGGCACCCGACACAGCTCATGCCCATCACTGGTGCGTGGCTGGGGGGATACGGAGGACGATGACGATACGCCTCCCACAGAGTACAGCTTGTCCTTACCTCTGGGGAGCCTGGCACACATGAGCGACTACATGCTGCAGTGCCTGCGCAACGACAGCAGAGTTGCCCACATTATTAACGTGTGCGGACTACTGGGTTCCCACCCTGCTGGATCCCCGGTACAAAGACAATGTTCCCACCTGACTTCCTGCACTGGAGCGTGATAGGAAGATGCGCGAGTACAAGCGCACGCTGGTAGACACGCTCCTGAGAGCATTCCCAAATGTCACAGGGGAACAGGTGGAAGCCCAAGGCGAAGGCAGAGGAGGAGCAAGAGGTCGCCAATGCAGCTGTGTCACGGCCAGCTCCTCTGAGGGCAGGGTTATGTCACTACCAGAGCTTTTAGACAGACGTTCTCACAGCTCTGTTTCTCCACCCCTGTGATGATGTCACCACTAGAGCTTGGACGAGTTCTCTCTGCTCTGTTTCTCCGCCCCTGTGATGAGGTCTTTACTTTCTGTTTCTTTCCTCCCAGCTGTCCCTCCTGTGTTTGATTGCTCTGCCTTTAAATCACCCCTCCTCCTTTGCAGGGTGCGGATTATACTTTTCATTTGAGCTGTATCTCTCGCTTGAGTATCTTCACTTGTGTGATATCTTTTCACTGGACCTGTGTTCTGCTGAGGCAAGTACTTCGGATATTGTCTGCTGACTTTGGATCTGTTTTCATTGCTGCTGCAGCTCCTTCAGTTAAGTGTGCAGACATTGTGTGTTTCTGTTTGTTTGCTGACTGGATCCAAGGCGACCCCGGTTCCGTCCATATACTGAGCAGGGCACCGGTGGCCGTGCCCCTTCCACTATTGTAGGGGTTACAGTGGTCATCAGCCTTAGGTACGCGGGCATGTCTCGATCCACCATCTGGATCTGGATATAGGCTTAGCAGCATAGGGAGAGCTTTTAGGGTCTGACAGGGGTCACCCTTCATGTTCCCTAGTTTGGGTCCGATCAGTAGCTAATTCACTGTGTATGCTCTTGTTGCTCACATACAGCCGTGACAGGTTAGCATGGCAGAAATGTGGAAAAGTTTTGTCTCCACGCCACAGCTAACTGCACCACCACCTGATACGGAACGTGTTAGCAGGAGGCAGCATTTCACTAACATGGTTGAACAGTAAGTCTGCACACCCCTCCACGTACTGACTGATGGTTCGGCCCCATTCAACTTCTGGGTCTCCAAATTGTCCACGTGGCCAGAGTTAGCATTTTATGCCTTGGAGGTGCTGGGAACAGCCTCTGGGGAGCTGGGTATTTTTTGGCCTCGTTACTGAACGCTCATGCACAATGGCTGTATTCTCATGCGTCCTTTTGCGGAGGTGACAAACCTGGTTAGTCAAACCCAAGGCAACATCATCAACCTCATCCAATTTGCGTTTTTTCTGGAGCGTGCCCTGTGAAGAGTGCTGGATCACCTTTCGGGGACCCTTGGTGTTGTACGTGGCTGGGTGGAGGAAGAGACTTTCAATGATGTCAGTGAGGACAAGGAACGGGACATGGCTAGCTTGGTATCCAACCTTGTGCATATGGGGAGTTTGCGGTTGTGCAAATGGACTGTTTGTGGTTGTTTGCGGTGCGTTAAACGGGGAGTTTGGTCTGTAAGAATTTGGGCTATCGCTGTGAAGCGGGCGTAACCCTTACACTACTTGATTGATACAACATCATACCCAATTGTATACACACACTGGATGTTTTAAAGCACGTTATTCCAAACAATTTAGGAATGTCAGTCCCTGTGGGTTTTAAAATTCACCTGCCTATTGAAGTCTATGGCAGTTCACCCGGTTTGCGAACATTTAGGGAATTTCGCGTTCGCCATTCGGGAAAGGAAAATTTTATGTTTGAGACATCTCTGCATGGGAAGAGCCCCGTAGCACATCTCTGATTATCATGAAACACAGTTGCCAACTGCTGTAGCTTTCTGCAGTGTGCAGAGCGACAAGGAAGGCAGGGATGAAGAGTGGGGGGAAGATAATGTGGAGGATGATGAGGTCCTAGACCCCACATGGAATCAAGGTCATGTGAGTGAAGTGTGCAGTTCGGAGGAAGAGGCAGTGTTAGCGCAGAGCCAAAAGCACAGCAAAAGAGGGAGCAGGGTGCAAAAGTCGAGCGGACGTCCTCTAGACAGTACGCCTGCTTCTGGCCACCGCACCCAGGGACCGAGCACACCAAAGCCAGCTTCAAGGAGTTCCCTGGTGTGGCAGTTCTTCACACAATGTGCTGATGACAAGACACGAGTGGTTTGCACACTGTGCAAACAGAGCCTGAAGCGAGGCATAAACGTTCTAGACCTGTGCACAACCTGCATGACCAGGCATCTAAATGCAAAGCATGAGCTGCAGTGGAGAACACACCTCAAAAACCAAGAAAGGTTTTAGGCTCCCCCTGCTCCCTCTTTTGCTGCAGTCTCGGCCTCTTCCGCCACCTCTGAAATGATAGTGGCACCTGGCACCCCGCAAACAGAGGATGTGGCAGCAACGCCACCACCTCCGCCACCATCTCCACAATGTCCCATGAAAGCATCAGCTTTCCGTCTCCCAAACACTGGAGAGAAAGAGGAAGTACCCCCCCCCCTACCCACCCGAGATTCCTGGCCTTTGAAATGCTGTCATTCTGTCTGGTTGAGATGGACACTTTTAAAAACCTTATGGCAGTGGCTGTCCCACAGTATGTGGCTCCCAACCACCACTACTTTTCCAGGCAAGCCATCCCTTCCCTGCACAACCAAGTGGCGGAAAAAATCATGTGCACTGGACAACCCCATCTGCGGCAAGGTCCACATAACAACCGATATGTGGACCAGTAGGCACGGACAGGGATGTTATATCTCCTTAACAGCACACTGGGTAAATGCAGTGGCGGCTGAGCCTGAGGTGGATAGCAGTTTGGAGCATGTCCTTTCACCACCAAGGATTGCAGGGCAGTTCTCTTTGCCTCCTGTTGCCTCTTCCGCCTCATCCGCTCAGTGTAACACCTTCACCAGCAACTTCAGCACAGCAGGCTGTTTTGAAACTCATCTGTTTGGGGGACAAGCCCCACACCGCGCAAGAGCTGTGGACGGGTATGGAACAACAGACCGATGAGTGGTTGGTGCCATTGAGCCTCAAGCCCTTCTTGGTGGTGTGTGATAAGGGGAAAAATATCATAACAGCTCTGGGCCTAGCTGGTTTGGCGCACATCCCTTGCCTACAGGGTGGTCTCAGTTCAGGTGGGTTCATATGCTAACCTATTCATGCTGTGGTGCATTTTTCAGGAGAACAGTCCCCGTACATATGGTGTGCTGCCCCTTGTTACCTCAATGTGCATCAGCAACCGGTGGGAGGAGAGACACACACACCTATATGTACCACCTTAATCAAGGTCACCTATTAGATAGGTGGGGCAAAAGTGCACTTGAATGTCACTCCCAGTATAGGAGCGTATTCACACATGAAGGTGCCACTCCTTCAAGACAAATCAAACAAATCACAGAAAAAACTATATATAAACCATCCTACACGATATGGTATTAAATGTGCAGATGTATATGGCTACATTTACAAAATAACATAAAATAATGCACTATAAAAATAGATGCAAGACATATTGACTAAGCCCTCACTCTTGATAAAAACTGAAACACTTGGCCAATACATTTTGATCAAAATACATCTAAGCCCACCTACCGGCGACAAGGTGGTCTCAGTTCAGGTGGGTTCCTATGCTAACCTATTCATGCTGTGGCGCATTTTTCAGGAGCACAGTCCCCACACATATGGTGTGCTGCCCCTTGTTACCCACCTGAACTGAGACCACCTTGTCGCCGGTAGGTGGGGTTAGATGTACTTAGATCAAAATGTATTGACCAAGTGTCTCAGTTTTTATCAAGAGTGAGGGCTTAGTCCATATGTCTTGCATCTATTTTTATAGTGCATTATTTTATGTTATTTTGTAAATGTAGCCATATACATCCGCACATTTAATATTATACCATGCAGGATGGTTTATGTATAGTTTTTTCTGTGATTTCTTCCCAAATTTAAAAAATAAAATAAAAACAAAAACAAAAAACAAACACAGTGTTGGTGACTACCTCCTCCACCACCTCTTCCACCTAGACCGCCACTTCAATCTCTTACTCCAAATGGACCTCCTCCTTCTCCGAGTTCAAGATTTTTATTTTTTATTTTTATGTATTTTATGTTATTTTAACCATGACAGGACTGCCTAACGCACGGATGCGTCCAACGGGTGGTCCTGTAGTTCTGGGTTGACGCGTCGGAGCGTCATCTCGCGAGACGCGAGACTTCCTGTTCACAGTGCCGCGCGTTTCAGGAGTTGTACTACAGCCTGCCAGCGATGATCAATCGCTGGCAGACTGTATATGCGAAATAAATCGCATCAAACAGGTATATCAGACGCTGGTTTGTTAACAGCGTCTGATATACCTGCTACCTGGTCCTCTGGCGGTCCCATTTGCTGCGATCGACCACCAGAGGACCAGTTAGCTATGTAAAGTTGCACCAAACACTACACTTACCCCCCCCCTCACTTATTAACCCCTTATTAACCCCTTGATCACCCCATCTAGATTCCCTGATCACCCCCCTGTAACTGATCACCCCCTGTCATTGATCACACCCCTTGTAAGGAAAAAAAAATGGAGATTGCAGTCAGCACAACCCAATATGCAGGTGCACGTTGCTATGGTAAAATACACATACAAACGTAAAAACAAAGGTGCAATGGCACACTGCAGCTAGAGCTCCGTCCTGCCACTATGCTGGATGTTAGATGAGGCATTAGTTTATATTTTGGCCAAATTATGTAAGCCAACCACCACTTCACGGTTGCCTCTCGAGTGGTCCCTAACATTAATTCTTACCTTTTATGGGCGATATCAGCCACACAAAATCCAGGGAGTGCAGGTGCAGCATGCATGCCAGATACACTCTGCTTGTAACCCCGTCTGGTGCCATACAGCGTTCATCAGATCAAGGGATGCAAATACCAACATACATGCTGAGCCCACTAGTACTTCTCCTGGAACCAAATGGCTTCTGGTAAGTTCTATAAAGCAGACTCAGTTTTATACTGACTTTAAAACCAGCCTACAGGGTGGATTCACTAGTCAGGTGCGCATGACTGCATGGAGGTCACCACGCCTCCCATATATGCTACAAAGGGAAAAAAAATGGAGATTGCAGTCAGCACAACCCAATACGCAGGTGCACGTTGCTATGGTGAAATACACATACAAACGTAAAAACAAAGATGCAATGGCACACTGCAGCTAGAGCTCCGTCCTGCCACTATGCTGGATGTTAGATGAGGCATTAGTTTATATTTTAGCCAAATTATGTAAGCCACCCACCACTTCACGGTTGCCTCTCGAGTGGTCCCTAACATTAATTCTTACCTTTCATTGATCACACCCCTTGTAAGGCTCCATTCAGACGTCCATATGTGTTTGCGGATCCGTGGATCCACGGATCCGCGGATCTGATCCGCGGATCCGCAGATCCTCAAAACACGAACACCGGCAATGTGCTTTCTGCATTTTGCAGATCCGCACATTGCCAGAACTATATAGAAAATGCTTTTTCTTGTCCGCAATTGCGGACAAGAATAGGACATGTTCTATATTTTTGCGGAACTGAAGTGCAGACCCGGAAGCACCAAAGTCTGTCCCCATAGAAATGAATGGGTCCGCAATTCCGTTCCGCAAACAGAATTGCAGACGTGTGAATGGGGCATAAGGGTCCCTTATCACCACCAGTTAGTTAGCTACTTGTTAGGTAGCTAGCACCCAGCCCACCGAACCGCAGTCACTGATTTTGGCAGAGATTTTTTCATCCACATTGATCGATGCTAATGAAAAAATCTGTGCCGTTCATTTATTTTATTTTTTTCAGCCCAGAGGCTGAACGGAAAAATAGATCTAATTACCCCTATGCTCAATATAAGGAGAATTGCAGAAACTCCTAATGCTGGCCATACGTGAAATGATTGCGGAGACCCTCAAATGCCAGGGCAGTACAAACACCTCACATGTGACCCCATTTTAGAAAGAAGACACCCCAAGGTATTCCGTGAGGGGTATGGTGAGTTCATGTAAAAATTTATTTTTTGTCACAAGTTAGTGGAATATGAGACTTTGTAAAAAAAAAAAAAAAAATATATATATATATATATATATATATATGTATATATAAATTTCTGCTAACTTGTGCGAATATTTTTTTTTTCTTCTGTGAACTCGCCATGCCCCTCACAGAATACCTTGGGGTGTCTTCTTTCCAAAATGGGGTCACTTGTGGGGTATTTATACTGCCCTGGTATTTTAGGGGTCCTAAAGCGTGAGAATCCAAATGCGTAAAAATGCCCTGTGAAATCCTAAAGGTACTCATGGGAATTTGGGCCCCTTTGCGCATCTTGGTTGCAAAAATGTGGCACACATGTGTTATCGCCGTACTCAGGAGAAGTAGGGCAATGAGTTTTGGGGTGTATTTTTATATATACCCATACTTTGTGTGAGAAATATAGCTGTAAATGACAACTTTTTAAAAATTTGTATACAAATTTGTCAATTTACAGAGATATTTCTCTGTAAAACACATTGCCCTACTTCTCCTGAATACGTCGATACCACATGTGTAACACTTTTTTGCAGCATGGGTGCGAAAAGGGGCCCAAATTCCAATGAGTACCTTTAGGTTTTACATGGCTGCTCACAATTTATCCCCACCCAAAATGCCAGAACAGTACAAACACCCCACAAATTACCCCATTTTGGAAAGAAGACACCCCAAGGTATTCACTGAGGGGCATAGTGAGTCTGTCTGAGATTTTTTTTTTTTTGCCAGAAGTTAGCAGAAATGGAAACTTTATTTATTTATTTTTTCATCAGAAAGTGTAATTTTCCGCTAACTTGTGAAAAAAAAAATGAAATTATACATGAACTCACCATGCCCCTCCGGGAATACTTTGGGGTGTCTTCTTTCTAAAATGGTGTCATTTGGGGGGTATTTATACTATCCTGACATTCTAGCACCTGAAGAAACATGACAGGTGCTCAGAAAGTCAGAGCTGCTTCAAAATGCGGAAAATCACTTTTTTGCACCATAGTTTGTAAACGCTATAACTTTTACCCAAACCAATAAATATACACTTATTGGATTTTTTTTTATCAAAGACATGTAGAACAATAAATTTAGAGAAAAATTTATATAGAAATGTAGTTTTTTTAAAAAAAATTTACAACACAAAAGTGAAAAATGTCATTTTTTTTGCAAAAATGTCGTTACATTTTCATTAATAGCAAAAAAAGTAAAAATGTCAGCAACAATGAAATACCACCAAATAAAAGCTCTATTAGTGAGAAGAAAAGGAGGTAAAATTTATTTTGGGTGGTAAGTTGCATGACGGAGCAATAAAGGGTGAAAGTAGTGTAGTGCAGAATGGTAAAAAGTGGCCTGGTCATTAAGGGTGTTTAAGCTAGGGGGGCTGAGGTGGTTAAGTAATTCCCCTATCCACATTTGTTTGCAGGGCAATTGTCCTGTTCGTTTCCCCATTTTTCTTCCTTTTTCAGCCATCTAGCCCTTTCCATGACTTTTTTAGAGCCATTTTAGTGCCCCCGAAGTTCGGGTCCCCATTGACTTCAATGGGGTTCGGGGTAAAGTTTCGGTCAAGTTCGGGTCCCGAACATGAACTTTGCGGTGAAGTTCCGAACCCGAACTTCAGGTGTCCACTCAATCCTTGTCACCATCTGTCTGTTCGTATTTTCACCTTTCCACTAAACATCTATAGGTGTGCTGGTTAAACCTTCTCCACATTTTCCTGTAGTCAATTTTCTGATCACCCCTTTATATATGTACATATATATATTTGAAAAAAAAAATTCTCATTCGTCTAATTTGGTGCACATCACCCACCCTCTTGGCGCCCATTCTATTGTTACCTTATATATTTTGGGTGTTTTACACTCAGTATATATCCCATTCTGTGAACCACTTTTATTGCCTACATTTTTTCTCCTTTTATACACCATAGCTGGCAGACGTCCAGCCTGCCCAACTCCATCCTGCTGGTGTAGAATCGAGACTTCAAAGTAGTCAGCCATTTGGTGAATGAACCTTCTCTTCAGCAGAAATCACACCTTGGGAATATTTATTCAACAGGCCCATATAATTCCATATTCGTTATGGTATGTATGTACCCCCACATCATATTTATTACATCTGATATGAGTGCTGTGTTCTCATCCTTGTTTATCTGCTTGACATGCAGCAGCAGAGAGCATATGTATTTACAGCTCTGCTGTCCCCATTCACTTCAATGGGACAGCTTCTTCCTAATCACCTAAGGATAGGTCATCATTATAGCAAAAGCATACAACCACTTGAATAAGCAATACCATTTCAGTATTTTGGGACTAATTTCAGATGAACAGTATGATACTGTCAGTGTTGGATTCAACATGGTCACTTTCTTGGGACACTGCCCTTTGACATGAGTAAGGTAACAGCCATTTTTTATTTTATGGGGAATACATGTTTTTTCTAAAATGGATATATCAGGACTGGAGTGGTAATCGAATTGCTAAGTATTCTACCTGTTATCACATCTAATCAATGCTGTATTGTCTTGTGTAGACTGCATTATGATGATAATCTTCAGAAAGCTTGAGTTGTCCAGGTATCTGACAACTAAATGTCACTATTTGGTGGTATTAGTAGTTACATTAGTGTTTGTATAATGGTAGCATAAACCTGTTATATTTAGGGGACTGGTGATGAACATAACCAAATAAAACAACATTTTCTGCACTAAAAACCACTATGGGCCTGTAGGGGCCTGTAGGGTTTGTGTGCAAGAGCTGTTTTTTTAGTCCCAGTCTGGTCCTGCCTCAGAAGAAGAGTTTTTGATGCTCATCAGGCTAGGAAAGATTACAAAACTAATCTCTTAAGAGTTTGAACTCCAGCAATTCACTGTTAAACAGATTATATACAAATAAAAGAAATTAAAGACCATTATTTCCCTCCCCAGGAGTGGTCGACCAACAAAGTTCATGCCAAGAGAAAAGCATGAAGTATTCTGTGAGGTAAAAAAAAAAAAATCAAGGTAACCTCTAGGCAACGAAAGCCCTTTCTCACGTTAGCTAATGTGACATTTTATGAATCCACTATTATGAACAATGGTGTACATGGCAGGATTCACCATTTGCTACTTGCTAAGATTACCTGGACAAATCAGAAGGCTATTGGAACAATGTTTAGTAGATAGATGAGACGGAAATAGAACTCTAAATGATAATTGTTATGTATGGAGAAAAGAAAACACTTCATTCCAGCATAAAAAAAACTCACCCAATCTGTGAAACTCAGTGGTGGTCATAATATCAAAGTTTGGGCCTGATTTGGTGCATCTGGGCTAAGAAGGCTTGGCATTGTTACATCTCTGACAACTGAATAACAAAGTTGTAGCTGATTGTACGGATGAATGGGCTACAATTCCTCCAAGCCAATGTTTAGTTGCAGTTTTTGCTGCACAAGTGGTCACATTAGATACTGAAAGCAAAAGTTCACATACTTTGCCAGTCACACACATGGGATAATGGATAATTTCCTCAATAAATAAAATAAATTGCCAAGTATAATATTTTTAGCTTGTTTGTTCTCTAACAAGGAGGTATAATATCCGCATAGTTGGATTTCCAGAAGGAATTGAAGGTCGACAGTTGGTGGAGCAACTGAAGGATCTAATCAAGGAAAATCTGGGCAGCGAACACTTCTCGTCTATGTTTCAAATAGAAAGAGCCCAACGGATTCCAGGGGGGAAACCCATCCCAGGGAGACCGCCGCGAGTTATCTTAATAAAGCTGCTATTGTCGATGGACAGAGATATGATACTGAGAAGAGCTAGAGAATGCTCTCCTATATTTCATCAGGGCACAAAATTGCTATTTTTCCCCGACTTTGCTAGGCAGACTCAAGAAAAAAGAAGAAGTTTTGTTGAGATAAAGAAACGCTTGGCATCCAAGGATATTAAATATTCCCTACAGTATCCAGCGAAATTGAGAGTGATTTATAACGGGACTTCCCAATTTTTTGAACAACCGCAACAAGTGATGGACTGGATGGAACAATTGGGCATATGAAATATTTCTTTGAAACAAAATGATTTGAAAAGAAGCAACGGAAGGGACGGAGGGGGGAGGGGATGAGAGGGGGGGGGGATGGCCGGAGGATAGAGGTTCGCTGACTAGATCGGGTGGACCAACAGAGGGGGGGAGAGGGGATGGGTATTGCCCTGCAGGGAAGGGTTGTTTGGTTTTTTTGTTTTTTTTTCTCTTCTTTTTTTAATTAATGTATGTTAGAATCGTCTCCTGGAATGTCAGAGGCCTTGGAGAAAGGGTTAAGAGGCAAGCTATTATCGATGCATTAAAGAGATACCTTCCTGCAATTATTTGCATAGTGGAAACTCATCTCACTGATGAGACAGTGACCCGCTTGACAATGGGTTGGTACTCTCAAACCTATCACTCAACCTTTAATAGTGCCTCTAGGGGAGTATCAGTCCTGATCCATAATTCTATAGATTTTACTTTAATAGACTCTTATATAGACGACCAGGGTAGATTTATCTTTCTGTATGGTAGGCTTTATGGTCACAGCTATATTCTCGCCTTTTTCTATATATCCCCGCCATTTTCTATGTATCCACTTACCCAACTATTGCGTTTTTTGGAAAAGAAACCAGAATGTCGGCTTGTACTGATGGGAGACTTTAACTCTGTTATGGATCCTAAAAATGACAGGCTGACATTAGATGCAGATGTGGGAAGGAACACCTTTAACTCTCCGTTGCCTCAGTTCTGTTTGGAGGTTGGATTGGTGGATATATGGGAACATCTTGGCGGAGGAAAGAGGGTATACTCTTGTGTTAGCAGGGGTGGTAGAGCAATGTCCAGGATTGATTTAGCATTTACTAATGAAAGGAATCTGAACAACATTAGAAGGATACGTTATGGAGTAAGAACAGTTTCAGATCACTCACCTGTATCTATTGAGGTCTGTACCGGGGAGAACAATGATAAAAGGGAGCTTGGTTTCAGGTTGAATCCATATTGGCTTACCATTATGGATAACTATAAGTCTATTAAAGTATATGTATCCTTTTTCTGGGAGGTGAATTGTCCCTCTGCTAGAATTAATATAGTTTGGGACGCTTTGAAAGCATATTTGAGGGGGGTCCTTATAAGTGAAATCACTGCTGTGAGGAAATCATTTAGGAAAAAGGAGGAGGAATTGTCTAGGACCGTGGCATCTATAACAGAGCGTTTTATTGATCAACCTACCGAAGATAATAAAGAAGAGATGCAGAAGGCTAGTAGCTCCCTGGAAGACCTAGTAATGGAGAAAGCAAACCATAGGTTGTTCTTTAAGGGGCAAAAGTACTTTTCAGAGTCTGGACGTCCAGGTAAGCTCCTAGCCAGAATAATTTTACAACAGGATAAGAAAAAGAAAGCCATCACTTCGATTCGTAATCTGGATGGTGTAGTTATAACAGATTTAGTGGGAATCAGAGATATCTTTCTGCAATATTTTTCTCAGACATATAAAGCTTCTCCCGGATTATCACCTGACCTGGCGAGGCAGTTCCTGGATAAAATTTCGCTTCCGATGTTAACAGAAGCCCAAAAAAATTGTTTGGAAAGAGAACTGTCTCTGTTGGAGATCCAGGAGGCTTTGAGCTCCACCTCTGGGAAGTCATCACCAGGGCTAGATGGTCTTCCGTATGAATTTTATCGGAAGTACATGGACATCATTCTTCCTCATCTACTGGAGGTGTTCTCTCAAGCCTTACAGGGAGGGGGCTTACCACAGTCCATGATGGAAGCTCTGATAGTTTTAATCCCTAAAAAAGATAAAGATCCGATCGATTTGAGTTCATATAGACCTATCTCCTTATTAAATTCGGATGTTAAGATATTATCAAAAATTCTGGCTAGGAGGCTTTCTGGGGTTATGTCGTCCGTTATTCATCCAGATCAAAATGGCTTTATGCCAAAAAGGGGCACCCACCATAATCTACATAGGCTTTTCACCAATATTCAATCGCCTGGGAACGGTGCCCGCTCTATTCTGTCATTGGATGCCACCAAGGCGTTTGACAGAGTCGAGTGGGGGTTCCTTTGGGAGGTGATGAAAAAGATGGGTTTTGGGCCTAAGTTTATGGCGATGGTGCAGTTGTTATATAAATGTCCGGTAGCTAGGATTAGGATTAATGATATTCTTACAGAGAGCTTTGTATTAGGAAGAGGCACTTGTCAAGGTTGTCCTCTGTCACCATTTTTATTTAATATCTATATCGAACCTCTTGCTGCTAGTATCAGGCAGGACGTGAAAGTGGCCGGCTTTGGTGTAATGGGGATGCAGGATCGAATATCTCTTTATGCAGATGATATCTTGTTTTTTATTCATCAAACAGAAACCACTCTCCCTCGAATAATTAAGTTGGTCAATCTATTTTCTGTTCCTTCCGGCTTTGAAGTTAATTGGGAGAAAACTGTTCTTCTCCCGGTAAATGAAACGCGAGGAATAATGGAGAACACTAGTATAAATCGGTTATTAATATCTGACTCGATGAAATACCTGGGGATAACAGTAACTGCCAAAACTCAAGATTACTTAAAACTTAACTTGTTTCCTTTACTCTTAAAAGTTAGATCTAAAGTTAAGGTATGGCAAAAAATTCTGCCTGCAAGAGCAGACAGAATTTCTTTAATAAAAATGGTGGTGCTGCCCCAGGTTCTCTATGTTCTACGTAACTCGCCTGTATGGATTAAAGATAAATATTTTAGATTGATAGAGCGGATGATTAACGATTTGTTATGGGGGATGAAGCGTGTGAGATTAAAGGCGCTTTATTTTTCTATGCCCTATAATCGGGGAGGTCTTAACCTCCCCTATTTTAGGGGTTATTATATGGCCTCTCAACTTAATTTTTTTAATGATTGGGAAAATAGCCATTTCTGTAGAAAATTGGTAAAGGATTCAGGTTTTTCCGATTTTTATACACTATAGAGTCTGATTATTTAACTAATACACAGACCGGATTTAAACCTTTCTGCAGAATGGCTATAAAAGCTTGGCTAGTCATAAAGAGTTGGTTTAAAGTGGAGGCATCACTTATTTGTACCCCATTATGGCATAATCAAAAGCTTCTGAACTTAGATGACTCAAATTGTTGGCAATATTGGAGGATGAAAAATATTCAATACTTGCATCAGGTGGTCAGGGATGGACAAATCCTGTCGCTTATGGAGCTAAAACAAAAGTTAAATGTAGGTGAGGTGGCATGGTATGCCTATTTTCAATTGAGGTCTGCACTTTCTAGCACTGCTGTTAGTTATTCACTTAATATAGACACTCCTGAATTTCTGCACAACTTGATTAGTAATAAAGGTAGCATGAAAGTAAAACTTTCACAATGCTCTTGATGAAACATTTTTTTTTGGATTGTCTTTCTCCAGGACAGAGATCCTGGTCTGACTTACTGTCTGAGATGGGCTCCCCGGATTGGGAGAATATAGGTGATGGTTTAAGAGGGGTTTCACATAATTTTAACCACATTGTTGTACAGTTTAATATTATACATAAAATTTACGTGACACCTTTATGGCTTCATAAGAGGGGATTTAGAGCCTCCTCTGACTGTCCTCGATGCGGGGATACCGGGGCAGATCATCTTCATCTGTTCTGGGACTGCCCGATGGTGAGCAAGTATTGGAGAATGGTCCAAACAACTTTGGCTCAGAGACTTAATATGGTTATCCCTTTATCTCCAAAATTGTGGGTTCTGGGTGATCTATTGGAAGTTAATTGTCCGCCTCTGAAGCGCCAACTGTTGATGAAAGTGATTTTTTTGGCTAGGCTTCTTATATCCAGAGAATGGTGCTCCCCTCTCGTTCCAGATCGCAATCATTGGCTATCTTTAGTTAAGAAGGTGAAAAGCTACGAGAGGGTCTTGTATAGACAAAGAGGGTCCTATGCAAAGTGGAGTACGATATGGAAGGATTGGGACGACTAAATGATTATTCTTATGTTATTCTAGGTGGAGTGTTTTTTTTTTTCTTTTTTTTTTTCCCCTGCAGGGTTTGGGAGGGGAGGGGGGAAGGGGTGGGGTGGTTAGGCATGTTTTGTAATGTTGTCTTTGATGGATGGTTATCTTTGATGTATTTTTCAAGATGTTTAAAATAAAAAAAACAATTAAAAATAAGAGAATATCATGAGGGGAAATTTAAGGGTTCCAGCTTTGGAGGAATAGAAAGAGTTAAAAATGATGTGAGGGGTGGAGATTACATAAAACAGATGTCACGAAACAAAAGCAAGTGGATCTTCAAATTGGACAGTCTTGCACCAAAATGGTTAAACCAGGAAATGGAACTATTTGCCTTTTAAGTAACTTATAAGATGGACAGAAAAGGTTGCCATAGGAACGAAATGCTTATAATCTCCACAGGACAGCAGCGTCTGCATATCCCTGACAAAGGAGGGATGAAGATTGTCCCACGGAGGCACCGATAGGAACCTTGTGAGGTCACTCGTTCGCCGCTCAAACAGTAGCTCCTGCGCGCACACGGGGCAGTGCGTGTAGTGGTAGAGCTGAAGATTACAAGCTCTGACAAGAAGCTCCCAGCATACAGCGGCTGACAAAGAAAAGCAAGCAAGGCAAACCACCTGAGATAAGGTAGGGATTCACCGTGCATGTGGAATACCAGGAGTTTTAAAAGTCAGTGTCACATTAATTAAATAACCACCCTCTGAGTCCACGCAGATAGATACTGCTTTATACATAATATACATAAACCTTGCTAACATCTAGCAAAGTATTGTACAACTTAAAACTACACGGCAGTGCGGGTGTATTCTTTAATACTGCGGTTAAAATTGGTATTTAAACATTCCTCATCATGCTGTTCACATTCTGACATCATGAGACCAAGGTAACACCTAACAATTGATGAACAGTACCTCTCCATTGCGATGTTTCTCAGATGGAATTAGCCACTGAACTTAGAGTGTCACAGAGTGTCATCAGCCGGTTGCAACAGAGATACAGAGAGACTGGAAGAATTACAAAAAGACATAGAAGTGGACGTCCTTTGGCTACATCCCAAACTGATGGCCCTTTCATTGTGAACAATGCCCTGCAGAATCGGATGATGAATGCAACACAACTCTAGCCACATTTAAGGGAGGCGAGAGGCACCCAAGTGTCTTATCAGACCATTTTAAACCTTTTACGTGAGCATGTTTTGCGTGCTAGAAGACCTGTAACAGTACCTGACAACAAGAGCTGGAAAAGGCATCCTGATCTTTCATGGGCGAGGGAGCATCTACACTGGACGAAGGACCATTGGGCCTCAGTTCACTGATGAAAGTCTATTCACACTGAGCAGTAATGAAGGAGAGTGCTATACATCAGCCACTGTTGTTACCAGACAAACCTTTGGTGGTGATGATGTGGGCAGGTGTGTCTAGTCAATACAGAACTGCCTTACACTTTGTGAATGGTACAGTGACAAGCCCATACTAGTTGAATAACATCATTATCCAGTCATTGTGCCTCTGCATGAACAACACAGGCCTAATTTCATCTTCATGGACGGCAATGCACCAGCTCATTGAGGTCATATCATTAGGGAACGGCTGCTGGAGACTTGGATATGGAATGGCCTGCACTCTGTCAAGAATCCCATTGAAAAACAATGGGATCATCTGAGTTGCCGTGTAGAGGTTCGTAACTCTATAACCCAGAACCTCAATGACCTGAGGGCCACCATTCAGGAAGAGGGCAATGCCATGCATCAGCAGACAATAAGTTGACTTGTGAACAGCATGAGTAATTCTTGTCAAGTTGTAATTGATGTTTAAGGCCACATGACAAGTTATTGAGACATTGACATTTTTGTGGGAGTATACCCAGCAATAAATTGTTTGAGATGAGGAAATCACCATTGGTGCTTCTACTTAAATGTCATGATATAATATCACTCTCACATGAACGTTTTACGTTTTCCATAAATTTCTCACTCTAGTTAATGGTAAGGAAGGGGTGGATAGTGCTGTCCACACGCCTATTCCACCATAGGTGGAAGAGCTGGAGGTATCAGGATGGGATAAAGCACCTCCCTCTGTCTTATTCAATGGAGATGTTTTGAAAGAGAGCCAAGGAGGCTCTGGGAGAGAGTTTGAAGCAGAGGCCTGGGATGGCTCTGAGAGGTGGCCTCAGCTGGCCAAGGCTGAGGAACCATGAGGCTTGGTATAGCCTGGTCTTGGGGGACAAAGCAACGCCTGGTAGCAGGTTGCATGGATCCTAGTCAGGCGGACTAGTGAGCCCGAATCCCCCAAGGGACTTTGTTGCTGCAAAGCCTAGGGGTTGGAGGACAGTAGGCCTAGGAGGGCTAGAGGACTACAAGGCGCATGGGTTCCAGGTGTGAACTGTGACTAATAGAAAGGTAGGGACACTGTGTATGTTTAGTTAGGGCCCAGCCGGGCAAGGTCTTTACTTTCTGTACACTTTATGTGGTGCTGGAACCAAATAAATGCACTGTTTGGACATTGCTACTGTGTGTCCCGAAGCCGAGCTAATCCTCTACAATATATATATTGTGACAGAGTGTCTGGAGAAGTAGTGGACGGGGTCTATGTGTGCCCAAGATTCCTCACTTCTGTCACTTAAAAATCAACCAGGGAAATGTTCAGCAGAGGTCTATGCAGACATCTCTGCAATTCGGGTTTGTATAAAACCTGTTTTTAGGGCCTGTGTTGCTGGAGTGGGGAGAGAAGAGCCGGCCCCCACTCCATCCGGACAGGTTTTGGGCTGTCAGGTGAAAATAGGAAAGCCAGGAACCGCGCTTCAATCCGGAAACCACGTTGAATAGCACAAACTGTAGCGAGGTCTTCAACACTGGAAAGCCACTTTAACGCCACAAAGCCGACCAAACAAATTTCCAAATCTGGGAGAGTGTACTCAAAAGGAGGACGGACCTACTCCAGTTATTTCCAGGACTGCTGTTATAAACTGCAAGTTGCTTACAGACATAAAAAGCTTTTTCTTTGGGCTGTCAGGTAATAACTCCTCCTGATGTAAGGCTGAGAATGCAGACACAGCTCTCTCTACCTGGGAACAGGTTATATGCATAGAGCCTGTGAGAGAACTTCAGGAGGCATATACTTTGATATTTTGTTTGGTGCCCAGTATTAGGCCGGCACTTGGTAAGTGAGGTTTCCTGCTGTATAGTTAAAGCTGGACAGGCTAAGAATTTTGTTTGTTATATTTTATGTTCTATACCTCAACCTGACAATAAAATTGGCTGAGGCCAGTTAAATGACTTTCCTGCTGTTTGGACTGCAATTTCTACGGTGTGCCTGCTAAACTGTGCCTGTCTACCCAGGAGACAACATCCCCGCTAACTAATCCATTACAATATATATATATATATATATATATATATATATATGTTGCACTCTGTTGTAGTCAAAACGTAATACTGGTTTATTCACCCAGTGTCAAGCATCAGGGACGTTTCAACCGCTTGTTGCGATCTTTCTCAAGCTATACAGACATGTTACAACAGTGATATAAAAAGGGTTGGCAATTCATCACAGCAAATCATCCAATTATCATAAAAACGTCATATTTCATTAAAAGCATATATCAGTTAAGTGTGTAAATATCATCAATACACATGTGTCATAGTACTGTATATTCAAAAATAAAGTGCAAGTGCTTTATTGTGAAATACATAGTGCATGGTACAGTGCATCTGCATACCTAATGATTAATTAAGTGTTCACATATGTTATCAGTATACTCTATTGATTAAAAACAATACAAGCCAGTGTTACGGTCACTTATCAGCAGTAATGGAGCATCAGGGTCCCGAGTGCGTCCTCACTCAACATGTGCGCATGCGCGGGATCTAGACAATCTCGCAATATTTCAAGCGCAAGGCAAATTCTACATAAATACAAGATAGCCAATGTCGAAAATCAGTGCATCTGCGCATGTCTGGGCATTCACTGTCTGTCAAAGCAGTCATGTGATCACAAGTCACCTGACATCACCAACAGAATAACAACAAATGAATATATTTCACAATTGCGACCAGTGACCCCAATCACGTCAGCGGTCAAGGGGTACACCGATAGTAGGTGGGGGGAGCGACGCCGCGGTTCATCACCTGATTTTGCACCCAATTTTAGTGTGCTACGTCCCGCCTTTCCATATTTTATATATGTATATATAACAAAGAAAAATGGCGGCACTGACGAAAATATTGCAGGTGGGTGCACGTTCTTAGGGAATATGCATCTTACCCCAAATATAAAATGAAAAACGAACAACACTCCTGGGATCCCAAAAAATCTCTCCTTTATTCACCTATGTGATGCAATGTTTCGGCTCTACACTGGAGCCTTTCTCAAGGCTTGCCATTTGCTAAAATCTTTTAAGTTCATTTTTTTTCCTCATTAATGTACACACAGCACCCCATATTGACAGAAAAACACAGAATTGTTGACATTTTTGCAGATTTATTAAAAAATAAAAACTGAAATATCACATGGTCCTAAGTATTCAGACCCTTTGCTCAGTATTTAGTAGAAGCACCCTTTTGATCTAATACAGCAATAAGTCTTTTTTGGAAAGAAGGAACAAGTTTTTCACACCTGGATTTGGGGATCCTCTGCCATTCCTCCTTGCAGATCCTCTCCAGTTCTGTCAGGTTGGATGATAAACGTTGGTGGACAGCCATTTTTAGGTCTCTTCAGAGATGCTCAATTGGGTTCAAGTCAGGGCTATGGCTGGGCCATTCAAGAACAGTCACGGAGTTGTTGTGAAGCCACTCCTTCATTATTTTAGCTGTGTGCTTAGGGTAATTGTCTTGTTGGAAGGTAAACCTTCGGCCCAGTCTGAGGTCCTGAGTACTCTGGAGAAAGTTTTCATCCAGGATATCCCTGTACTTCACTGCATTCAACTTTCCCTCGATTGCAACCAGTCATCCTGTCCCTGCAGCAGAAAAACACCCCCACAGCATGATGCTGCCACCACCATGCTTCACTGTTGGGACTGTATTGGACAGGTCATGAGCAGTGCCTGGTTTTCTCCACACATACCACTTAGAATTAAGGCCAAAAAGTTCTATCTTGGTCTCATCAGACCAGAGAATCTTATTTCTAACCATCCTGGAGTCCTTCAGGTGTTTTTTTTTAGCAAACTCCATGTGGGCTTTCATGTGTCTTGCACTGAGGAGAGGCTCCCGTCGGGCCACTCTGCCATAAAGCCCCGACTGGTGGAGGGCTGCAGTGATGGTTGACTTTCTACAAGTTTCTCTCATCTCCCGACTGCATCTCTGGAGCTTAGCCACAGTGATCTTTGGGTTCTTCTTTACCTCTCTCACCAAGGCACTTCTCCCCCGATAGCTCAGTTCTGGTTGTCCCAAACGTCTTCCATTTAAGGATTATGGAGGCCACTGTGCTCTTAGGAAGCTTAAGTGCAGCAGAAATTTTTTTGTAACTTTGGCCAGATCTGTGCCTTGCCAAAATTCTGTCTCTGAGCTCTTCAGGCAGTTCCTTTGACCTCATGATTCTCATTTGCTCTGACATGCACTGTGAGCTGTAAGCTCTTATATAGACAGGTGTGCAGCTTTCCTAATCAAGTCCAAATGTATAGTCAAACACAGTTGGACTCAAATGAAGGTGTAGAACCATCTCAAGGATGATCCGAAGAAATGGGCCGCACCTGAGTTAAATATATGAGTGTCACAGCAAAGGGTCTGAATACTGTCAACAATTCTGTGTTTTTCTGTCAATATGGGGTGCTGTGTGTACATTAATGAGGAAAAAAATGAACTTAAAAGATTTTTGCAAATGGCTGAGATTTAACAAAAATTGAAAAATTTAAGGGGGTCCGAATACTTTCCATACCTACTGTGTATATATATATATATATATATATATATATATATGAAGAAAAAACATTCACCTTATCCCATAATTAAGATAAACATCATAAAAATCACTGCATCCTAAAATGTGTGAACTATTACAATATAAATGTAATTATCTTTATGTCAAAAAGGAAAAAAAAAATGGCAAATGGCGGATCGAAATGGCTGATGTTTCACCTCTCCAAAAAAATTTAATATAAAGTGATCAAAAAGTGATTACGGTCCAATATGGTATCAATAAAAACTAAAGGTCACCCTGCAAAAAATGAGCCCCCACACAGCTCTATAGACACACCTATTAAAAAGTTATGTGAGTCAGAATATGATAATGAAAAGGAAAGAAAAATACTTTAAAAAAAAAAAAAAATTCTTGTATTAAAAGACAATAAAAAATTATATAAATTTGGTATTGTTGTAATTATACTGACCCAGAGAATAAAGGGACAGTAACAGGTTAATTTTTATTGGCATTAAAATAAACCCCATAAAACTGTTGCCGGAATTGTTTTCAAAGGCATTAAAATACAAACTGTGGCTATAAATACTGTCACTAATCTCTTCAATATTTTCAGTAAGTTTTTTATTTCTGGCTTTTCTAAATCTGTCATTCAACTTTCAGCTCAAAATTATTTTTGTGTTGTCTGTAAAATTCCCTTTGAGTATCAGTATTTTCTTCATTCCACTAAGTCATTTTCTTATTTCCCGTTGTTCAGTCTGTAACAATAGCATTCAAGGCCGTCTTGTGCACCACCTAGAGAGCTGATGGACATGTTTCTTGTGTGTTGCTTTAACTAAAATAGAAGATTAGTTCTTGCTTGATAGATTCTTTGTCTTCATGAATATTTAAAAGAGATTTTCAGTCCCCAAAGATTAGAGCTGTATCTTAAATGTGATATCTTCCCATTTGTGTTCTATTTCTGTATGATCCCAGCAATTTATGTTTATACTTTAGCTATAAAATGTGAACAGATTTTGTTACCCTTAATGACAATATTAACACAATACAATATGTGTTATTATTAGTAAAAATGTAAACATGTCTGAATATAGTTTACATTGGTTAAGTGCTGTTTTTAGTACTTTGAAATTACAACACTTGGAATAGTCTATGCAGGTTGTATAAAATATAACTTGTTATACCACGTAGAGATAAATTAATTCCTTAAAATTTTATTTAGGTCCGATTGGTCCAGATTAGGGTTGAGTGGACCCGTGGATGTTCGGGTTTGCCAGGTTCGGCCGAACTTCGGGTAAAAGTTAAGGTTTGGGATCCTAACTTGTCTCAAACTGCGCTGGGGTCTAATGGCTGGGTGCGACCGGTATACTTGTCTATTCAGCACAAAGTACAGACAAGTCCTGTGGGATCCATGTCTGGTTCATTTTAATGAATGTGAGCTTGTCCACGTTGGCTGTGGACAGGCGGCTGCACCTGTCTGTGATCACACCCCCCTGACGTACTAAACACACGTTCGGACAATACACTGAGCGCAGGGCAGGCCAGTACCTCCAAGGTGTAAAGGAGAAGCTCAGGCCATGTGCCCAATTTGGAGACCCAGAACTTGAATGGGGCAGACCGATCAATCAGTATGTGTAGGCATTTGCAGATGTACAATTGCACCATGTTGCGGAAATGCTGCCTCCTGCTAAGAAGTTCCATATCAGCTGGTGGCGCTGGTTGTTGTGGTATGCTGACAAAGCTTTTCCACATTTTGGATATGCTAACCCTTCCTTTTGAGGTGCTGTCGGTGCCCCAGCTGTGTTGGCGACTTCTTCCTCCTCCTCTGGCTTCGCTTTGTGCTTCCACTGTGCCCCCGCTGTCAGCTGGGAATGTCATCAGCAACGTGTGTACCAGCGTGCGCTTGTACTTGCGCATTTTCCGATCATGCTCCAGTGACAGAATTAAGGGCAGCACGTTGTTCTTGTAATGGGGATCCAGCAGGGTGGCCACCCAGTAAACAGCATTGGTTAGAATGTGGGCAACTCGTTGGTTGTTGTGCAGGCACTGCAGCATGTAGTCGCACAAGTGTGCCAGGCTGCCCAGAGGCAACCACAAGCTGTCCTCTGTTGGAGGTGTATTGTCTGTGTTCTCTGTATCGCCCCAGCCACACTCCAGTGATGCCCATGAGCTGCCCAAAGCGTTTTTTTAAGGAGACATAGAAGTGGGATAATAACGCTGAGGATGGAGTCATCGGCACTGGTCATGTTGTTGGAGTACTTGAAAGAGCGCAACATGGCACACATGTCCCGCATGGAGGCCCACTCGGTGGTGGTAAAGTGGTGCTGTTCGGCAGAGTTACTCAACTGTGCGTGCTGCAGCTGAAACTCCACTATTGCCAGCTGCTGCTCGCACAGTCTCTGTTTGTGGGGTGGCAGGTGCCACTGTCACTCAAGAGGGGGAGGAAGAGGCCGAGACAGGTGTTTTTGCGGTGTGTACTAGCGTTGATCGAGCACCAAAGTGCTTGTGTGCTCTGGTGCTCGAGTAGAACACTTTGCGATGCTCGGGTGCTCTACAGAGCACCCGAGCACAATGTAAGTCAATGGGAGAACCCAAGCATTAAACCAGGCACCCCCTGCTCTGAAGAGGGGAGGGTGTCAGGACTCGAGTTTGGCTTAGGAGTCCATGCTCTTACTTCATATATAGCTATGTTTCTATATGGAGTCAGTGCTTGGGGACACCCAATGTATTTAAATCTATTTTAGCCTCTATTTCTGAAAAGAGACTTCAGCTGTATAGGAATACTTACTTGTAAATAAATTATGGATAGTAGTTTCCTGCATGTTATGAATTTATGTATATCAGAAGTATGATTATATATATAGCACTGAAAATTTCATGGGCAGCTATATATGACTAAGCTAAGCAAGTTTTAGGCAAAACATATATATATATATATATATATATATATATATATATATATATTTCCTCATTTCCCTGATTATTTTCTGGCCCTTGTTTATATGCAATAACAACAATCTCTGCCCCTCCCCCTGCTTTGCTAAGGGAGTGGATACAAGAGCTGCCCTGAGTGCTGGGAGAATCAACAGCATCTTGTATGTGTACAACTAAGAAGTCCTAGCTGTATAATACTGCTAAGGGAGTGAATGCAAGAGCTGCCCTGAGTGCTGGGAGAATATGCAGCATGTTGTATGTGTAGAACTACAAGTCCTAGCTGTATAATGACACTGCTAATACACACAGGATCTTCCCCCTACCTTTTGCTCTTTCTAGTCTGTCAGCTCCTGTGCCCAGCATTGTCTCCTCACTTCCTGCAGCTGCCCAGTCTGTGTAGCTGAAGGGGTTAGGAATCCTAGGAGAGGGCAGACAGCAGTGAAGACTACATTATAGAAATGTTTCTAAAAAAAAATATATAAGACTTCTGCTGTATAGGAATACTTACCTCTAGTAAGTATTCCTATACATCTGAAGTCTCTCTTTCTCTCATGTACAGAGTCCAAAGAGTAAGAACCAAAAATCCATACTGCCCAGTGGATGGCATGTTCTTAGACCTAGCCTCCAGCCGAAGTGGTGTCCGAGATCCCCAAGGTCCAAGCCAAGTAATTGTAAGTTTTCATGTGGATTATGTTTATGTTATACACATATAGCCTACACTGTTCCACACAATATAGAGTATACCTCTACACTGTGTAGGGGTAATACTGTTTATTGGACAGCATGGCACAGAGGTTATATTGTCCGGCATGGTGTAACCTCCATACATTTTATGTACAGTATACAGTAATCTTCGCACTATGCCATACAATATATAGTATAATCCATACACCATGCTATACAATGTACATAAAATCCATACACCATGCCGTACAATATACAGCATAGTTCATACACCATGCTGTACAGTATATATTATGATCCTGTATATACTGTATAGCATGGTGTATGAATAAAATAAATAAATTAATAAAAAGGTATCTCTGCATACCTCAGTACTCTCATATTTTATCTAATTTATATATACTTATTTCTTTTTTTTCAGTAGTATGATTAACTGGTGAAAATTATTAGTGCCCCCCCATTTTTGGTGGTCCCCCTATATTTTGATCCTAGAGTCGCCACTGCTCACTGCTGTAGGGTACAGTCTGGATAGGGAGCTCAGGGAGGAGGCGCCGAGGTGTGGGGGGAGTTTTTTTGACACTCGCCCTGAGAGAAATTTTACCTAGAACTGGTAAAATATACCCATTTTTTAAGTGAACCTGCACTGTATATGTGCCAGGGGAAGGGAAAATAATATAGTTAATCCGTCTGTGACTTCAGGGCCCCAGGGGGGAGGGGGGGGATGACATATTCCCACTTTTTTCTGTGAACTACCCCTGTGCTGAATATCTGACAGGGAAAATATATTTAATAAATCCATCTGTTAGATTCTAGGGGAATAAATTTCCTTTTTTTGGCGGTCAAGTACCCCTGCAGCCTGCAGTGGATACCTGGCAGTGAACATAATTCTATTACATTAGTCTGTCACATATTTGTGTGACCTAAAGCAATTTTTTTCTCTTTCTAACACTGACACTGCATATCTGACAGTTAAATACATTGTCGGTTGAAAAATTCCCATTTTTTTGTGCTAGAGAGTAAATTTATTGGCCTGCGCTGCATTTCTGACAGTCCAATAAAACCGTTAAATACTGCATTTATAATTTTGGTTTAAGAAAGCACACTTTTTGTGCTAGATAGTACATTAGCAACCTGCACTGCATTTCTGACAGTCCAATAAAACCTTTAAATACTGCATTTACATTTTTGGTAGAATACAGTACACTTTTTCCACTAGATAGTACATTTGCGGCCATGCGCTGCATTTCTGACAGTGAAAGAAATAAACTTAAATCCATTTGTTTAATTGTATAGCTTTTTTGGGCCATAAAGTACCTGTTCCATTGTTGGGTGACATTAACCCATTTATTGCTGTTTTACACCCCAGCTCAATATAGCAGACAGGATAATAATTTTCAAAAATTTGTCTGTTCCATTGTTAGGTGACATTAACCCATTTTTGCTGTTTTATATCCCTGCTCTACATAGCAGACAGGGTAATAATTTTCAAAAATTCGTCTGTTCCATTGTTGGGTATCATTAACCCATTTGTGGAATATACAAACCCCTGCTCTGAATAGGTAATAGGGAAATAAATTTCTACAATTGGTCTATTAAATTGGTGGGTGACATTGAACCATTTTTTCAGTATACAAACCCTTACTCTGCATAGGTGACAGGGACCTAAATTTCTAAAAATCGTCTGTTCCATTGGTGGGTGATATTAACCCAGTTTTGCTGTATACAAACCCCTGCTCTGCATAAGTGACCGGGACCTAAATTTCTAAAAATCGTCTGTTACATTCCTGGGTGACATTAACCCAGTTTTGCCGTAAATAAACCCCCGCTCTGCATAGATGTCAGGAACCTAAATTTCTAAAAATCATCTGTTCTATTGGTGGGTGACATTAACCCAGGTTTGCCGTATACAAACCCCTGCTCTGCATAGGTGACAGGGACTTATATTTCTAAAAATCGTCTGTTACATTCTTGGTTGACATTTTAACATTTTTGTCGTATACAAACCCCTGCTCTTCATAGGTGACAGGGATCTATATTTCTAAAAATCGTCTGTTCCATTCTTTGGTGACATTAACCCAGTTTTGCCGTGAATAAACCCCCTGCTCTGCATAGGTGACAGGGACCTATATTTCAAAAAATCGTCTGTTCCATTCTTGGGTGACATTAACCCAATTTTGCCGGTGAAAAACCCCTGCTCTGCATTGTTGACAAGGAACTAAATTTATGAAAAATGTCTGTAACTTCGGTGGGTGACCGCGAAAAATGAGGAGAGCATCAAATAAAGGACGTGGCCCCGGTCGTGGTACTGCTAGTGTTGGTGGAGCTCCTGTTGCAGGGAGATCTGTGCCAGCTACACTCCCAAATGGAACACCTTCCTCAGGTACCAGTAGGCGACAGAATGTTCAGTGTAATTTTGTAGGCCCGAATACCGGTGTACGAATGGTGTAGAGGAGGTAGTGGATTCGGTGGCTGAGAGTGCCTCCAGTACCTTCACATTGTCTCCCATGCGGTCCACTGCTGAAAGCTCAGAGTTGGCACCTGCAACCCATGGGCATTTATCTAGCACCTCACCCTATTGCAAATAGGGCAAGCAGTCTGAGCCTCAATTCATGCAGCAGTCTCTTATGCTTTTTGATGACGCTGCTAGCATGGTTTCCGTTGGCCATCCACCTAGCCCTGCCCCAGAAATGGAAGAGATTGAGTGCACCGATGCCCAACCACTTATGTTTGAGGATGAGGACATGTGAAGACAACCGCAGCACGTCTCTGATGATGACGAAACACAAGTGCCAACTGCTGTGGCTTACTGCAGTGTGCAAACCGACAAGGAGGGCAGGGGTGAAGACTGGGTAGAACATAATGTGGAGGACGATGAGGTCCTAGACCCCACATGGAATCAAGATCAGGCAAGTGACCTGTGCAGTTTGGAGGGAGAGGCGGTGGTCGCACAGAGCCACCAGCATAGCAAATGAGGGAGCAGGGTGCAAAAGCAGAGCGGCCGTCCCCTAGGCAGTAAGCTTGCTACTTCCCACTGCACCCTGGGACCGAGCACAACAAAGCCAGCTCCAAGGAGTTCCCTGGCATGGCAGTTCTTTAGACAATGTGCAGACGACAAGACACAAGTAATTTGCACACTGTGCCATCAGTACCTGAAGCGAGGCATAAATGTTCTAAACCTGAGCACAACCTGCATGACCAGGCATCTAAGTGCAAAGCACGAGCTGCAGTGGAGTTAACACCTCCAAAGCTAAGAAAGGTCTTAGGCTCCTCCAGCTCCCTCTTCTGCTGCAGTCCCGGCCTCTTCCTCCACCTCTGGAGTTACTGTGGCAAAAGCCACCCCGCAAACAGAGGATGTGTCAGCAACTCCACCACGTCTGTCACCTTCAACAAGCAGCACCACAATGTCCCATGGCAGCGTTCAGCTGTTAATCTTCCAAACACTGGAGTGAAAGAGGAAGTACCACCCTAACCACCCGCGATCCCTGGACCAAAATGCCAGCATTTCAAAATTGTGCGCCTTATTGTCTGAGATGAAACTTTAGTACCCGCATCTGGCAAATCTTTTTTCAGTTCCTCAGCAGTCACACGGGGACTTTTCTCCACTTTTCGCTTCAGGTAGTGCACTGCAGTCGAAGTCAGCATCTTCTTTCCGCCACGACCAGGTAGCGTTTCAACAGTGCACTTTGCCTTGAATTTGCGAATGATGCTTCTTCCTATGGTGTCTCTTGGTATGTTTAACATCTTTGCAATTGTCTTATAGCCATTGCCCTTGCTTGATTGCTGCTCCTTGACATCCACAGGTGTTTTCAATACCTGATCGAAAACACTTGAATGAACCTCTGTTCTTAAGAGTGGTAGTCTTTAAGGGGTTGAATAATTGTGTCAATGAAGAAATCACACAAAAAAACATTTAATACTGTATTACAAAAACAATTGATGTCATTTTAGTTGCATATGGTTCTTTAAAAAGTCCTTGTAAGATTTCATTCTGAACACAATTGCAAATGTACACTAAATTCCCTAAAACCCCTTACAGCATTGGGGGTTGAATAATGTTGAACACAACTGTAAGTGTTTTCTCAAGGAGACATAGAAGTGGTATTGTAACGCTGATAACGGCGTCATCGCCACTGGCCACAGAACTTGAATGGAGGCCCAGTCATTGGTGGTGAAGTGGTATCTATCTTTGCCGAACACTATTAAACTTGGCCAGCCACTACTGGGACACCAGATTTAGGGGATTGCTATTTTGGCAATTGAATTTCACCCCAGAATATTATCTATCCTTTGCCGGACACTATTAAACTTATCCAGCGACAGTTTAAACCACAGATTTACGGTATTGCTTTTTTGGCAATTTAATTTCACCCCAGAAAAAAAAAAATCATTTGCCGGACACTATTAAACTTGGCCAGCCACTGCTGGGACACCAGATTTATGGGGATTGCTATTTTGGCAATAGAATTTCACCCCAGAACAAAACCTATCCCTTGCCGGACACTATTAAACTTGGCCATTAACAGCTGAAACCACTAATTTACGGTATTGCAATTTTGGCAGTTGAATTTCACCTCAGAAAAAAATATATCTTTTGCCGGACACTATTAAACTTGACCAGCCACAGCTGAAACAACTAATTTACGGTATTGCTATTTTGGCAATTGAATTTCACCCCAGAAATTAATATATCCTTTGCTGGACGCTATTAAACTTGGTCAGCCACTGCTAGGACACCAGATTTAGGGTATTGCTATTTTGGCAATAGATTTTCACCCCAGAACAAAACCTATCCCTTGCCGGACACTATTAAACTTAGCCATTAACAGCTGAAACCACTAATTTACGGTATTGCTATTTTGGCAATTGAATTTCACCTCAGAAAAAAAATATATCTTTTGCTGGACACTATTAAACTTGGCCAGCAACTGCTGGGACACCAGATTTTGGGGATTGCTATTTTGGCAATAGAATTTCACCCCAGAACAAAACCTTTCCCTTGCCGGACAGTATTAAACTTAGCCATTAACAGCTGAAACCACTAATTTACGGTAATGCTATTTTGGCAATTGAATTTCACCTCAGAAAAAAATATATCTTTTGCCGGACACTATTAAACTTGACCAGCCACAGTTGAAACCACTGATTTACGGTATTGCTATTTTTGCAATTGAATTGCACCCCAGAACAAAATATATTCTTTGCCGGACACTATTAAACTTGGCCAGCCACTGCTGGGACACCAGATTTAGTGGAATGCTATTTTGGCAATTGAATTTCAGCCCAGAACAAAATCTATCCTTTGCTGGACACTATTAAACTTGGCCAGCCACCGCTAAATCCACTGATTTACGGTATTGCTATTTTGGCAATTGAATTTCACCCCAGAACAAAATGTATCCTTTGCCGGACACTATTTAACTTGGCCAGCCACAGCTGAAACCACTGATTTACGGTATTGCTATTTTGGCAATTGAATTTCACCCCAGACAAAATTATATCCTTTTCCGAACACTATTAAACTTGGCCAGCCACAGCTGAAACCACTGATTTATGGTATTGCTATTTTGGCAATTGAATTTCACCCCAGAAAATTATCTATCCTTTGCCGAACACTATTAAACTTGGCCAGCCACTGCTGGGACACCATATTTAGGGGATTTCTATTTTGGCAATAGATTTTCACCACAGAACAAAATCTATCCCTTGCCAGACACTATTAAACTTGGCCAGCCACTGCTGGGACTCCAGATTTAGGGGATTGCTATTTTGGCAATTGAATTTCACCACAAAAAAAAAAAATCCTTTGCCAGACAGCAGACAGTATTACACTTGGCTTGCCACAGCGGGAACACCAGATTTCGGGGATTGCTATTTTGGCAATTGAATTTAACCCCTCAATAAAATATAGAAATTTCTATCCTGAGTTTCTAGGGGTGACAATAAGCACAGCCAAGCCCCTGATGTAGGATATAGCAAAAAAAAAAACACCCTAGTATTGATGGATTGATGGACTTGGTAACAGCTTGTGCTGGTGCACCACAAGACACAAAATGGCCCCCGATCACCCCACAAAAAAGTGACAAAAAAGACGCTCTGTGCAGCCTAAAAACCAGTGAGCAACTAACTAGCAGAAGTTGAATGATTCACAGCTGTAGATCGATCACTTCATTGGGTGTTTTTGCTGAGTTTTCCCTGCCTAATCTCGCCCTCACAGCAGCTGCATTCTATCCCTACACTAATAAGAGCAGAGTGACGTGCGGCGCTATGTGACTCCAGCTTAATTAGAGCCTGGGTCACCTGCTGCACTTGGCCAATCACAGCCATGCCATTAGTAGGCATGGCTGTGATGGCTTCTTAGGGCAAGAAGTAAAACGCTAGCTGATTGGCTGCTGTGAAGCCTTTCAGAAAGCGTGAAGAAATCGCCGAACAACGGACCCAAACCCAAACTTCTTTGAAAATGTTCGGGTCCGGGTCCGTGTCCCGAACACCCCAAAATTCGGTACGGACCCGAACTATATATTTCGGGTTCGTTCAACTCTAGTCCAGATCAATCATGGGATTCGATTTGGGTACAAATCGATTCTACAGGACTCAAAAGTACTCTGAATGCCTGGAAAATCAATCACTCTATCTCTTTCTTTCCCCAAATCGAAAGTACTCTGAATACTCAGAAAACCAATCTTTCTCTCTCTCTCCATCCTTCCTTAGAATCAAAATCCCAAAATTCGCCCACAGTTATTTCACTTGTTACCTAAGAACAACAGTTTTCTTGCCTTTGATCAGGGATGGCCAACTTGAGGCTCTCCAGCTGTTGGAAAACTACAACTACCAGCATGCCCAGACTGTCTCCAGCTATCAACCTGCAGCGGGGCATGGTGGGAGTTGTAGTTTTACAACAGCTGGAGAGCAGGTTGGTCATGCCTGCCTTACTGTAGATCAGTTGCACCCACTCAAAGTTCAATCTGTCCCAAAATTAGTTTTATTTAATTTTGTATTTCTGATTTGAAAGCACCTATGTTGAATGAGACTACATTTATAAGGGACATAGGTATTTCGCTCCTTCTGTAATGATGAAACTTTTTCTTTACCAACAAGGAAACTCCACTCCAATTTAAAGCGATATTAGGATGTTGAAAGTTAGGGTGTATTTGTAGAATGCATTTACACCTTAATTTTAGGTGCCTCTGCACTGCTGGAAGAAGGACCACAGTTATTCCAGCTCACTTGGCATAGATTTAAGCCATTTTCCATGCCAAAAATTGACATGGAAAATGATGAATGATATGGGCTTCCCTACCCATGTCATGCACTGTTTTCTTGACCTGTCGGAAAAGTGGTAAGAGGAGGCCAAATGGTGTGCAACAAAATCTGTGACTGATATACTGTACACCCTTTTGTGGCGTATATCAGTTAATAAATGGCCCCCACGGTATATACTCCTTTATGATGCCAGCAGATGTAAAATACTAAAATTTGCATATATGTTTCCCAGAAAGTTATAACAGTACTGACTGGACTAAAATATTCATCATGCATACATGGAGAATTGCCTGGGCAATTTTCTCTTGATACAACCATGAACTCTTGTCCTTTTGTAAGAACTTCATAGCATGCATCAGTCAGAGAAGCATAATACTATTATAACCATTAGTCTTGTCCTTTTGGAAGAAGAATTGCATTGCACATCTCATTCAAAGAAGTGTACTACTGGGAGGAACATCAAGTACTCTTGTCTTTTTGGAAGGAAAACTGGATTGAATGTCTTATTGCCAGCTATAAAGTGTAGGTCTCTTTCTCTGTGTGTTTTGCCTGAAATGAATTACATGACATTTAGGTTTCTCTCATCTGTTTCCATCCTTATCCACTTTTCTCTCATCTATAGGAGAGGTTATTATTCTGTATATGTTGCCTATCAAATAAATCTGATCTATGTTTCGTATATATTTATGGCCACTATGCATTTGATATATTATTTTACTCTACTCAAGTTCTTGGGGAATTTGAGGACTAATAAATATTTTTAGGACTTGAGAAAAGCAAACCGCTGTAAGTAAAGCCAAGTTCTTCAGTCTTACATTGGGGTGGGTGGAAAGGGTTAAATTATATTTAATCTTTCACACCATATTAAATCTGGATGATGAGTTTATTCCTCCATTTATTTGCATTGTGTTTATTTTCCAGATAATAATTATTTGTTTTAGAGAATAATTTTATTACTTGCTTATACCTTACTCATTCTAAGGACTTAAACTGAAAATAACTAAATTGCAATTATATAATATGTAGACAAAAAAAATACATTAAAGAAAACAAAGTCAAAGAGTGCTGTAACAAGGCACTTTTTTAATCACTGCACTGGTGTCATACAAAGCCAGTCCACATTTTCTTCCCTTTCAGTTTGAAATATTTTCTGTACTGTATTATTAGGTATTATTATCTTCCTTTCCCTATTGATTCCAACAGTAAGAGAACTTTTATTTAGTTTCTGTTTCATGCAAGGTCTGCTATATCAAATCTCTAAATGTGTGCTTGTTACTTTTGTCTATATTCCATTTCATCAAGTGTAAAATAAGGAAGAAAATTAAACATTCTTTCATGAAGATAGCTGACAAAGCTAACCTCCTCATCTCCAGTTGCTGCTTGACTCAAATAGCTTCAGTTAAAAGTAAGCTGCATAGAATTACCGCATGCCTTCCCTGCCCTTCATCTAAAAGCTCTGTGGCAAGTATAAATTAAAGATAAAATGAAACATACCTATTGCAGAAATAAAGCTGACAAAGCTTCCCTTTGTACTTTCTAGTTGCAGATTGAATGGAGCTGTATCTGGTAAATCCATTTGTATAGAATCATCATGCTTCTGTCAAGTTTAAAATAATTAAAGGTGCTGTTCATAGAATCAAAAATAAGAAGAAAAAATCCCAGTGAGCTGCCCTCAAGGTGTCACTGCCATTTAGAAGGTTAAACTATGACCCTAAGCCTGTTATTGGACAATACAAAAGTGGTAGAAAAAACTTTAAAATCTGAGACTATTCATCAGCCTACGCAATTTGCACTTGTGACAAGCAAAGTTCTGCAATTTAATCAAATAAAAGCTCCACACCATCAAAGAGGTAGCAAAAAGTGTTTTATTGTGTCTGAAATAATAAGAAACCTGTTACCATATTGGCTAAAGTTAGCCTGATGAACTGATTTATCAACTGTGACATTTTAGACAGTTGCAAAAATTGGGGAAATCTTCTTTCAGTAAAGTGGTGGCATAAAAAGTGGAGTAACAACTAGAGATGAGCGAACACCTGGATGTTCGGGTTCGAGAAGTTCGGCCGAATTTCCCGAAAATGTTCGGGTTCGGGATCCGAACTCGACCTGAACTTTATCCCGAACCCGAACCCCATTGAAGTCAATGGGGACCCAAACTTTTGGGCACTAAAAAGGCTGTAAAATTGTCCAGGAAAAGGGCTAGAGGGCTGCAAAAGGCAGTAAACTGTAGGTAAATGCCCTGCAAACAAATGTGGATAGGGAAATTAATTAAAATAAAATAAAATAAATAAAAATTAACCAATATCATTTGGAGAGAGGTCCCACAGCAAGGAATAAAGCGTCATATCACCAACCACTGGAGAAGGCCACTTTCAGTTATTTAGGCCCCAGCACCCAGACAAAGGAGAGAGGTCCCACAGCAAGGAATAAGGAGTCATATCATCCACCACTGGAGAAGGCCACTTTCAGTTATTTACTTCCACTTCCAGATATTGAGGCCCCTAGCACCCAGACAGAGGAGAGAGGTCCCACAGCAAGGAATCATGCGTCATATCACCCACCACTGGAGAAGGTCACTTTTAGTTATTTAGGCCCCAGCACCCAGACAGAGTAGAGAGGTCCCACAGTAATGACGAAATTAATTAAAATAAAATAAAATTAATAAAAATTAACCAATATCAATTGGAGAGAGGTCCCATAGCAGAGAATCATGAGTCATATCACCCACCACTGGAGAAGGCCACTTTCAGTTATTTAGGCCCCAGCACACAGACAGAGAAGAGAGGTCCCACAGCAAGGAATAAGGCGTCATATCACCCATCACTGGAGAAGGCCACTTCCAGATATTTAGGCCACAGCACCCAGACATAGAAGAGAGGTCCCACAGCAAGGAATAAGGCGTCATATCACCCACCACTGGAGAAGGCCTCTTTTAGTTATTTAGGCCCCAACACCCAGACAGAGGAGAGAGGTCCCACAGCAAGGAATAATGTGTCATATCACCCACCACTGGAGAAGGCCATTTCCAGATATTTAGGCCCCAGCACCCAGACAGAGGAGAGAGGTCCCACAGCAAGGAATAAGACTTCATATCACCCACCACTGGAGAAGGCCACTTTCAGTTATTTAGGCCCCAGTACCCAGACAGCGGAGAGAGGTCCCACATCAAGGAATAATGCGTCATATCACCCACCACTGGAGAAGGCCACTTTCAGTTATTTAGGCCCAGCACCCAGAGAGAGGAGAGAGGTCCCACAGCAAGGAATAAGGCGTCATATCACCGACCACTGGAGAAGGCTACTTCCAGATATTTAGGCCCCTAGCACCCAGACAGAGGATAGAGGTCCCACAGCAAGGAATCATGCGTCATATCACCCACCACTGAAGAAGGTCACTTTCAGTTATTTAGGCCCCAGCACCCAGACAGAGTAGAGAGGTCCCACAGCAAGGAATAAGGCATCATATCACCCACCACTGGAGAAGGCCACTTCCAGATATTTAGCCCACGGCACCCAGACAGAGGAGAGAGGTCGCATGGCAGAGGTTCAGGCTTTATGTCACCCACCATTGTAACAGGCCACTTTCAGTTATTTAGGCCCCGGCGCCCAGATTGAGGAGAGGCTGATTCAACTTTGGGTTGCACCGCAAGATCATGGTAAAGTTAAAAAAAATTAGGATTCAAAAAAGAAGTGCCCCGGAGTACAAGAATACATGGTTGAGGGGGAGGCAGTTATAAATGTCTATTCTGCAAAATGGAGGGACAGGTCCTGTGGGATCCATGCCTGGTTCATTTTTATGAACATCAGCTTGTCCACATTGGCTGTGGACATGCGGCTGCGTTTGTCAGTAATGACGCCCCTTGCCGTGCTCAATTCACGTTCAGACAAAACGCTGGCCGCCGGACAGGCCAGCACCTCCAAGGCATAAAATGCTAACTCTGGCCACGTGGACAATTTGGAGACCCAAAAGTTGAATGGGGCCGAACCATCAGTCAGTACGTGGAGGGGTGTGCAGACGCACTGTTCAACCATGTTAATGAAATGCTGCCTCCTGCTAACACGTTCCATATCAAGTGGTGGTGCAGTTAGCTGTGGCGTGATGACAAAACTTTTTCACATTTCTGCCATGCTAACCCTGCCCTCAGAGGAGCTGGCCGTGACACATCTGCGTTTGTGACCTCTTGCTTCTCCTCTGCCTTCGCCTTGGGCTTCCACCTGTTCCCCTGTGACATTTGGGAATGCTCTCAGGAGTGTGTCTACCAACGTGCGCTTGTACTCGCGCATCTTACTATCACGCTCCAGTGCAGGAAGTAAGGTGGGCACATTGTCTTTGTACCGGGGATCCAGCAGAGAGGCAACCCAGTAGTCCCCACACGTTAAAATGTGGGCAACTCTGCTGTCGTTGCGCAGACACTGCAGCATGTAGTCGCTCATGTGTGCCAGGCTCCCCAGAGTTAAGGACAAGCTGTCCTCTGTGGGAGGCGTATCGTCATCGTCCTCCATATCCCCCCAGCCACGCACCAGTGATGGGCCTGAGCTGTGTCGGGTGCCACCCCGCTGTGAACCTGCTTCATCCTCATCCTCCTCCACCTCCTCCTTATCCTCCTCATCCTCCAGTAGTGGGACCTGGCTGGCCACATTTGAACCTGGCCCCTGCTGTTGCAAAAAACCTCCCTCTAAGCCATTTCTAACAGACTGGCCTGAAAGTGCTAAAAATGACCCCTCATCCTCCTCCTTCTCCTCCTTCTGGGCCGTTTTCTCAAGGAGACATAGAAGTGGTATTGTAACGCTGACAACAGTGTTATCGCCACTGGCCATGTTGGTGGAGTACTCAAAACAGCGCAACAGGGCACACAGGTCTCGCATGGAGGCCCAATCATTGGTGGTGAAGTGGTGCTGTTCCGCAGTGCGACTGACGCGTGCGTGCTGCAGCTGAAACTCCACTATGGCCTGCTGCTGCTCGCACAGTCTCTCCAGCATGTTCAAGGTGGAGTTCCACCTGGTGGGCACGTCGTATATGAGGCGGTGAGCGGGAAGGCCGAAGTTCCGCTGTAGCACAGACAGGCGAGCAGCGGCAGGATGTGAACGCATCAAGCGCGCACAGACGGCCCTCACTTTATGCAGCAGCTCTGACATGTCGGGGTAGTTGTGAATGAACTTCTGCACCACCAAATTCAGCACATGCGCCAGGCAATGGATGTGCGTCAAACCGGCTAGTCCCAGAGCTGCGACGAAATTTCGCCCATTATCGCACACCATCAGGCCGGGCTTGAGGCCCACCGGCAGAAACCACTCGGTCTGTTGTTCAATACCCCGCCACAACTCCTACGTGGTCTGGGGCCTGTCCCCCAAACATATGAGTTCCAGAACGGCCTTCTGACGTTTACTCCAGGCTGTGCTGAAGTTGGTGGTGAAGGTGTGTGGCTGACTGGATGAGCAGGTGGAAGAAGAGGAGGAGGAAGCCGAGTAGGAGGAGGAGGCTACAGGAGGCAAAGAATTATGCCCTGCGATCCTTGGCGGCGGAAGGACATGCGCCAAAGAACTCTCCGCCTGGGGCCCAGCCGCCAGTACATTTACATATTGTGTGACAGCCATCGCCATCAGCTGTTTGAAGCTGTCTGTGTTCCACAGCCTGAATGATAGCATTTCAAAGGCCAGGAATTGAGAAATGCTGGCATTCTGGTCCAGGACTCGAGGGTGGGTAGGTGGGAATTTACGCTTTCTCTGCAATGTTTGTGAGATGGAGAGCTGAATGCTGGTGTGTGACATGGTGGAGATGCCTGGTGACGGAGGTGGTGGTGTTGGCGGCACATCCTCTGTTTGGTGGGTGGCAGGTGCCAACATTCCTCCCGAGGCGGAGGAAGAGGCCGAGGCAGCAGCAGAAGAGGGAGCAGGGGGAGCCTGAGTGAGTTCCTCGTTTTTAAGCTGTTTACTCCACTGCAGTTCATGCTTTGCATGTAGGTGCCTGGTCATGCAGGTTGTGCTAAGGTTCAGAATGTTAATGCCTCGCTTCAGGCTCTGATGGCACAACGTGCAAACCACTCGGGTCTTGTCATCAGCACATTGTTTGAAGAAGTGCCATGCCAGGGAACTCCTTGAAGATGCCTTTGGGGTGCTCGGTCCCTGGTGGTGGTAGCCAGTAGCAGGAGAACTCTTGTCGACGGCAGTTCTGCTTTTGCCCCCTGCTCCCTCTTTTGTTACGCTGTTGGCTCGGTCTCACCACTGCCTATTCCTCTGAACTATGAAAGTCAGTGGCACGACCTTCATTCCATGTGGGGTCTAGTACCTCATTGTCCCCTGCATCGTCTTCTACACAGTCTTCATCCCTGACCTCCTGTTCGGTCTGCACACTGCAAAAAGACGCGGCAGTTGGCACCTGTGTTTTGTCATCATCAGAGACGCGCGGACTCTGATGAGGTGGTATTCCTATGTCCTCATCATCAGGAAATATAAGTGGTTGTGCGTCAGTGTATTCTATTTCTTCCACCACTGGGGAAGGGCTAGGTGGATTCCCTTGGGAAACCCTGCCAGTAGAGTCTTCAAACAGCATAAGAGACTGCTGCATAATTTGAGTCTCAGACAGTTTCCCAGATATGCATGAGGATGATCTGACAGTCTGATGGGCTTGGTTTTCAGGCGCCACCTATGCACTTTCTGCAGAAGACTGGGTGGGAGATAATGTTGTGAACGTGCTGTATCCACTGTCGGTCACCCAATTGACTAGCACCTGTACTTGCTCAGGCCTTACCATCCTTAGAACAGCATTGGACCCCACCAAATATCGCTGTAAATTCTGGCGGGTACTGGAACCTGAGGGAGTTGGTTCACTAGGTCTTGTGGCTGTGGCAGAATGGCCACGTTCTCTCCCAGCACCAGAGGGTCCACTAACAACACCACGACCATGTCTGCCTCCACGGCCCTTACTAGATGTTTTCCTCATTGTTATTGTTCACCACAATAAGAAAAAAATATTTGGCCCAATGTATTGAATTCAAATTCAGGCCTTTTTTTTACAGGCACCCAACACTATCTGGCTATGTAGTTATGTACCATATTACATTAATCCAGGCACAGCAGTAACCACAGATTTAGGAGAATATATTGGCCTAGTATTTAGGCCCTGGATGAAGGGTATCCTTTTACGGACAGATTTACACTTGGAGATGCACAGTAGCGTGTGAAAAAATATATAGGATTATGCTTTCAGCACTTGTATTTTAATACTTTGTGTAATATACCCTTTAAAGGAAAGAAATAAACTTAGAGATGCAAACAGTGTGTGCAAATGTAGAGGATTATGCTGTATTTTAACACTTACTGTAATATACCCTTTAAAGGAAAGAAATACTCTTGGAGATATACCCTTTTATGGACAGATTTACACTTGGCCTGCAACAGCTGGAACACCAGATTTTGGGTATTGCTATTTTGGCAATTAAATTTCACCCCAAAAAATAATATATCCTTTGACGGACACTATGAAACTTGTCCAGTCGCAGCTGGAACACCAGATTTACGGTATTTCTATTTTTGCAACTGAATTTAACCCCAGAAAATAATATATCCTTTGACGGACACTATGAAACTTGTCCAGTCACAGCTGGAACACCAGATTTACGGTATTTCTATTTTTGCAACTGAATTTCACCCCAGAAAATAATATATCCTTTGACGGAACTATGAAACTTGTCCAGTCACAGCTGGAACACCAGATTTACGGTATTTCTATTTTTGCAACTGAATTTCACCCCAGAAAATAATATATCCTTTGACGGACAATATGAAACTTGTCCAGGCACAGCTGGAAAACCAGATTTGCGGAATTTCTATTTTGGCAATTGAATTTCACCCCAGAAAATTATCTATCCTTTGCCGGACACTATTAAACTTGGCCAGCCACAGATGAAACCACTGATTTACGGTATTGCTATTTTGGCAATTGAATTTCACCCCAGAAAAAAATATATCCTTTACCGGACACTATTAAACTTGGCCAGCCACAGCTGAAACCACTTATTTACGGTATTGCTATTTTGGCAATTGAATTTAACCCTAGAAAAAAATATATCCTTTGCCAGACACTATTAAACTTGGCCAGCCACAGCTGAAACCACTGATTTACGGTATTGCTATTTTGGCAATTGAATTTCACCCCAGAAAATAATATATCCTTTGCCGGACACTATTAAACTTGGCCAGCCACTGCTGGGACACCATATTCAGGGGATTGCTATTTTGGCTATTGAATTTCACCACAGAAAAAAATCTATCCTTTGCCAGATAGCAGACAGTATTAAACTTGGCTAGCCACAGCTTTAACACCAGATTTAGGGGATTGCTATTTTGGCAATTGAATTTGACCCATCAATAAAATATAGAAATTTCTATCCTGAGTTTCTAGGGGTGACAATAAGCACAGCCAAGCCCCTGATGTAGGATATAGCAAAAAAAAAAAAAAAAAATAGTATTGATGGACTTGGTGGCAGCTTGTGCTGGTGCACCACAAGAACCAAAATGGCCACCGATCACCCCAGAAAAAAGTGAGCCTAAAAACCGGTGAGCAATTAACTATCAGAAGTTGAATGATTCACAGCTGTAGATCGATCACATCATTAGGTGTTTTTGCTGAGTTTTCCCTGCCTAATCTCGCCCTCACAGCAGCTGCATCCTATCCCTACACTAATCAGAGCAGAGTGACATGCGGCGCTACGTGACTCCAGCTTAAATAGAGGCTGGGTCAGATGCTGCACCTGGCCAAACACAGCCATGCTATTAGTAGGCATGGCTGTGATGGCTTCTTAGCGCAAAAAGTAAAACGCTAGCTGATTGGCCGCCGAACAACGGACCCGAACCCAAACTTTTTTGAAAATGTTCGGGTCCGGGTCCGTGTCCCGAACACCCCAAAATTCAGTACGAATCCGAACTATACAGTTCAAGTTCGCTCAACTCTGTTTGTGACGTATTTTGGTCGAAAAAACAAATTATATTCAGCAGTAGCGCTTCAGTTATATGTGGTAAAATATTTATTGACGTATTTCAGTAGAAAAACAAATTTTATTCAGTGTTTAGCTCTGCAGTTATATGTGCTAAAACCTTTAGTGACATATTTCGGTCTAAAAACAAAATATATTCAGCGCTAGTTATATGTGGTAAAATCTCCATGATGTCTCCATGATAAATCTGTAATTCTACACACTTTCAAAATAATGCTCCAGCGAGGCAAATAGATGCCGGATTACCGAGATGCTTCATGAACTTTCCAGGAGCTACTGTTGGGAGCAGCAGTTCATTTCTGAAACGTCTGTATAGTGCGGCGGGAATCCGAAGACCATCTCCAACTCTGTTATATGTGGTAAAATCTTTACTGAAGTATTTTGTTGGAAAAATTAATTGTATTCACGTTCAGCGCTGCAGTTATCTGTAGTAAAAACTTTATTGACGTATTTCGGTGGAAAAACTAATTTTATTCAGCGCTGCAGTATTATATGGTAAAATCTTTATTGAAGTATTTCGGTTACATATCAAAATTAATTCAGTGGTCAGCACTGTGGGTATATGCGGTAAAACCTTTAATTACTTGTCTTGATGAACTTCGCGACTCTTCTGGACTCAAAGCGATCTTGACGCTTTGTCTTCTAATTGTCTGTGGCTACTAGAGGCCTGTTCATGCCAGGCAGGTTCCCCCAGAAGTATTTTGGTCAATCGTCACTCTGTTCTTGTGCCATTCTGTGGCTTCTTCATGCTGCTGTCACCTCCACACTCTGTCATTGTGCCACTTTGTGGCTTTCTCCTGATGCTGCTGCTGTCGACACCTTCAAACTCTGTCATTGATCCACTCTGTGGCCTACTCATGCTGCTGCCAGATCCACACTCTGTCATTGTACCATTATGTGGCTTTCCCATGCTAATGCCACCTCCAGATTCTGTAATTGTGCCCCTCTGTGACCTACTCATGCTGCTGTCCCCTCCACACTCTGTAATTGTGCCACAATGTTGCTTACTCCTGGTGCTGCCAACAACTACAAACTCTGCCATTGTGCCACTCTGTGGCCTACTCTTGCTGCTGCCACCTCCACACTCTGTCATTGTGCCGTTCTTTGGCTTTCTCATGCTGCTGCCACCTCCAGACTCTGTCATTGTGCCACTCTGAGGCCTACTCATGCTGCTTCCACCTCCACACTCTGTCATTGTGCCACTCTGTGGCCTACTCATGCTGCTGCCACATCCACACTCTGTCATTGTGCCATTATGTGGCATTCCCATGCTGATGCCACCTCCAGATTCTGTCATTGTGCCACTCTGTGACCTACTCTTGCTGCTGCCAGCTCCACACTCTGTCATTGTGCCACTCTGAGGCCTACTCATGCTGCTTCCACCTCCACACTCTGTAATTGTGCCACTATGTTGCTTACTCCTGGTGCTGCTGCTGCCAACAACTCCAAACTCTGTCATTGTGCCACTCTGAGGCCTACTCATGCTGCTTCCACCTCCACACTCTGTCATTGTGCCACTCTGTGGCTTCCTCCTGATGCTGCTGCTGCCGACACCTCCAAACTCTGTCATTGTTTCACTCTGTGGCCTACTCATGCTGCTGCCACCTCTAGACTCTGTCATTGTGCCACTCTGTGGCTTTCTAATGCTGCTGCCAACTCCAGACTCTGTCATTTGCCCCTCTGTGGCCTACTCATGCTGCTGTCACCTCCACACTCTGTCATTGTGCCATTCTGTGGCTTCTTCATGATGCTTTCAACTCCAGACTTTGTCATTGTGCCATTCTGTGGCTTCCTTCTGATACTGCTGCTGCCTACACCTTCAGACTCTGTCATTGTGCCACTCTGTGGCCTACTCCTGCTGCTGCCACCTCCAGAATCTGTCATTGTACCACTCTGTGGTCAACTTATGCCGCTGCCACCTCCACACTATGTCACCTTGCCACTCTTTGGTCTCCAGATGCTGTGGCCACCCCCATACTCTGCCAGTGTGCCATTATGTAGCTCCCTCATGCTGCTGCCAACTGCAGACTCTGTCATTGTGCCATTCAGTGGCCTTCTCCTAATACTGCTGCCACCTAGACTCTGTCATTGTGCCACTGTGTGGCCTCCTCATACTGCTTCCACCTCCAGACCATGTTATTGCTCCACCTCACCACTATGTCATAGGGCAGCTCTTTGGACTCCTCAAGCTGTTCCCACCCTCCGCAACTTCATGACTGGGCCACTATTTTGGCTTCCGGCCTGGCTGACATCATCATTTATTTGACACTTTTTCTGATCTGTCAGAAAAATGAAAAATGAGATGCACAGCGGATCCTGTCTGTGTTGCAGCTTTAAGGCCTGTATGGTCCCATCAGAATTGGCTTAAGGTTTGGTAGCTAAAAGCAGTAGTTGGTAGAAAACACAGAAGACATGCAAATATTCCATTCACGTGTCATCTCTGTTTTAGAGCCACTCTTGTTTTGTTTTGGCATTAGCAATACTGATGGATTGTTGAGCAAATGCTGACTGAGTGAAGGTGTATGCTCCACAGACAGGATCATTTTTTTTCTGGGTTATTGTTCTAAAGGATCAGAGAATGGGGAAATTTAATCAGTGACGTCAACACAAACTTACTGCTGACACCCTCTCCACTCTATTAGAGGCGCTCTACTTGTATAAGCATTTAATAGAACAGGTTCTGTAGACATCTATATGTAATCAGCTGACAAGGGTGTAAAAGGAGTGAGCTTCTTCTTGACGCTAACATCTACCTGTAAGGCTGAGTTGATACTTCAGTTAGTTGGTCAGTTTTGTCCCCATGACTGCCCGTGAAGTATGCAGTGATTCTAAGAGTGACCCCTGTCATCTGCATGTCATACTGACCCACAGTATTATTTCACTACCACAGCAGACTCTCTATGCAAGGCACAGTGTTCTACACCCCAATAAAGGCTCTCTGCAGCCCAAAAATAGCAGTTTTTTAATGCGATTTGGCGCAAATAAATTCCGATCGAAGCACATTTTTTCAAAAAATTCAGCGAACCGGCCGAATCGATTTTTTTAAAAATTTGCTCATCTCTATAGCAGACGGATTAACTATATTCATTTCCCTGTCACATATGCAGTGCACCCGTATCTCGCACCTAAAATGGGAATATGTCACCCACCGAACTAACAGATGGATTAACTATATTAATTTCCCTGTCATATATGCAGTGCACTTTTTTTTGTCATCTATACAATTTGCCTGTGCGATAATTCTCAGAATCCCTGTGCTATTTCGGGCACTTGTGTCCTCAGTTCAAGTATGGTGTTTCAGTAAGGTCTCTTGAGTTTATACAATTCTTTTTAGATGTGGGCTGTCCTAAGCTACTCCTCCAGTTTGCCAATTTTAGCCTTGCACTTCTTGATATTTAACCCCTTATATCCAGGCCAGTTTTCATTTTTGTGTTTTCGTTTTTTCCTTTCCACATTCCAAGAGCCATAGCATTTTACATGTTCTGTTCACATAGCCATAAAATGGCTTAATTTTTGTGGGGCAGGTTGTATTTTTTAATGGCACAATTTAATTTCCTGTACTGGAAAAGAGAGTTTTTTTGTGCTTTGATATTATGATATTTACTAGGCACTAAAAGTGATATGACATCCTTATTCTTCAGGAATGACAATATTTCTGTCTACAGAGCTCCGTGAGGGCTTATTTTTTGCAGGGAGAGCTGTAGTTGGTACCATTGTGGGGTATGCATGACATTTTCATCACTTTTCATTCCATTTTTTTCTGTTATAGCATTTAGCGCACAGGAAAAATATTTCAATATTTTATTTGATCTGACATTTTCAGATGCAGCGATGACTATAATGTTTATTTTTTTATTCTATTTATTTTTTATATGTAAAATAGAAAACAGAAAATTATTGCAGTCTATGGGATTCTGAAAAGCTGCATATCAAGCGTAGCCTCAGCTTTACAAGCAGCTCACTATTAAAAACCTAAGAACCTTCTCAAGGCCCAATGATGTCATGATAATCAATTGGATCCCTTCAGTTTTGCAGCAGGATTTATGATCGAGGAAAAATGGAGCAAGTACTTGTTTTTTTTTTTTTTATTATACCCCACACTGCACTAAGTTTTTGAATTACTTATGATATGGCTTAGGGTGAGTTCACATTACCGTCATGGATTCCATTATTATATTCCATTATAACATGGTTGTAACAGAAAATAACGGAATCGATAAGAGAGAAGTCAAAACTGAAGCCTTTAAAAGGCATTCTGTTGTGATCCTTCATAATACAAGTCTATGGGCAGCATAACGGATCCATCTTGGTTTCTATTATGCAGGAGCCCAATCCTGCATAATGGAAACCAGGACGGATCAGTTAATGCTGCCCATAGACTTGTATTGTGACAAAATGCAAAACGGAAGTCTTTACAAGGCATTCCGATTTGCTTTCCATCATAATTGATGTATATGGGTAAGCATAGCGGATTTGTCTGGTTTCCGTTATGCAAAATGGAAAGAAAGTCCTGTCGACAGGACTTTGTTTTTAGTTTTGCATAACAGAAACCAGACGGATCCGTTATGATTCCCATCTACTTCTATTATGATGGATCAAAACAGACTGCCTCTAAACGGCTTTCATTTTAACTTCTGTCTTATGGATTCCATTATTACAGATGGAATCCATAACGGTGAAGTGAACTTACCCTTAATGAAATTGAATGAATTGTGTACCTTTCTTTGTCAATTGAGCTGTCCCCAGTAGGCCTCACAATCTAAGTTCCCTATCAGTATGTCTTTGGAGTGTGGGAGGAAACCAGAGTACATGGAAGAAACCCAAACAAACACAGGAAGAACATAAAAATTCCATGTTGTCCTTGGTTGGATTCAAACCTAGGACCCCAGCACTGCAAGGCTCCAGTGTTAACCACTGAGCTACTGTGCTGCCCATTTTTTGTCGGTGACCTTTAGTTTTCAATGATATCATATTGGACTGTGATCCCTTTTTATTCAAATTGTTTTGGGAGGTGAATAGACAAGAAAAAAAAACCATCAGCCATTTTGTTTTGTTTTTTCCTGTCTGGCGTTCACCATACCGGATAAATATTATTTAGATTTCAAAAGTTCAAACATTTTAAGATGCAGTGATGCCTATAATGTTTTATGATATTTTGTTATTGTTTATTTTTTATTTTAATTATGAGGTAAGGGGAATATTTTATAAGTGACATAAATAGTGATGAGCGGCAGGGGCAATATTAAAATTTGCAATATTTTGTGAATATTTGGTAGAATATTCATCATATATTCGCAAATTTGCTGTTATTTTCTTGATTGTGAAAATCAGAAATGTAATATGCACGTCATGAACGCGCAATACAGGCGTGGGTCACTGCAGCTACGTTTTTCAAGCTGCTAGAAGTTTCCTGAGACTGGAGAAAATGGTTGGCACGGCAGAACATTACAATAGCTTTATATGCAGATGGAGTGCTCCGATATATTTGCGATTGCGCAAATCGGTACTTAATGATGCGCATATTTTTGCTCAATATGTGCAACTTGACATTTTAACAGGTCTGACTACAAATTAGTGATTGGTGCACTAAGTATTGTTGTGAACTTGTGACATCACAGCACTATGTAGCATAGTAGCGTACATACAGGGGCGCAACTAACCGCTCATGGGCCCTGGTGCAAGAGTTCAGCGTGGGCCCCCCTGCCCTCGGTGATTTGTCTGTCTTCTTATGCGGCACATGGGTCTTTGGGCCCCCTCAGGCTCCTGGGCCCGGTAGCGGCTGCTACCTCTGCACCCCTTATAGCTACGCCCAGGCATACATACATACATAAGTACATACATACAGCACTATGTATGTAGCATGTATGTATGGACAACAGAACCTATCACACTACCTAACACCCTGCACAGCTACACCATATCACAATCTAACCTACTCTGACTATCACCCACTAACTATCTGTGTTATATATATAAACTAACTAACTATCTAACTAACTAACTTTTTAATGTAATGTGACGCAGGAAAGAAGAGAGCACAGCAATGACACTGGTGTCTCTCTCAGATCTGTAATAAATTGTAGGTTGCTAGGAATGTTGCTAAGCTCAGACAATTCTCAGCCTTCTCATTGGCCCACAAGCAATATATATCTATAATGCCTTCAGCAAGCTTATTTGTTAATTCATGTATAGTTTTATGCATATTTAATATATGTTCTGTATAATTCTCTATTAATTGTGTAACAGCACCATCTATTGGCCGTTTACATACATTACAGCTATTCATATTAGAAGTTTGGTCTACTTCAGTTCCCATAGCTTGTGTGAACTTAGTGACATCATCATCCCTGCACACAGCAGCCATTTTCCTCATTCACAGTCATCCCTGCCACAGGTAGCACGTGGTGTAGAAGCCTCTGGAGTCATCCTCCACATCTATGCCCACGGTAGCATCGCTGGTAAGCCACATTACAGGTTGTTTGCATCTTTTTACATATGTATTTGCATGTCTTTCTCCTGCTCCTCTATAGAAGCTTCAGTTAGCAGCTAGGGACTATCCTTGTTATACAGGTAGGATAGCATTCTCCTGGTTTATATCTGTATACTTCATGGATGTTTATCATTGCTATGCACAGAAATGTATCATATGCATTGCTATATGTCAGACCCCTTTAGTAAGTGCATTGTTTTTCTGTTCCCCAGTTTTACCATATGTATACCCTTGCAATAAAGACGAAGTTGGACGTTACTCCATTATCAATTCATTGCTGGGAGAGGTTTAGCTGTCTGTCAAGCTATGTACCTTCACACATAAGGAGGACAGAACAATATCACTACATTTCAAATATTCGCAAATTCTCAAAGTTGCGATATTTGTGATTACAATTCGTGATTCGAATATTCGCGCCCAACACTAATAACCAATCAACTGAGTGACAAAGTCACTTATGAACCCCTCACCAAGGACCCTTCCACAGAACTTGCCAACAAAATTTGGATCATACTTCAATGATATTGAGAATCTGACATCATGGATGATGGTAGAGTAACATTTTTAACCAAACAACATCCTATAACACTTGTTTTTTATACTCTCCCTAAGATTCACAAAAACCTTCACAACCAACCAGGCAGACCTATAGTAGCCTTGACTGAGTCCATACTGTCCCTCCTCTCTATATACCTAGATCGGATACTCGCTCCACTGATCAAAACATCACGTTCCTTTTTACTGGACACCAATGATTTCATTAACCTATCTTCCCTTTGACAAAAACGAAACGACCCTCTGGGTCAGATGATGTCAATATGTGTTCAAAAGGGACGTGTTTTGCTATAGCAATGCTGGTACCCCTAGCCGCCTTGTTGTAGGAGGAGTGGTACCTGTATTTAAATGTGGACAGTAGGAGAGAAGGAATTTTGCCAAATTTAAAATGTGTCTCCTGGAAGAAACAGATATCCGACTTACTTTTAGGGAGCAGTGTAATGACTTGAGATCTTTTCTGCGGAGTGTTGAGACCCCTGACGTTAAAGGTCGTTAAATTGATGGATGCCATCTATTGCATAACATAAGACAAAGAGCAAAGTTAGTAAATAGAGTCCCAGATGCAGACCGGCAATCAGAAGACAACGGCTCATAGGTGGCGACACAAAAGAACAATGAGAACAATGAGAACAGAACGGAACATAATGTCAGCAAATGAGTTAACATATGGCTGACAAAGCAGGGGTAGAGTGGTGGTAGAGAATGGAAAACTACCATCCTGATCGAGCACCACAGACCCGTCTTATTAACAAATGGGCAGTATTCAAATGTATAATAACAGTAAAAGAGGAACTGAACATTATTAATAAAGATAACCTCTGCAATGAGAGTAATGCCAAGAGTGAGTATAACCGAGACAGCCTAACACATCATATAGCAGCAAATAATGCAATGGAATACCATACAAAAATAACCCGTATTGTAAAGGGAGAGATGCTCCCAATATAGGATCGTAGGTCCCCTAGGAGCGTACTGAGGAACAATGAAGTGATATGAAAAGAGGGAAAAAAGGTAGTGAGATAAGAGAATGGGATTGAAGAGACAGGGATCAAGGGAGATCAAAATAAAGGACAGAGTAGGGCAGATGAGCGGAGAGACAGACATCTCATAGGCCATAGTTTAGACTAGGAATATTGAAAGGCGTCACTGTCAATTACGCTTAGCACCAGGTGATTTCTGTTTGTGGACCACGGACCAGGTCTCCAACCGGGGTAATGGCGGCAATTAGGATTCCATGTCGCCCAGAGGTAGCCATGAAGGAATGTCAATAGGAGAAATGTCCAGGATCGACCATACTGCTGTGAGATCTGACAGTTTCCTCACTGTGCATCTTCTACCCTCCGAGCTGAAGGTGAGCCCAAATGGGAAAAGCCAGCGATACAGAATCTTGTGTCTCCTCAGATAATCTGTCAAGGGTTTCAATACCCTTCTCTTTTGGAGCGTAGACGGAGCGATGTCCTGGAACAGTTGTATGGGAGTATTGTCATGGAGCAGCTCCGGTTTGCGCCTCGCAGCTTGCAAAATGGCCGCAGTGTCCTGGAAGCTGAGTAAGCCGCAGATGACATCCCTGGGTGGATCGCCTGCTCCCGGCGCCGGTCTGAGGGATCTGTGGATCCGTTCGATAGAAATAGTAGACGCTCTCTCATCACCTAAGAGATCTGCAAAAATCACCATAGCTGCGGTGCGCAGGGATTTGGGCTCAATAGACTCCGGTAGACCCTTTATCCTTACGTTCTTTCGGCGACTACGGTTCTCTTGATCCTCAATAAGTAAGTATACCGAAGTTATGTGATCTGCATGCGACTGCAGGCATTGTGAAACGGCCACGCTGTGGGCTGAGATTGAGGCCTGGTTCACTTCTAGTGTTTCCACCCTGCGGCCCAGAGTTTTGATATCCTGCCGCGCATCTTTCAGTTCTTGTAGCAGGGGTGCCAGTGCCTGAGAAAGCGAGTCCTCAAAGAAGGATTTAGTCAGGATGTAATGATCCTCTGTAGCTGTGGGATCCTGTGCCCTTTGCGCTCCGGCACCTCCCTCCTCCTCCTCCTCAGAGTCCGGCGCTGCAATGCGCGGCGCCATCTTGTGCGGTCTCCCCGGGGAGAGTGCGAGTTTCTTCCTCACAAATTTGTCCATCTCCGACTGTCCTTTCTTGGATTTGGGGGAGACAGTGCGTTCTCTGGACCTGTCCCTCCCAATCTTGACTATTCTGGAGGTGGTAGGCTGTCTCAATGCTGAGTAATACGGGTCTGTGGAGCAGGAGCTCTGTATCAGACCTCCATCACGTTCAGCGGTCAGGCTCCGCCCCCCAATGATTTCATTAACAAACATAACCAATGCCCACCCCAACCGAACTCTTTGTTAGTGACTATGGACGTCAACAGTTTGTATACGTCCATAGATAACGACAAAAACATCAGAGCCACGACACAACTTTTGCCAACACATTTTACACTCAATACCCAACAACTGTTACCCATCAAGAATTCTGTATTTCACTACATGATTAACGCCTATATGATTAACTTTGAAGAGGAATTTGTATACGCCTACCCACTTTTCAAACAACATGCCAAAATTTGACTTTGATTCATCGACAACATATCCACTACAGGACCGCCTAACGAAGGGATGCGTCCTGCGGGTGGTCCTGTAGTTCTGAGACGACGCATCGGCGCGTCATTCCGCGAGAGCCGAGACTTCCTGTGAACGCGCGCGCGACGTGAGGCGCATCTCAGGAGTTCTCCTACAGCCTGCCAGCGATGATCCATCGCTGGCAGGCTGTAGATGCTAATTAAATCGCATCAAACAGCTATGTCAGATGCTGTTTTGTGAACAGCGTCTGATATAGCTGCTACCTGGTCCTCTGGTGGTCCCATTTGCTGGGATCGACCACCAGAGGACCAGGTAACTATGTAAAGTTGCACCAAACACTACACTAACCCCCCCCCACCTATTAACCCCTTGTTAACCCCTTGATCACCCCATCTAGACCCCCTGATCACCCCCCTGTCATTGATCACACCCCTTGTAAGGCTCCATTCAGACGTCCATATGTGTTTTGCGGATCCGTGGATTCACGAATCCGTGGATCAGATCCGCGTATCCGCGGATCCGCAGATCCTCAAAACATGGACACCGGCAATGTGCTTTCCGCATTTTGCAGATCCGCACATTGCCAGAACTATATAGAAAATGCTTTTTCTTGTCCGCAATTGCGGACAAGAATAGGACATGTTCTATATTCTTGCGGAACGGAAGTGCAGACCCGGAAGCGCGGATCCATAATTCCGGATCCGAGCGGGACAAAGTCTGTCCCCATAGAAATGAATAGGTCCACAATTCCATTCCGCAGACAGAATTGTGGACGTGTGAATGGGGCCTAAGGGTCCCTTATCACCACCAGTTAGTTAGCTACTTGTTAGGTAGCTAGCGCCCAGCCCACCGCACCGCAGTCACTGACTTTGGCAGAGATTTTTTCATCCACATTGATCAATGCGAATGAAAAAATCTGTGCCGTTCAGCGGCTGAACGGAAAAAAAAAATCTCATTACCCGTATGCTCAATATATGGAGAATCGCAGATACTCCTAATGCTGGCCATACGTGTAATGATTGCGGAGACCTTCAAATGCCAGGGCAGTATAAATACCCCACATGTGACCCTTTTTTAGAAAGAAGACACCCCAAGGTATTACATGAGGGGTATGGTGAGTTCATGCAAAATTTTATTTTTTGTCACAAGTTTGTGGAATATGAGACTGTAAGAAAAAAAAAATCAATTTCCGCTAACTTGTGCCAATTTTTTTTTTCTGTGAACTCGCCATGCCCCTCACGGAATACCTTGGGGTGTCTTCTTTCCACAATGGGGTCACTTGTGGGGTTTTTATACTGCCCTGGCATTTTAGGGGTCCTAAAGCGTAAGAATCCAAATGCGTAAAAATGCCCTGTGAAATCCTAAAGGTACTCATTGGTTTTAGAGCCCCTTTGCGCATCTTGGCTGCAAAAAAGTGTCACTCATGTGGTATCGCCGTAATCAGCAGAAGTAGGGCAATGTGTATTGGGGTGTATTTTTATATATACCCATACTTTGTGTGAGAAATATTGCTGTAAACGACAACTTTTTAAATTTTTTTATTCAAAGTTGTCAATTTACAGCGATATTTCTCTCACCCAGCATGGGTATATGTAAAAATACACCCCAAAACACATTGCCCTACTTCTGCTGAGTACGGCGATACCACATGAGTGACACTTTTTTGCAGCCAAGATGCGCAAAGGGGCCCAAATTTTAATGAGTACCTTTTAGGAGGGCATTTTTACGCATTTTTCTTCTCACGCTTTAGGGCCCCTAAAATGCCAGGGCAGTATAAATACCCCACATGTGACCCCATTTTGGAAAGAAGACACCCCAAGGTATTCGCTGAGGGGCATAATGAGTCCATGAAAAATTTAACTTTTTGTCAAAAGTTAGCGGAAAGGCTAAGAGACTTTGTGAGAAAAAACAATACACAATCAATTTCCACTAACTTGTGCCAAAAAAAAAAAATCTTCTATGAACTCGCCATGCCCCTCATGGAATACCTTGGGGTGTCTTCTTTCTAAAATGGGGTCACATGTGGGGTATTTATACTGCCCTGGCATTTTAGGGGCCCTAAAGCTTGAGAAGAAAAATGCGTAAAAATGCTCTCCTAAAAGGTACTCAATGGAATTTGGGCCCCTTTGCGCATCTTGGCTGCAAAAAAGTGTCACACATGTGGTATCGCCGTACTCAGGAGAAGTAGGGCAATGTGTTTTGGGGTATATTTTTACATATACCCATGCTGGGTGAGAGAAATATATCTGTAAATTGACAACTTTGAATAAAAAAATGTAAAAAGTTGTCGTTTACAGCAATATTTCTCACACACAGTATGGGTATATGTAAAAATACACCCCGAAACACATTGCCCTACTTCTCCTGAGTACGGCAATACCACATGAGTGACATTTTTTTGCAGCCAAGATGCACAAAGGGGCCCTAAAACCAATGAGTACCTTTAGGATTTCACAGGGCGTTTTTATGCATTTGGATTCTCACGCTTTAGGGCCCCTAAAATGCCAGGGCAGTATAAATACCCCACAAGTGACCCCATTTTGGAAAGAATACACCCCAATGTATTCTGTGAGGGGCATGGCGAGTTCACAGAATTTTTATTTTTTGGCACAAGTTATCGGAAATTGATATTTTTTTTTTTAATTTTGTTTTTTACAAAGTCTCATATTCCACTAACTTGTGACAAAAAATAAAATTTTACATGAACTCACCATACCCCTCACGGAATACCTTGGGGTGTCTTCTTTCCAAAATGGGGTCACATGTGGGGTATTTATGCTGTCCTGGCAGTCCTGGAATCCAAATGCGTAAAAATGCCCTGTGAAATCCTAAAGGTACTCATTGGTTTTAGGGCCCCTTTACGCACCCAGGCTGCAAAAAAGTGACACACATGTGGTATCGCCGTACTCAGGAGAAGTAGGGCAATAAGTTTTGCGGTGTATTTTTATATATACCCATACTTTGTGTACGAAATATCTCTGTAAACGACAACTTTTAAAAAATTTTATACAAAGTTGACAATTTACAGAGATATTTCTCTCACCCAACATGGGTATATGTAAAAATACACCCCAAAACACATTGCCCTACTTCTCCTGAGTACGGCAATGCCACATAAGTGACACTTTTTTGCAGCCTGGGTGCGCAAAGGGGCCCAAATTCCAACGAGTACCTTTTGGTTTTACATGGCGGCTCACAATTTAGCCCCGCCCAAAATGCCAGAACAGTAAACACACCCCACCAATGACCCCATTTTAGAAAGTAGACACCCCAAGGTATTCACTGAGGGGCATAGTGAGTCCGTCTGAGATTTTTTTATTTTTTTTGCCAGAAGTTAGCAGAAATTGAAACTTTTTTTTTTTTTTTCTCAGAAATTGTCATTTTCCGCTAACTTGTGAAAAAAAATGAAATGATACATGAACTCACTATGCCCCTCCGTCAATACTTTGGGGTGTCTTCTTTCTAAAATGGTGTCATTTGGGGGGTATTTATACTATCCTGACATTCTAGCACCTGAAGAAACATGACAGGTGCTCAGAAAGTCAGAGCTGCTTTAAAATGCCGAAATTCACTTTTTTGCACCTTAGTTTGTAAACGCTATAACTTTTACCCAAACCAATAAATATACACTTATTGGACTTTTTTTTTCATCAAAGACATGTAGAACAATAAAGTTAGAGAAAAATTTATATAGAAATGTAGTTTTTTTTAAAAAAAAATTACAACAGAAAGTGAAAAATGTCATTTTTTTGCAAAAATGTCGTTAAATTTGTATTAATGGCAAAAAAAAGTTAAAATGTCAGCAACAATGAAATACCACCAAATGAAAGCTCTATTAGTGAGAAGAAAAGGAGGTAAAATTCATTTGGGTGGTAAGTTGCATGACGGAGCAATAAACGGTGAAAGTAGCGTAGTGTGGAATTGTAAAAAGTGGCCTGGTCATTAATGGTGTTTAAGCTAGGGGGGCTGATGTGGATATTTAGCCTTTGGAGTGGCCCCTTCTCTAGTGTCCACCTATTCCAATATTTCCTGAACAGCATATATCCAGAACTGGGCTTTACAATACAGACAGACATGAATAGAATAAGCTTCTTACACACTCGTACTCATAGACGACCAAGGACACAGAGAGTATGACTTATACAATAAACCTACAGGCAGGAACAGTCTCCTACATTACATAAGTAACCATCCCAAAGCAACTAAAAAGTCTTTACCAAATTCACAATTGACTTGAGTGGAACGGATTGTATCCAATCCCTCCACACGACAAAAGAGAATAAAGGAAATGTCACAGAAATTTGTACATAGAGGATATCCTGAACATTTAGTCCAACAAAAGCATAAACCCCCACTCACAGAAGAGATAAGTACTAGTGATGAGCGGCATAGGCAATATTCAAATTCACAATACTTTGCAAATTTTTGGCCGAATATTAGCAAATTCGAGAATTCGTGATCCCCGGTCATTCTTTACTTGATTGCGAAAATCGGCAATATAATATATTCGCAATAAAGACTCCCCCCCTATCCCGCCTTTTTCCCTCCCCTACTTACCTCCGTTCTTCCTCCCCCTAACCCTACCTTGTTTCCCTTTTTTTCCCTTTACCTACACCACCTCACCACCATGTAGCTAGTCATTAATATTATTTTGACTTGCTCTTTTATTATTTTTTTTCTCCAACATTGTACTAATAGTTTCTTATTTCATTTTTTGTAAAATATTTTTGAAGTATTATAATGTTTTGTAACCGTTTTTCATTTTTTCCATAATCTCCCCCACCTCTACAATACATTCAACTCATTTTCCCTAGAAACCAATAATTTGGTTACCACCTTTCATATACATTCAACTCCTTTTCCTTTGATTCCATTCATTTGGTTACCACCCTTCATATCACTATCATTTCCATCTCTATTGTCCAACCTTCCTTTCATATATATTCACCCCTTTTCTTATTATTTACCATAAAACACCCCAAACATACCACACACATCTCTTGTGTTCAGCGCCAATATTCGAATCGCGAAATTTTATCGGCACTTCGAGAATTCGTGAATATTTCGAATATAGTGATATATATTAGATAAAACGAATATTTTTATTTATTTTTTTCATCTAAATCCATTACCTAGTATACCTACCAGCTTCGGCTTGTGGGCCAATGTGAGAAGGCTGCAATATTTTAGTCTGTAGTGATTTAGAAAATTCTTCATTATTTAATTTATTGTTTCTAATGTGAAAAATCAGCAATGTAATATTCGCGTAATGCAAATATTCTAAAACACGAATATATAGCACTATAGAATATAGTGCTATATATTTGTTTTTTAGAATATTCATTATTTTTTTCAATTTAATGTGAACTGTCATTGGCCCAAAAGCAACTTAAGCAGGGAGGAATCACTCCTCCCTGCTTTAGTTGCTTTTGGGCCAATGACAGTTTACAATAAATTGTAAAAAATGACGAATATTCTAAAAAACAAATATATAGCGCTATATTATATAGTGCTATATATTCGTGTTTCAGAATATTCGAATTATGCAAAAAATACATTTCCGATTTTTCGCAATCAATAGAATAGTCTCAAATACGAATATTCGCAAATATATGACTAATATTCTAACGAATATTTGCGAAATATCGCAAATTCGAATATTGCCCTGCCGCTCATCACTACACATAACATAACATTTATCACCTACAACCTTACACCTTCCCCTAGATTACAGCCACCTTCATACTACCTTTGCCCCTAGTGAGAACCATAACCGCACTTTCCATATAGTATGGGCAGACCTCTTGCCCTCACAGCACTACAAATCACAGGGCACATGCGTGCACCTCCCGGCCTGGTGACGTCAGCCCCTCCATACATCCCCTCCCTGGAGACACTACACTCTAACTCTCTATATATAGGCGGCATGCCAGAACCGGCGTCCAAATCCAGAAGGGTTCAGTCCATACATGGGCAAAGGTAATACACCTCTCGCACACCACTACTAATTCTCTCTGAAACTTTTATGACTTAGCAGCCATTCATCATCACCACAGGGTGCTTCATATACCCTTATATACCTCTACATGCCTTATCTATTCCTACCAATTACCTGCTCTTCTCTGACCTAAAGCTACCTTGTATCCCCTCCTCCCTCTCACACCATCCTGGACCTCAGCAACATATATGTGTATATGCAGATACCTATATTGTCACAAATAGGTAGGGATAAGTGCAGCCCTAACTCCACCCACACCCCTAACCCTACCTACTTGCATAGTCCCTCCTAACCGGTGGCGTACAACTGAGCGGCAGTCCCTAGCTTAAGTACATGCAGGGGCCTAAAGAAAGGAAACTACACAGGGAGAACACAATTAATAAGACAGATCACACAGAAGCAAAGGCTTCCCAGGCCTGCACACAATAGCAATAGAAGCAATGGGGCCGAGGTCAAGGGTGAGGAGATAACACAAGCACACAGGTACTATAATATCAAGTACGTACAAGCCAAAGTCAAAAGCCAAGAGATCGCGTCAGTACAAGGGGTACACCAGGTCAGAGTCAAATACAAACCGAGGTCAGGAGCCAAGATATCGCGTCAATACAAGGGTTAACACCAGGTCAGAGTCAAATACAAGCCATGGTCAAAAGGTAGAAGTCGCATATACAGGATACACTTGTGAGGAAGTAAGACCAATTGGAGGCAACCTGTGGCCAGCAGGTTACCTGTTTAAATAGGTCTTCTTGATGGGTCACGTGACGTGACCAGCATCACATGACCCATGTCCAGCACCTCAGTACACCTGAGCGCCACCTCATTAACCCCGGAGCTCAGTTCTCCACTTGCTCGTTGTCTAGGAGATGGAGGACGCTAGCCACACTGAGGAGACGTGCACGGGTCCGCCCCAACCTCTTGTCACCATAGAGACGCAGACGCCGGCCGCGTCTTCGTTCCTACTCATGAGCGCAACGCCGACAGCGCTGCAGAGGGAGAGCGCGTCGGCGGCTCCCCGTTACATATATATTTTTATTTAATGATGTATTATTTATTTATAAAATTGTGCTTTTTTTTCTATTATACCACATCCTTACAAACATTTTGTGAACTCAGATATCCTACATATGCTCTTCTTATTCCTTCCAGATCCCTTGACAAAGGTTGCTACTCTGTGACTTTCTTTTATGGCCCCACATACCCTGGATGGAAATTAAACACAAAATGATGTAATTGCACAAATATTTATTAAGGCATCTCTTGAAAAATAATTTTCTGGTGTGTCATAGATCTCCCTTTCTGCTGGACTAATTGACAGCCAGGTGAGGTCAAGCACCAGACTGGATCTGAGGGGCCGGTCTGGGCTTTGCCAACACCTAGCTGTCTTGAAAGCCAGCTTGACGGCAGCAGGAAGGTGACCTGCGCTTAGATGTGTGCTCGCGACTGGTTTGGGAAAAACAGGTCGCCTAATGCCTAGATTTGGGCATTGTATGGGAAAAACTGCAGCATGGTGTAAATGAACACCTGTACTTAGGTGAAGTTGATTACTGAACTGTTAACTGTTAATAACTTGTGTAAATAAAAACTGCAGTTGATCAAGTTTATTTTTTTGGTGCCTCTGTTCTGCGACCGCTTACCCTACTTACCAGAGCGAATCCCCACAATATATATACCGGATTCCAAAAAAGTTGGGACACTAAACAAATTGTGAATAGAAACTGAATGCAATGATGTGGAGATGGCAAATGGCAATATTTTATTTGTAATAGAACGTAGATGACAGATCAAACGTTTAATCCGAGTAAATGTATCATTTTAAAGGAAAAATATGTTGATTCAAAATTTCTCGGTGTCAACAAATCCCAAAAAAGTTGGGACAAGTAGCAATAAGAGGCTGGAAAAAGTAAATTTGAGCATAACAAAGAGCTGGAAGACCAATAACCACTAATTAGGTCAATTGGTAACATGATTGGGTATAAAAAGAGCTTCTCAGAGTGGCAGTGTCTCTCAGAAGCCAAGATGGGTAGAGGATCACCAATTCCCACAATGTTGCGCAGAAAGATAGTGGAGCAATATCAGAAAGGTGTTACCCAGCGAAAAATTGCAAAGACTTTGCATCTATCATCATCAACTGTGCATAACATCATCTGAAGATTCAGAGAATCTGGAAACAATCTCTGTGCGTAAGCGTCAAGGCCGTAAAACCATACTGGATGCCCGTGATCTGCGGGCCCTTAAACGACACTGCACCACAAACAGGAATGCTACTGTAAAGGAAATCACAGAATGGGCTCAGGAATACTTCCAGAAACCATTGTCAGTGAACACAATCCACCGTGCCATCCGCCGTTGCCAGCTGAAACTCTACAGTGCAAAGAAGAAGCCATTTCTAAGCAAGATCCACAAGCTCAGGCGTTTTCACTGGGCCAGGAATCATTTAAAATGGAGTGTGGCAAAATGGAAGACTGTTCTGTGGTCAGACGAGTCACGATTCAAAGTTCTTTTTGGAAATCTGGGACGCCATGTCATCCGGACTAAAGAGGACAAGGACAACCCAAGTTGTTATCAACGCTCAGTTCAGAAGCCTGCATCTCTGATGGTATGGGGTTGCATGAGTGCATGTGGCATGGGCAGCTTGCATGTCTGGAAAGGCACCATCAATGCAGAAAAATATATTCAGGTTCTAGAACAACATATGCTCCCATCCAAACATCATCTCTTTCAGGGAAGACCCTGCATTTGTCAACAAGATAATGCCAGACCACATTCTGCATCAATCACAACATCATGGCTGCGTAGGAGAAGGATCCGGGTACTGAAATGGCCAGTCTGCAATCCAGATCTTTCACCTATAGAGAACATTTGGTGCATCATAAAGAGGAAGGTGCAACAAAGAAGGCCCAAGACGATTGAACAGTTAGAGGCCTGTATTAGACAAGAATGGGAGAGCATTCCTATTTCTAAACTTGAGAAACTGGTGTCCTCGGTCCCCAGACGTCTGTTGAGTGTTGTAAGAAGAAGGGGAGATGCCACACAGTGGTGAAAATGGCCTTGTCCCAACTTTTTTGGGATTTGTTGACACCATGAAATTCTGAATCAACATATTTTTCCCTTAAAATGGTACATTTTCTCAGTTTAAACTTTTATTCCGTGATTTATGTTCTATTCTGAATAAAATATTAGAAGTTGGCACCTCCACATCATTGGATTCAGTTTTTATTCACGATTTGTATAGTGTCCCAACTTTTTTGGAATCCGGTTTGTGTATATATATATATATATATATATATATATACATATATATATATATATATATGTAAATAAAATATTTGCCGGTCGGCACTGCTTGAATAGAGGTTGCAATGCACGTGTCTGTGGGATGGCGTTCCCAATAAAAACACTGAAGTAAAGACCGGCACTCGCTGAAGATAATTTTCTGCTTGCTGAGTTATTTGTCATATATACAGTTAGTGATGTGTTTCGGCACTAATGCGCCTTGATCAGACTATCAACATACATAAATGGGTCATGTAACTGTATATGTGACAAATAAAGCCGCAAGCAGAAAATTATCTTCAGCGAGTGCCGGTCTTACTTCAGTATGTATGTATATATATATATATATATATATATATATATATATATATATTATATATATATATATATATATATATATATATATATATATATATATATATATATATATATATATATATATATATATATATATATATAGTATCTCACAAAAGTGAGTACACCCCTCACATTTTTGTAAATATTTTATATCTTTTCATGGGACAACACTGAAGATAAAAAGACAAAAGTGAGTACACCCCTACACTTAAGCGAAAATGACCAAATTGTGCCCAAAGTGTTAATATTTTGTGTGGCCACCAATTCACTAGAGCTTCACAGGCTGCCACTGTAATCCTTTTCCACTCCATGATGACATCAGAGAGTTGGTGGATGTTAACTCCCTTCCAACCGCCGTATGAAGGATTGCGTCCTGCGGGCGGTCGGTTTATTCCTCCTGGACGCATCGGCGCGTCCTCTCGCGAGAAGCGAGAGGACGCGCTGATGTGCCCGCACATGCGCAGTGCGCACCATCGGCGCACTCGCATGCAACTGTAGTACAGCCTGCCAGTGCTGATCGCGCGCTGGCAGGCTGTATAAGTTAGAAAAAAACGCATATCAGACGCTGTTTTATGAACAGCGTCTGATATGCCTGCTGTCTTCTCCTCTGGTGGTCCCTTTGCTTGTCATGATGAAGGACCGCTATGAAGAGGTCCGAAACGCGTAGACTGTATTGTGTTTGATGTCTGGATTTTCTGCAAGTAAATAAAGATAATTTTTTATATGGGAAGCTGGATTTTACTACTTTTTTCGATCTGCTACATGGCCATGTCCAGGCCATTTCCGTGCCTCCCGAGATAATACACAGATGAGCGCTGCAGTTTTGCTTTATTATGAAAACTATTGTATACATGTGCACATTTCTGTCACTAGGCATGCCTGAAAAATATTATTTTTATAGCTGAGATATGGCATGCTGCAATCAATTTTCACCGCAGGAACTTTATTAGGACTTCTGCATTGTGTGGGTGTCAAATGGACTGAACCTACCAGATAGTGTGCCAGTAGTATATGTATCTGAGGTCCTGCTACTATTTCTATGTAAAGTCACTCAGAACAGAAAGAATGCAGCTTGGGGAGTGTTCAGAGCAGAGAGCCCAGGACATTGCACATTCAGGGATCACTTCCTAATCTTTTGCAATCACAGAGATAAAAACATGGATTTCTTGTTTGCGCAACCTATAGTCCTGTCAGCAGTTTTGAAAAGGTCAAAACTGCTGACAGACTCCCTTTAAAGCATCGTGACATAAGGATGGCCATGCAAATGGGTATCTTTTTTAAAAACAGGTATACTTTTTATAAATTTAAGCCTCCACTGTGAACGCAGAATTCTATTATAGTTAAAAAGTTGGGGTTTGCATTACTTCTGGGATAGCACGCACATGTAAACACAGTCTTTACCTTTAAAAATACACCATCATATTTCTTTTTTCTTGAAATCCTCTGACATAATTCATTTTGTCAGCTGTATCCTGCTGATTATGTCTCACTTGTTCGGGTTAATCAAAAAGTAATAAGGTCTGGTTGGTTTTAGTGAGCTTCTTTTTTGTAATTCAATTCTCTAGAGAAAGACTTAGTCGATCGAATTTGTGGATATATTTCCTCCCCGACCATAGATTAATTGATCTTGGATTCTGCATTAACATTTTTGATTAAGGTAAACATGTTGTTTGTCATGATGAAATGATATGCACGTTAATAGGAACAAAAAGAATTACTGGCAGCAACTGAAACCTGAAATACAATTTGTTGTGACATAATTGGCAGATTAATAAACAGTACACACTTTTTAATGTCTCAGATAATTTTTTATAATTATTTTCTTACTTTGGGGTAGGATAAAATTGTCTATCATTGCTTTATAATTAAAATCCCTACACCTCTGGTTTTTGTTCATTACCCAAACCTGAACTCCATCCATTAATATTTTGCTCTGAATGGATATTGGTTCCAAAACCTCCACAGTGTTTCTTCCAGGTACAAACTATAAATCATAATACTGTTTGTTCTCTTGGTATGAATTATGTTTGGAATTCTATTAGCAAATAATCTAAAAAGGAAACATAATTTGGATGTGCTGTTGCATCAGGTGTCATCGTAATGGAAAATAATGAAAAATAGACAGTTTATCCCAGTGAGGTATAAATTTGGCAATTTTAATCAGCAAATTAAGTTTTCAACATTCCTTTATTTTTAGATATTAATGACTAATATGGTATGTTATTGGTTATTTTTAATTAAAACAGTATTTGAAATAATTTGACCTCAGTATTATACACATCAATATTTATTGTTGGTACTGACTAAGATAAATAATATTTGTGTTTATTTCATATATAATATTTCTGGTTCAAAGGGTCTACTCTCTTTCTAGAAATAGTAGAGCCAGGGCACTCAGCTATTTTCAGAACTCCCATGGTGGTAAAAGAAGAGTGACCCATGCATGTCACGCTATGGAACTGCTGGAAAAAGCTGAGCCTGTGTTTGGCTATCTTCAGAACTTACATAGCAATGAACAGAGGGTGGCATAGCGATATGTCACCAATGTCTGAGTTGGAAGTACCCCTTTAAAGACACTGAAACTGATACCCGCAATCTCATGGGATGCGTATGAAGTTCCGATGTTTCTAAAATACAAAGCCATAGGCATTACATGTGCCACCCTATAGTGTCTACATACCGCATCAGCATATTATTGTTTTGTTCTACGAGTGAGTTATAGTTATCAGTGTTATCAGTGATTGATAGCATTCTCTGTGTAAGTGTGTATACAGTTGTGTTCAAAATTATTCAACCCCCACTGAAATTGAGTATTTTGGCCATTTTGACATTGATTTTGATCATTTCAGTCATCTTGTTTACAATTAAATCAAAGAGGCACTTGTAAGTCAGACAAATATAACATAACATTTATAATGAAATAACCACAAATGTCTTTTCTGTGCTCACATCATTATCAGTTTTATTCAACCCCCAAGTGACATTCAATCTTAGTAATTAGTACAACATCCTTTTCCAGTTATAACAGCTTTTAAACGTGAAGCATAGCTTGACACAAGTGTCTTGCAGCGATCTACGGGAATCTTCACCCATTCTTCATGGGCAAAAGCCTCCAGTTCAGTCACATTCTTAGGCTTGCGTGCTGCAACTGCTTTCTTTAAGTCCCACCAGAGGTTCTCAATCGGATTTAAGTCTGGTGACTGCGATGGCCACTTCAAAATGTTCCAGCCTTTAATCTGCAACCATGCTCTAGTGGACTTGAAGGTATGCTTGGGATCATTGTCCTGTTGAAAGGTCCAACGTCTCCCAAGCCTCAGGTTTGTGACGGACTGCATCACATTTTCATCCAATATCTCCTTGTACTGAAGAGAATTCATGGTACCTTGCACACGCTGAAGCTTCCCTGTACCTGTAGAAGCAAAACAGCCCCAAAGCATGATTGACCCCCCGCCATGCTTCACAGTAGGCAGGGTGTTCTTTTCTTCATAGGCCTTGTTCTTCCTCCTCCAAACATAGCGTTGATCCATGGGCCCCAACAGTTCTAATTTTGTTTCATCAGTCCACAGAACACTATCCCAAAACTTTTGTGGTTTGTCCACATGACTTTTGGCATACTGCAGTCTGGGGGTGCGCCTGGGAGTTCTGGCATGGAGGCCTTCATTACGCAGTGTGCGCCTTATTGTCTGAGCTGAAACTTCAGTACCCGCATCTGACAAATCTTTTTTTAGTTCCTCAGCAGTCACACGGGGACTTTTCTCCACTTTGCGCTTCAGGTAGCACACAGCAGTCGAAGTCAGCATCTTCTTTCTGCCACGACCAGGTAGCGTTTCAACAGTGCCCTTTGCCTTGAATTTGCGAATGATGCTTCCTATGGTGTCTCTTGGTATGTTTAACATCCTTGCAATCTTCTTATAGCCATTGCCCTTCCTGTGAAGAGAAATCACCTCTTCTCTTGTCTTCCTGGACCATTCTCTTGACTTCACCATGTTTGTAAACCCACCAGTAAATGTCTAGAAGGAGCTGAGTATCACAGTCATTTTAAATCTGCCTAATTGGTGCTTATTATGCTTGATTGCTGCTCCTTGACATACACAGGTGATTTCAATACCTGATCGAAAACACTTGAATGAACTTCTGTTCTTAAGCGTGGTAGTCTTTAAGGGGTTGAATAATTGTGTCAATGAAGAAATCACAAAAAAAACATTTAATACCGTATTACAAAAACAATTGATGTCATTTTAGTTGCATTTGGTTCTTTAAAAAGTCCTTGTAAGATTTCATTCTGAACACAATTAGAAATGTACACTAAATTCCCTAAAACCCTTTTCAGCATTGGGGGTTGAATAATTTTGAACACAACTGTACATAGATAGCTGTCAGTCACTAATACATGGTTGTACATGGAAGAGGTGTTATCAGTGATTGATAGCATACAGACATAGATGTCAGTCACTGATAGTTGTCCACTTGGGAGGTGTCATCAATGATGGATATTATTCTCTGTGTAAGTGTGTATATAGAGATAGCTGTCAGTCACTGAGATTTGAACACAGGGGTGTGGTATCAGTGATTGATGGCATTCTCAGTGTGTGTATACGGAGATAGCGGTCAGTCACTGATAGCTATACATGGGGGAAATGTTATAAGTGATGGATGACATTCTCTGTGTAAGTTTGTATACAGAGATATCTGTCAGTCACTGATATTTGGGAGGTCTTATCGGTGATTGATAGCATTGTGTGTATACAGAGATGACTCACTCTGACATCATAAATAGCAGAAAGTAAAATGTATAAATTTATATATTTTATGGGATTTTTCCCCTCAATAGCATGCTGCCTGCAGATTGCATTGGATTTTGTGGTTATAGGCTCTCTTTAAGGACAGTCCCTCAGTTTGATCTCAGTTAAAATTAGGGAATGTCTTTAAACATTCGCATCACATATATAATCTAATGCTGAATATTTTGCAAATACATTATGAAGTCTAAATTCCACTTGGTAGACTATTTCTGAAATTATCAGATATAACTTACAAAAATGTTAATGGTAATTAAATGTATTTATTAGAATTATGCCCTTTTGCTAAAGGAATGACCTACTTTTAACTTGCTGGTCTTTGGGAAATATCAGGTCTTTTGGTTCATAAAAGTTTGTAAATGTTACGCAAAGGTGCATATCTACATTAAACCTATATTACAATGCAACAGAATATGTAAAAAAAAAAATTGTAGTTATTTATTCCAACCACCTAATTCGTAGGACCCGCCACCCCATCTTTGTCTCTGTTCACATATCATTTTGATTGAACTATCTTTCAGCAAGGGTACCTGGAAAGCTGCATGTGCCCACTTCAAGCATATCCATAGGGCTACAGGGCCTACAGTAAGTGTGTGCTTGGTATATCCAGGCCTGGTAGGAAACAAACTTTGGTGAAAGGTGAGAATTTGTAGCGACTGTCATGATTTCCCAGTGAGCTTGCTTTGTCTGGGCTAATTGAGACAGGACAAAGTCAGCCTCCTGTACCTAGAAAAATGAAATCCTTAGACTGATTGACAGTTTAGTAACACTTTTTTTTACAGGTGTTTTGTACTACTGCTTGTCACCTGTGCCAGGATGAGGCAATTCTTTGGACACTAGGGAGGTAATTTACAGAAATTTGCCTATGTTTGGTGGACTATGATTGTGGCTCAAAATTTATTTGCACCAAAATCTGTGACTTTTCCCTGCTCATGCCAGGTTTAGAAAAGGGAGCTTGGCGTGGGAAGGGAAGGGGACAGGCCGGCAGACTCATCTAATTTATCATTTTCTATTCCTATTTTAGGAATAGAAAATGGTCTTAATATAAGCCAGAAACAAAGCTGGCATAGATTTAGACTGGCGGTGAATGTGCTGATGTTATGCAGAGGCAGGCGCCTCTTCATAACTTTGGCAGATCCACCGCCAGCGCACAGGGTTATTAAAGACCAGAGTCTAAAACACCGGTCCTAATATATGGCCCCCTAGGTTTTTTGGACTTGTTATTTTTCTGGTACTTTGTGTACTGTACCAGATCCTGAAGAAGCTCCGACCTTCATCAGAGAAAATGATTTACAGCTTCCTGCTGCTATTTCAGATTTTTTTTTTTTTTATAAGGACTCGATTTATCTGTTTTATCTGCATCTTTTTCTTCATTATGGGATCTTCAGAACTTCAGAATCAGTTACTAGAGTTCTAACCAAATACTAGTTATGGTCTCAAGTTACAATATATTCAATTCACAATGGTCGCCCCAGAGAAAAATTAACCCCTTTCAGACTGCTGTCATACATGTACGGCAGAAGTCAGGACTATGTCAGGAGAAATATGGTGACTGATCAGGAGCCAAGTGGGCCCCATAGTCACCAGATCACCAGATTTCTGTAATTTGTCTTACAGTGGTTCTTCTGTAGGATCAGACCAGATGGGCTAGTCATCACTTCCCATACACTTTTGTGAGCCTCAGTAGAGTATTTTTCAAGGCTTGCATTAGCGGGAGTGCTGGTATGTGTGCTCATGTCCCTGGTATGCAGTGGTTATTACTACCAAAAGTGGCCCATAAATGAACAACAATGAATCAGCGACATGATCATGGGCATTAAAGGCTCACAGAAGTGCATGGAAAGTAATGACTAGCCCATCAGAAGATGTACTGTTTCACAAATTGCCAAAAAATTATAAAATAAACTTGTCATGGCATTAAATCTTAATGGCATCTAAGTAGAGTTGAGTAGACACCTGGAAGTTGGGGTTTGACGGGTTCAACCAAACTTCGCAAAAAAGGACCTGGACCCAAACCCCATTGAAGTCAATGGGGACCCAGACTTTGGGGCACTAAAATGGCTCTAAAAAAGTACTGGAAAGGGCTAGAGGGCTGGAAATTAAAGCAAAATGGGGGTAAGAGTAGGACAAGTGCCCTGAAAAATTTGGATAAGGGAAATAACTTAAAATAGCATAAAATACATAAAAAAGCCACCACATATTTCACCATTACCAAGCATCTCCACATTATCCCATGGAAGCTTTCAGTTGTCCATCTCCCAATTAGAAAAAGAAATAGAAAGAGAAAGTACCGCCCTACCCATCCGCGATCCCTGGCCCTGAATGCCAGGATTTCAAAATCCCTGTTCCTTTGAAATGCTGTCATTCTGTCTGGTTGAGATGGATGGAGACTTTTAAAAAACTCATGGTGGTGGCTGTCCCGCAGTACGTGGTTCCCAGCCGCCACTACTTTTCCAGGCGAGCCATTCCTTCCCTGCACAACCAAGTGGTGGGCAAAATTGTGCGGATTTCCTGAACACCTGACAGTGAAAATCAATTCAGTTAATCTAGCTATTAGATTCTGGTGGGACAAATTCACTTTTATTGGTGCTCAAGGACCCCTGCGGCCTGAGCCGCAGATGTGACAGGCAAATAATTGTATTAAATTTGTCGGTTCGATTGTTGGGTAACAGTTCCATGGTTCTTAGGACTTTTTATTATAAATCGTAACAAAAACTATTTCCATGAACATTTCAAAAAGAGAAAATTAACCCGACCAGACTCCCACCCTACACCCCCCTTCTTTCACTCAAACCACTCATTAATGCCCATTCACAAACTATTTACAAAGTTACTTATAAACATATTTAAATAACTATAAGTCAGATAAACAAAATTAACAAACAAAACTATATACAAACCTTACCCTTATCTTATAAGGCCAGTCATATACAAGTGGCTCGGAGGGTGGGTTCCTGCACCAACATAGGCCAGGTACACAATTGTCCAGCCAGGGCACAGTTCTGGAGGAGGAGTAGCAGCAGGAGAAGAAACAGTGTTCGCAGCAGGGTGGCACCCAAAGCAGCTCACGGCCATCACTTGAGCGTGGCTGGGGGGATACGGAGAACACAGATAATACACCTCCCACAGAGGACAGCTTGTCTTTGCCTCTGGGAAGCCTGGCACACATGAGCGGCTACATGCTGCAGTGCCTGTGCAACGACTGCCAAGTTGCCCACATTCTTACTTGTGCAGATTACTGGGTGGCCACCCTGCTGGATGCCCGTTACAAGGACAGCATGCCGTCCTTAATTCCGTCACTGAAGCATGATCAGAAGAAGCCAATGCTGGTAGACACGCTGCTGATGGCATTCACACCTGCCACTGGGGGCTCAGTGGAAGCACAAGGCTAAAGTAGAGGAGGAGGAGGAAGAAGGCGCCAATGCAGCTGGGTCACCGCCCGCAACTCAGAATGCAGGGTTAGCATGGACGAAATGTGGAAAAGCTTTGTCACCACGCCACAACAACCAGCACCACCAGCATATATGGAACGTCTTAGCAAGAGGCAGCATTTCTGCAAAATGGTGGAATAGTATCTGTGCACACGCCTACACGTACTGACTGATGGGCCTGCCCAGGGTCATAGCTACAGGGGAAGCAGGGAAAGCGGCTGCTTTGGGGCCCTGACCAAGAAGGGGCCCATCCAGGAGGAGGAGAACTAAAAGACTTTTTCAGGGCCCCCGCAACAGTATTATACAATGAAATGATATACAGTGGCAGTATGAAAGGAAGGGGTGGCAGCATGAAAGGAAGGGGTTGCGAAAAAATAAAAAAATTTGCTGTGGGGCCCAGTCATTTCTAGCTACGCCACTGGGTCTGCCGCATTCAACTTCTGGGTCTCCAAATTGGGGACATGGCCTCAGCTTGACCTTTATGCCTTGGAGGTTCTGGCCTGCCCTGCATCCAGTGTATTGTCTGAACGTGTGTTTAGCACGGCTGAGGGCGTTATCACAGGCAAACGCAGCCGCCTGTCCACAGCCAACTTGGACAATTTCATGTTCATTAAAAAAAAAACAGGCATGGATCCCACAGGACTTGTTCGTACCTTATGCAGAATAGACATGTATACCGGTCTCACCCAACCATTGTTATACTACAGCGCACTTACTCTTTGTTTTCTTTTTTATATTTCCCAAAGTTTTGGAGTCTACCTCAATTTATAAAAAAAACAAAAAAGAAAACAAAACACATTGTTGTTGGTGATTACCTTTGGCTTCACAGCCAAAAAAGGCTTTATATCAGGGATCAATGGAAACGCCAATGGTATTGAACTAAGTTCCCTCTCTATTATGCAGTGCTGGGATACTTTGAAAAACAGAAGGGGTACAGATCAGCCAACAATCTGAACGCCACCAAATTGAAAGCATACGGTGGATATAAAAAGTCTACATACCCCAGTTTAAATGACAGGTTTCTGTGCTGTAAAAAAATGAGACAAAAATAAATAATTTTACACCTTTATTGTGACCTATATACTGTACCACTCAATTGAACAGCAAACTGAAATCTTTTACTGTAGGTGGAGGGAAGAAAACAAACAAACAAAAAACAAAATAATGTGGTTTCATAAGTGTGCACACCCTTTTGTAACTGGGGATGTAGCTGTGTTCAGAATTAAGCAATCACATTCAAAATCATATTAAATAGGAGTCAGCATACACCTGCCATCATTTACAGTGCCTCTGATTAACCCCAAATAAAGTTCAGATGCTCTAGTTGGTCTTTCCTGAATTTTTTTTTTGTCGCATCCCACAGCAAAAGCCATGGTCCACAGAGAGCTCGCAAAGCATCAAAGGCATCTTATTGTTAACCGCCTGCCGACCGCCTAACACAGGGATGCGTCCAGGCGGCGGCAGGTCTGTTCCTCTCTGACGCGGCGGCATGTCATCTCGCAAGAGGCAAGATCTGTTTGTGAACGCGCGCGCGCTCGCAGAAGATCGCGTCTCAGGAGTTGTACTACAGCCTGCCAGCGATGATCAATCGCTGGCAGGCTGTAGATGTGAAATAAATCGCATCAAACAAGTATATCAGATGCTGTTTTGTTAACAGCGTCTGATATACCTGCTACCTGGTCCTCTGGTGGTCCCATTTGCTGGGATCGACCACCAGAGGACCAGGTAGCTATGTAAAGTAGCACCAAACACTACATTAACCCCCCCCCCCCTGTCACTTATTAACCCCTTGTTAACCCCTGATCATCCCATCTAGACTCCCTGATCACCCCCCTGTCACTGATCACCCCCCTGTAGGACTCCATTCACATGTCCATATGTGTTTTGCGGATCCGCGGATGCGAAAAACACGGACACCGGCAATATGCTTTCCGCATTTTGCAGATCCGCACATTGCCAGAACTATATAGAAAATGCCTTTTCTTGTCCGCAATTGCGGACAAGAATAGGACATGTTCTATATTTTTGCGGAACGGAAGTGCAAACCTGGAAGTGCGGATCCGCAATTCCGGATCCGAGCAGGACAAAGTCTGTCCCCATAGAAATGAATGGGTCCGCAATTCCGTTCCGCAAACAGAATTGCGGACGTGTGAATGGGGCCTAAGGGTCCCTTATCACCGCCAGTTAGTTAGCTACTTGTTAGTTAGCTAGCTCCCAGCCCACCGCACCGCAGTCACTGATTTTGGCAGAGATTTATTCATCCACATTGATCGATGCGAATGAAGAAATCTGTGCCGTTCATTTTATTTTTTTTTCAGCCCAGAGGCTGAACGGAAAAAAAAAATCTCATTACCCGTATGCTCAATATACGGAGAATCGCAGAAACTCCTAATGCTGGCCATACGTGTAATGATTGCAGAGACCCTCAAATGCCAGGGCAGTACAAACACCTCACGTGTGACCCCATTTTAGAAGGAAGACACCCCAAGGTATTCCGTGAGGGGTATGGTGAGTTCATGTAAAATTTTATTTTTTGTCACAAGTTAGTGAAATATGAGACTTTGTAAAAAAAAAAAAAAATCAATTTCTGCTAACTTGTGCCCAAATTTTTTTTTTCTGTGAACTCGCCATGCCCCTCACGGAATACCTTGGGGTGTCTTCTTTCCACAATGGGGTCACTTGTGGGGTATTTATACTGCCCTGGCATTTTAGGGGTCCTAAAGCGTGAGAATCCAAATGCGTAAAAATGCCCTGTGAAATCCTAAAGGTACTCATTGGAATTAGGGCCCCCTTGCGCATCTTGGCTGCAAAAAAGTGTCACTCATGTGGTATCGCCGTACTCAGGAGAAGTAGGGCAATGAGTTTTGGAGTGTATTTTTATATATACTCATAGTTTGTGTGAGAAATATTGCTGTAAACGACAACTTTTAAAAACTTTTATACAAAGTTGTCAATTTACAGAGATATTTCTCTCACCCAACATGGGTATATGTAAAATACACCCCAAAACACATTGCCCTACTTCTCCTGAGTATGGCGATACCACATGAGTGACACATTTTGCAGTCAAGATGCAAAGGCCCTAATTCCAACGAGTAACTTTAGGTTTTACATGGCTGCTCACAATTAAGGTCCCGCCTAAAATGCCAGAACAGTACAAACACCGCCACAAATGACCCCATTTTGGAAAGAAAACACCCCAAGGTATTCGCTGAGGGGCATCAGTGAGTCCATGTAAAATTCAATTTTTGTCACAAGTTAGCGGAAAGGAGACTTTGTGAGAAAAACCATAAAAATCAATTTCCGCTAACTTGTGCCCAAAAATTTCTTCTATGAATTTACCATGCCCCTCACGAAATACCTTGGGGTGTCTTCTTTCCAAAATGGGGTCACATGTGGGGCATTTATACTGCCCTGGCATTTTAGGGCCCTAAAGCGTGAGAAGCAAAATGCGTAAAAATGCCCTGAAATCCTAAAGGTACTCATTGGAATTTGGGCCCCTTGCGCATCTTGGCTGCAACAAAGTGGCACACATGTGGTATCGCCGTACTCAGGAGAAGTAGGGCAATGAGTTTTGGAGTGTATTTTTATATATACTCATAGTTTGTGTGAGAAATATTGCTGTAAACGACAACTTTTAAAAACTTTTATACAAAGTTGTCAATTTACAGAGATATTTCTCTCACCCAACATGGGTATATGTAAAATACACCCCAAAACACATTGCCCTACTTCTCCTGAGTATGGCGATACCACATGAGTGACACATTTTTGCAGTCAAGATGCGCAAAGGGGCCCTAATTCCAACGAGTAACTTTAGGTTTTACATGGCTGCTCACAATTAAGGTCCCGCCCAAAATGCCAGAACAGTACAAACACCGCCACAAATGACCCCATTTTGGAAAGAAAACACCCCAAGGTATTCGCTGAGGGGCTCAGTGAGTCCATGAAAAATTCAAATTTTTGTCACAAGTTAGCGGAAAGGGAGACTTTGTGAGAAAAAACCATAAAAAATCAATTTCCGCTAACTTGTGCCAAAAAAAAAATCTTCTATGAATTTACCATGCCCCTCACGAAATACCTTGGGGTGTCTTCTTTCCAAAATGGGGTCACATGTGGGGCATTTATACTGCCCTGGCATTTTAGGGGCCCTAAAGCGTGAGAAGAAAAATGCGTAAAAATGCCCTCCTAAAAGGTACTCATTGGAATTTGGGCCCCTTTGCGCATCTTGACTGCAACAAAGTGGCACACATGTGGTATCGCCGTACTCAAGAGAAGTAGGGCAATGTGTTTTGGGGTGTATTTTTAACCCCTTAGTGACCAAGCCTGTTTGGGCCTTTATGACCAAGCGTTTTTCGTCCTTTTTTCATGGTCTCGTTCCCAGAGCTATAACTTTTTTATTTTTCCGTCTATATAGCAGTATGAGGGCTTGTTTTTTGCGGGACAAGTTGTAGTTTTTAATAGCGCCATTTTGGTGTACACATAACTATGTTATTAACTTTTATTAACTCTTTCTGGGAGGGAGAAGGGGAAAAATAGTACTACTGACACTGCGTTTGTACATTATAAATTTTACGGTGTTCATTATTCGGTAAAAGTAACATAATATTTTCATTCCCTGGGTCAGTACGATTACAGGGATACCAAATACTTATAGTTTTTTTAAGTTTTACTACTTTTTTTTCAATAAAACCCCTTTTTTTAACAAAAAAAAAAGATTTTGCATTGCCACTTCCCAGGACCCATAACTTTTTAATTTTTTTTTCTATGGAGTTGTGTGAGGGCTTGATTTTTGCTAGACGACTTCTATTTTTCATTGGTATAATTTTTTAGTAAATTCCGCTTTTTGATCGCTTGTTATTTAGTTTTTTTCTGTGAAAATTAAGAATAAATTAGAAATTCTGGCTTTTTTTTTATTTATTTTTTAACGGCGTGTACTATAGGGGATAATTTATGTAATATTTATGTAGTGCCGGTTGTTACGGACGCGGCAATACCAAACATGTGGGGGATAATTTTTTTTTGCAATTTTTTTCATTGAAAAGCGTATTTTCAATGGAAAAAAAAGCATATTTTTATATTTCATGGAATTTTTTTTATTTATTAAATGTGTATTTTTTTCTAATTTTTTTACTACTTAATAGTCCCACATGAGGACTATAATATACAGTATTTTGATTGCTTTTAAAATGTAATGCATTATATCTATAATGCATTACATTTTAAATGCAGTGCAATTCTACCTTTGACCAGCAGGCTACGCCAGAGAGGCATAGCCTGCTGGTGAATACTTCAGGGCAGGCTCAGGGCCCTGCCGGAAGGAAGGTGAGCTTCCCAGCCCATCAGCACCCCGCGATCGCATCTGCGGGGTGCTGATGGGTGACAGAGGGAGTTCGCTTCCTCTGTCAACCCTTTACATGCGCAGGCGCCATTGCGCCCGGCATGTAAGGGGTTAAACAGCCTGGATCGGCACTCCTGCCGGCCCGGGCTGTTAGAGCAGGGTCGCGGCTCTCATGTGAGAGCCGGGCCCGCGCTCCCCGCTGCACGGGGGACCCGTGCAGCGCTTAGACTGGGCCGCCGTAAAAACGCGGCAGCCCAGCCTAAGGCCCCTTAGTGACCGCCGTAAAAACACGTATGGGTGGTCACTAAGGGGTTAAATATACCCATGCTGGGTGAGAGAAATATCTCTGTAAATTGACAACTTTGTATAAAAAATGTTAAAAAGTTGTCATATACAGAGATATTTCTCACACACAGTATGGGTATATGTAAAAATACACCCCAAAACACATTGTCCTACTTCTCCTGAGTACGACGATACCACGTGTGACACTTTTTTGCAGCCAAGATGCGCAAAGGGGCCCTAAAACCAATGAGTACCTTTAGAATTTCACAGGGCATTTTTACGCATTTTTCTTCTCACGCTTTAGGGCCCCTAAAATGCCAGGGCAGTATAAATACCCCACAAGTGACCCCATTTTAGTTTGTTTTTCAATTGAGATGTATAGCTTATAGGTCACATTAAAGGTGAAAAAAATTCTGAAAGTATTCATCTTTGTCTAATTATTTTACAGCATAGAAGCCTGACATTTTAACAGGGGTGTGTAGACTTTTTATATCCACTGTATATTTCCCAGTCATGTGTGCAGGGCAGGGGTAGTTTGAAAGAGAAAAAGGGTCATGGAGCGTCCCCGTCATCAGTCATCTATTTGCCCTGCTAAATGATTATTTTAAAAGTGTATAGAAGCCACAAGGGGCCCCCACGCTGCAGATTTATCATGGAGACATCATGGAGATTTTACAGCATATAACTACAGCACCCAACAATGTAAACGCAGCAAAATTTACTGAATATAATTCCCAGACAGGTATGTAGTGCAGGGGTCCTTTGAAAGAAAGAAGGGGTACAAATCACCTAACAATCTGAAGGCCACCTAATTTACTATTGAAGTCAGGTATGCAGTGCAGGGGTACTTTATGGCCCAAGAATGTAACATACGATTTTTAGAAATTTACCTCCCTGTCCCCTATGCAGTGCAGGGGTTTGTATACGGCAAAACTGGCAAAATGTCACCCACCAATGTAACAGATGATTTTTTGAAATTTACCTCCCTGTCACTTATGCAGAGCAGGGGTTTGTATATGGAAAAACTGCCACAAAAAAAAAAACAGTTTTTCCAGTACGGGTTAATTCCCCCCAACTACAGAAATGCTCTATGTCACTGCAAAATTATAGAACAGGTTTTTCAGCAGTGTATGCAAACGTGCTCTGTGGTACGACAGTACGGGTTTATTACAGCCCTACGGCAACTACAGAAATGCACTGTCACCACAAAATTTAAATAACGTTTTTTCAGCGGTGTATGCAAACGTGCTCTGTGGTATGACGTAGTCATGGTAATACGTTCTTCTTCCCCCAACTACAGAAATGCACTATGTCACCCCAAAATTTAAAAATAGGTAATGTAGGGGGACTTGACCTGCCAGAAAAAAAGAATTTTTCCTCCACTGAGCTACAAAAAATTAATTAGACTAATATCCCTGGCAGGCTGGCACACATGCAGGTCACATGCAGTTACATGGACACTGCAGTTGCTAAAATGGCCGCCGACCATCAATTTGGTAACAGATGGATTAAAAATTATTTTGCAGTATCACTGGGCTCAGGGCTGGATACATATATGTACCATAGCACCCTTAATAATTGCTGTAGTTTGGAGATTTAACACCACCAAGTTCAACAGATTTCTTCCTTAATCTCTCCCTGAGAGCACCAGCAGCAATCTGTCTTTACACTAAGAGCAGCAAAGTTACGTGCGGCGCTATGTGACTTCAGCTTAAATAGAGGCTGGGTCACATGCTGCACTTAGCCAATCACAGCCATGCCAATAGTAGGCGTGGCTGTGATGGCTTCTTAGGCCAAAGTAGTGAAACGTTTGTTGATCGGTTGCCCTGCAGCCTTTCAAAAAGTGGGAAGAAATCGCCAAACAACGAACCCGAACTTTTACGGGTTCGGGCGCTGAAAACCTTAAAGTTCGGTACGAACCCAAACTATACAGTTCGGGTTCGCTTAACTCTACATCTGAGAGGTTAATAGTTTGTGATTGTAGTTATCACCGATTACTGCCTTTGCCTCTGCGGGTCTGCTCTGTAAAACAGTAAAAACCTGGTGACTATGGCACCCACTCAGCTCCCTGTTGCACTGCTTCTCCTATATTTGGTTTGGTATCATATATGGTGCAGATGAAAGTGTTGATTGTGTAATATGCTGTAGACCTTCAAGTGTTTACCACTCTGAAAAATGTATATACTTGAATACCTTGTGTGTGTATATATATATATATATATATATATATATATATATATATAGTATATATATACACACAAGGTATTCAAGTATATACATTTTTCAGAGTGGTAAACACTTGAAGGTCTACAGCATATTACACAATCAACACTTAACCTTTCAATAGAATTTCGCTCACCAATCTCAGTAGCTGTATACACACAGATGTCAGTCTCCAGTACTATTTTCATTATCATAACTCACTTTAATTGCTCCACCAGTATGTGTCCCTGTGCTTCATAAAAGACATACACTGTTTGCCTTATATATGCTGCTTCTGACATTGAGCTCTCTCTCTATAAAGTTTACATTTCTGTCTGAAAGACTGTATTTCCACCAGCTTTTGTAATGGCTTTTGAAAACCATTTTAGGAATAGTGATGTCGCGAACATAAAATTTTCAGTTCGCGAACAGCGAACGCGAACTTCCACAAATGTTCGCGAACAGGCGAACCGGGGGAACCGCCATAGACTTCAATAGACAGGCGAATTTTAAAGACCAAAGGGACTCTTTCTGGCCACAATAGTGATGGAAAAGTTGTTTCAAGGGGACAAACACCTGGACTGTGGCATGCCGGAGGGGGATCCATGGCAAAACTCCCATGGAAAATTACGTAGTGGACGCAGAGTCGGGTTTTAATCCATAAAGGGCATAAATCAACTAACAGTCCTAAATTGTTTGGAATAACGTGCTTTAAAACATCCAGTGTGTGTTTACGATCAGGTATGATGTTGTATCGATCAGGTAGTGTAAGGGTTACGCCCGATTCTCAGACATTGACATACCAAACTCCTCTTTTAATGCACCGCAAACAACCGCAAACTCCCCATTTGCACAAGGTTGGATACTAAGCTAGCCACGTCCCGGTGATGTCATTGAAGGTTTCTTCCTCCACCCAGCCACGTACAACACCAAGGGTCCCCGAAAGGTCAATTGAATTGATTTTTCGAACGGGGAGATGGTTAAAAAAACGCTGGCTCCCTCCCCTTTGTTTTAATCCACGGTCACTGCTTCTGCGCCGTGCAATTTACTGTCACACCCGATATGAGTGGTATTTTCTGTAGTACTATTCTCATCAGTTTAATCCCTCTAACGTCCCCAATCTGGGGGCCATTTAGTGAATAGATTTTTCGAACGGGGAGATGGTTAAAAAAACGCTGGCTCCCTCCACTCTGTTTTAATCCACGGTCACTGCGTCTGCGCCGTGCAATTTACTGTCACACCCGATATGAGTGGTATTTTCTGTAGTACTATTCTCATCAGTTTAATCCTCTAACGTCCCCAATCTGAGGGCCATTTATTGAATAGATTTTTCGAACGGGGAGATGGTTAAAAACGCTGGCTCCCTCCACTCTGTTTTAAACCACGGTCACTGCGTCTGCGCCGTGCAATTTACTGTCACACCCGATATGAGTGGTATTTTCTGTAGTACTATTCTCATCAGTTTAATCCTCTAACGTCCCCAATCTGGGGGCCATTTATTGAATAGATTTTCGAACGGGAGATGGTTAAAAACGCTGGCTCCCTCCACTCTGTTTTAAACCACGGTCACTGCGTCTGCGCCGTGCAATTTACTGTCACACTCGATATGAGTGGTATTTTCTGTAGTACTATTCTCATCAGTTTAATCCCTGTTACATCCCATATCAGGGATTGCCTTTGTGAAAAAAATTTAGGCCGGGTACCTTCGACTGCCTTCACAATGACAGACCAAACTCTCATACACCAAACTGAATTGATTTCAGGAACCGGAAGATGGAAAAAGCAGCTTGGTCGGTCCTCATACTCCCAAATTGGGGCACTGCGCGTGCACAGAGCAATGTGCTGTGACACCCTATATGAGTGGTGTCTTAACTAGTACTATTCCTATCAGCGGCGGGCGGGTGCGTGGTAACTTGAGAGCAGGTGACCAAAGCTGAGCTGGAGGAGGATGGTGCGTCAAGGTTCTTAGCGGAAGCTGTTGAAGATTGGGTGTCCTGTCTAAGCCAATCAACTACGTCCTCAGAATTTTTCGGGTTCAGGGTACATGGCCTCTGAACACTAGGCATTATTCCAGGGACAGTGGAAATCACAGCACCACGACCACGACGGCCCCTGCCCGGTGGCCTGCCTCTGCCTGTCATTTTTTTTTCGATAAGTGGTACTGTGCCACCCTGTATCAGTGGTGGGCACTGGCAGTGGGCACACTACAGTCTGTGGAAGTGGGCCTGACACACACTGGCAGCAGGCAAGCAACTGAAATTAGACTAATGTGTAAAAATGAAATGCCTTTTTTTATGCAAAGTCCTCTGCCAGCCGGTATGAGTGGTAGGCACTGGCAGTGGGCACACTACAGTCAGTGGAAGTCAGTCTGACACACACTGGCAGGCAACTAACCTTAGATTAAAGTGTAAAAATTAAATGCCTTTTTTTGATGCAAAGTCCTGTGCCACACGGGATGACAGGGGTGGGCACTGGCAGTGGGCACACTACAGTCAGTGGAAGTCGGCCTGACACACACTAGCAGCAGGCAAGCAGCTGAAATTACACTAAAGTGTAAAAATTAAATGCCTTTTTTTATGCAAAGTCCTGTGCCAGCCGGTATGAGTGGTGGGCACTGGCAGTGGGCACACTACAGTCACTGGAAATCAGCCTGACACACACTGCCAGGCAACTAAACTTAGATTAAAGTGTAAAAATTAAATGACTTTTTTGATGCAAAGTCCTGTGCCACATGGGATGACAGGGGTGGGCACTGGCAGTGGGCACACTACAGTCAGTGGAAGTCGGCCTGACACACACTAGCAGCAGGCAAGCAACTGCAATTACACTAAAGTGTAAAAATGAAATGCCTTTTTTGATGCAAAGTCCTGTGCCAGCCGGTATGAGTGGTGGGCACTGGCAGTGGGCACACTACAGTAACTGAAAGTCAGCCTGACACACACTGGCAGGCAACTAACCTTAGATTAAAGTCTAAAAATGAAATGCCTTTTTTTGATGCAAAGTCCTGTGCCACACGGGATGACAGGGGTGGGCACTGGCAGTGGGCACACTACAGTCTGTGGGCCTGCAGCTCCTCACACACAGGCAGGCCATGCAACTGCAATATGCATATAAAGGAAAAATAAAGCAGATTAATGTTGCAGCCCTAAAAAGGGCTTTTTGGGATGCTGTCAGGACGCTGTCCTTACAGCAGAGATCAGATGAGTCTTTCAGGACTGGAGTGGACACTGAATTCACTAGCCTAGCTATCAATTTCCCTATTAAATCAGCAGCAATTACACTCTCCCTCCTCTCACTAAGACTGCAAATTCCAAATGAATCTAAAATGGATGCTGTGCAGGAGGTGGGAGGGTCTGGGAGGGAGGGTATGCTGCTGATTGGCTGGAATGTGTCTGCTGACTGTGAAGTCAGTGTTGGACTGGTCGGCACTGCTGCAGTAATGGTGGCGGTGCACGTGTCTGAGGGTTGGTGTCCCAGAAGCAATATCGGAATGAAGACCGGCACTCGCTGTTGGATTTTCAATGTTGCTGCTTTTATTGGTCACATAGTAATAGAAGTGACGCGTTTCGGCACTAATTCATGCCTTCATCAGACTCATAACATCTCCAAATAATAATGGGTTTATATACACACGAGTCATCAAGACAATTGGTAGAAACGAATCAAAGGAAGTGATGTCACACCAGCCACTCCCTCTGAACAAAAAAATGGGTCAATTAATTAAACACCAGAAAAAGTATTGATAAACATTGCAAGGATCCAGATATGTAGCGATGCTACATCTTGTTGGCGTTTTGCTAAAAGTAAAACAGAAAAAGGGAAAAAAAGGGAAAAAAAATAATGTTTAGAACATGAATACAACCAATGTGAACAATGTCTCACAAGAAACTATGTAAACTGTAATCCCGATTCAGACCACGGGGTTCAATGGTCTGTAAACGGTGAATCCAATAAGCTTCTCTACGAAGTAACAATTTAGTTCTATCGCCCCCTCTCCGTGGCAATTGAACACTCTCAATAATCTGAAAGCGTAGTTGTGCTACTGTATGGCGCATACGATGGAAATGGTGGGGGATTGGTAGTAGAAGATTTTCCTTCCTGATAGTCGATTTGTGGTTACTCAGTCTGTCCTTCATACGTGTTGTAGTCTCTCCAATGTACAGTAAGCCACACGGGCATTTTAATAAGTATACCACAAATCGACTATCACATGTAAAATGACCTCTTACAGGTATTAATTCCCCTGTATGTGGATGAGAGAAATGTGTGCCTCGTATGGCACTTGAGCAATGTGTACAACTTAAACAGGGAAGGTACCTGATCTGGGGAAGAAAACACCTGTTGTCGTAAGGAAACTTTTTCGCTACCAATGTCAGCTCGCACTATTCTGTCCTTGATGTTGGGATTCCTTTTATAGCAAAGCATCGGTGGTTTCTGAAACTCAGTGTTATTAGGATAGGATTTAGATATGACATGCCAGTGACGATTGACAATCCCACGTAATTTGCCTGTCCAAGGATGGTATTTAATCACTAATGGTATACGTGATGCTGACTTATCTTTCAGAGGTAGTATGGTATCAAGTTTATTTCTCTGTTGTGTTAACACAGAATCGGGGTAACCCCTGACCTGAAACTTACGAGTCATTTCTTCTAATCTTATAGTGCATTGCTCCGGATCACTGACAATTCGCTTCACCCTTTGAAACTGAGAATATGGTAAAGATTTTTTAGTAGGAGCTGGGTGATTACTGCTGTATGCCAACAGGCTGTTTCTGTCGGTGTCTTTTGGCGGGGCGACGTTCGATCCCTACAACAATTTGCGGATTTCCTGAATTCAGTACGACCCGAACTACAATTTACGCTACATTACAGCCCTGATAGGGTATCTTTTTTAGACAGTTGGATCATCCGTGATGCCGATGGTCAATTACATACCGACTTATTCTCCAAAGACACCGACAGAAACAGCCTGTTGGCATACAGCAGTAATCACCCAGCTCCTACTAAAAAATCTTTACCATATTCTCAGTTTCAAAGGGTGAAGCGAATTGTCAGTGATCCGGAGCAATGCACTATAAGATTAGAAGAAATGACTCGTAAGTTTCAGGTCAGGGGTTACCCCGATTCTGTGTTAACACAACAGAGAAATAAACTTGATACCATACTACCTCTGAAAGATAAGTCAGCATCACGTATACCATTAGTGATTAAATACCATCCTTGGACAGGCAAATTACGTGGGATTGTCAATCGTCACTGGCATGTCATATCTAAATCCTATCCTAATATCACTGAGTTTCAGAAACCACCGATGCTTTGCTATAAAAGGAATCCCAACATCAAGGACAGAATAGTGCGAGCTGACATTGGTAGCGAAAAAGTTTCCCTACGACAACAGGTGTTTTCTTCCCCCAGATCTGGTACCTTCCCCTGTTTAAGTTGTACACATTGCTCAAGTGCCATACGAGGCATGCATTTCTCTCATCCACATACAGGGGAATTAATACCTGTAAGAGGTCATTTTACATGTGATAGTCGATTTGTGGTATACTTATTAAAATGCCCGTGTGGTTTACTGTATATTGGAGAGACTACAACACGTATGAAGGACAGACTGAGTAACCACAAATCGACTATCAGGAAGGAAAATCTTCTACTACCAATCCCCCACCATTTCCATCGTATGCGCCATACAGTAGCACAACTACGCTTTCAGATTATTGAGAGTGTTCAATTGCCACGGAGAGGGGGCGATAGAACTAAATTGTTACTTCGTAGAGAAGCTTATTGGATTCACCGTTTACAGACCATTGAACCCCGTGGTCTGAATCGGGATTACAGTTTACATAGTTTCTTGTGAGACATTGTTCACATTGGTTGTATTCATGTTCTAAATATTATTTTTTTCCCATTTTTTCTTTTTTACTTTAGCAAAACGCCAAAAAGATGTAGCATCGATACATGTCTGGATCCTTGCAATGTTTATCAATACTTTTTCTGATGTTTAATTAATTGACCCATTTTTTTGTTCAGAGGGAGTGGCTGGTGTGACATCACTTCCTTTGATTCGTTTCTACCAATTGTCTTGATGACTCGTGTGTATATAAACCCATTATTATTTGGAGATGTTATGAGTCTGATGAAGGCATGAATTAGTGCCGAAACGCGTCACTTCTATTACTATGTGACCAATAAAAGCAGCAACATTGAAAATCCAACAGCGAGTGCCGGTCTTCATTCCGATTCTGCTGACTGTGAGGTACAGGGTCAAAGTTTGCTCAATGATGATGTATAAGGGGCGGACCGAACATCGCATATGTTCACCCCGGCAGAGGCGAACGCGAACAAGCTATGTTCGCCGGGAACTGTTCGCCGGCGAATAGTTCGGGCCATCTCTATTTAGGAAAACTACAAAGCACTTTATGTTGATGGATATAACAATGTGACACATATGGTAGCAAGATAACGATATGCTGGCAGTAGCTACTTATGTCACAAGGCCATCATGTCTAGGTTATCATGATAAATAAGTTATAATCCAAACATTGAACACTATGGGGGGAATTTGTCATATGAGGCGCTGAGTGTCAGTTTTAAGTCTTTCTTTGGTTTGTGTTTCTATGCTAAATTTATGACGTGGCTCTCGGTTTGGCACCGTGTGCCAAGTGTGATGTGGTTTTGCCACTGTCACTAAATGTACACCAGGGAGTTGCCTGTAATGGAGATGTGTCCTTTTCTGACTCTTTGAAAAGTCACTAGTGATGAGCGAGCATGCTCGGCCGAGTATCTGTTCGGCTCGAGCATCGCTATGCTCAGCGCTCAGCTTTACTCGGCTGAGAACCACATGTATTTGTCGCATTGCTCGAGTCTCCTCCCCGCACGTTTGGCACCTTCTATGCGGCCAATCAAGGTCCAGGTAAGTAATTCCCCTCAGTGTAAGGCCATAACAATGTTAGCTGTAAGCGTTTCACTGATTGGCTCGCCGAAACACGACAGCAGTGCAGCACCTTTTTTTTTATTTAAGAAGGGGGGTAATTCAGCACTATCAGGGACAGGCGTCACCAGGAAGGGACAGATAAGTGCAGGGCTTAAAAATCGCTTTGATAACGTTGATAAGACAGAAAGATTTCCGATTAGTGACATCTACAAAACACCATCATTAACCCCTTAAGGACCAGGGGTTTTGGGATTTTTGCGTTTTTGTTTTGCGCTCCCTGCCTTCCAAAAGCCATAACATTTTTATATTTCTGCTCACATAGCCATATGACGGCTTGTTTTTTGCGGGACAAGTTGTACTTTTTAACGATACCATTTATTTTTGCATGTGATGTAGTGGGAAACGGGAAAAAAATTCCAAATGGGGTGAAATTGCAAAAAAAAAGCAATTTCACCACAGTTTTACGGGTTTTTAAATTACAACGTTCGATTTGCGATAAAACTGACTGGTTAATTTTATTCTTCAGGTCAGTACAAATCTGGCAATACCTAATATGTATAGTTTTTCTTGCGTTTTGATAGTGAAAAAAAAATTAAAAGTGGGAATTTTTTTTATTTTATTTTTTTGTCGCCATGTTTTGACCCCTATAACTTTTTTGTAATTATGCGTATGGAGCAGTGTAGGGGCTCATTTTTTGCGGGGTAATCTGAACTTTTAATTGATACCATTATGGGGTGCGTATGATGTTTTGATCACTTTTTATTCATTTTTTTTTAGGAAATGAAGCGTCCAAAAATGGCGAATTAGCCATTTGGACGCTTTTTTTCCGTTTTTATGTTTACCATATGGTGAATATTTTTTTATATTATTATAGTATGGGCGTTTTCGCACATTGCGACACCCATTATGTGTAATTTTGTTTATTTTTTTATTTATTTTATTTTCATTTTGGGGAAAGGGGGGTGATTTGAATTTTTATATTTTTTTTATTTTATTTTTATTTTTTAAACTTTTTTTTTTTTTTTTTTTTTACCACTTTCTTATAGTTCCCACAGGGAACTATAAGATGCAATCATCAGATTGCTATTCTCATATATTCCAATGCAATAGCATTGGAATATATAAGAAAATCGCATATTTCCTATGGAGCCTATTACAGTCATAGGCTCCATAGGAATACTATGTAGTAACCTAGGTTTCATTCACAGAAACCTAGGCTACTACATGCATACTCCGGCTCCCCCTTGTGGTCATCAGGGGAGCCGGAGCACAAACCAAAAGTGAAACTTTCGGTTTTTGCGCGATCAGATGCCGTGGTCAGGATTGACCACGGCATCTGAGGGGTTAAATGTCCGCAATCGGCATCGCTGTCGGTCACGGACATGAGCTGCGGGTGTCAGCTTGATGAAGCAAGCATTTACCCGCAGCTCATGCGCCCGCTCCGTGCGGGAGCGGGCGCCATCTTTAAACTGCGGACGAAGGGCGTACATGTACGCCCTTCGTCCTTAAGAGGTTAAGCAGTGTGTTGGGCAGACATTATTAAAAGGGGCTTATTCACTACAGTGTTCCTTGGTGCTGAGATATACACTGCACCATCATAAAGCAGTGTGTTGGGCAGACATTATTAAAAAGGGGCTTATTCACTACTGTGAGCCTGGTACTGAGATATACACTGTACCACTATAAAGCAGTGTGTTGGGCAGACATTATTAAAAGGGGCATATTCACTACAGTGACACTACATAACCCCTTGAGAAAGCAGACCGCAAAACGCGCGTCGGGGCGTGGTGTCGTTTGGTGTTAGTGGATCACTATTACCCTGGTTAGTATTTTGCACAGCTATGTACTTATGCCATTGTATTGAATGATTTGTGATTTTATAGCGGCTGCCCTTGTAAAATTGGCACAATAATGATTAGAGTTGTATGCACTTGCATTTTACTTCTGGTATAACCCTTTTTTTTGGGTGTGCCCTACTATAGGAGTGGCTGACTATAATATGTAATATTGTATGAGAACGGTATATAATGAATGTACCAGTTGATATGAAATATACTGGATATAATACTTTGTTTTTGATTGTAATTGTGATATATTCTACACCGACCACCTTATTTTTAATGTTTTTAACTTTTTTGTGATGCCATATAAGTAATTGTTTGAATAAAGATCTTTTGGAAATTAAAATTGTTGGAGAATTAATTGAATACTATTTTCAGAATTTAGATCTGGATAGTGTAGAATTGGTGGAGTTTATTCACTATAGTGTTCCTGCTACCGAGATATACACTGTACCATCAGAGAAATTATTTGTTCTGGGGAAATTAATCTTACTTGTGCTACATCTGTGTGTATGTTCAATCCGCAACCGTTATACAGTTGTGTTCAAAATTATTCAACCCCCACTGAAATTGAGTGTTTTGGCCAGTTTGACATTGATTATGATCATTTCAGTCATATTGTTTACAATTAAATCAAAGAGGCACTTGTAAGTCAGACAAATATAACATAACATTTATAATGAAATAACCACAAATGTCTTTTCTGTGCTCACATCATTATCAGTTTTATTCAACCCCCAAGTGACATTCAATCTTAGTACTTAGTACAACATCCTTTTCCAGTTATAACAGCTTTTAAACGTGAAGCATAGCTTGACACAAGTGTCTTGCAGCGATCTACGGGTATCTTCGCCCATTCTTCATGGGCAGAAGCCTCCAGTTCAGTCACATTCTTAGGCTTGCGCGCTGCAACTGCTTTCTTTAAGTCCCACCAGAGGTTCTCAATCGGATTTAAGTCTGGTGACTGCGATGGCCACTTCAAAATGTTCCAGCCTTTAATATGCAACCATGCTCTAGTGGACTTGGAGGTATGCTTGGGATCATTGTCCTGTTGAAAGGTCCAACGTCTCCCAAGCCTCAGGTTTGTGACGGACTGCATCACATTTTCATCCAATATCTCCTGGTACTGAAGAGAATTCATGGTACCTTGCACACGCTGAAGCTTCCCTGTACCTTAGAAGCAAAACAGCCCCAAAGCATGATTGACCCCCCGCCATGCTTCACAGTAGGCAAGATGTTCTTTTCTTCATAGGCCTTGTTCTTCCTCCTTCAAACATAGCGTTGATCCATGGGCCCAAACAGTTCTAATTTTGTTTCATCAGTCCACAGAACACTATCCCAAAACTTTTGTGGTTTGTCCACATGACTTTTGGCATACTGCAGTCGACTCTTCTTATTCTTTGGAGACAGCAAGGGGGTGCGTCTGGGAGTTCTGGCATGGAGGCCTTCATTACGCAGTGTGCGCCTTATTGTCTGAGCTGAAACTTCAGTACCCGCATCTGACAAATCTTTTTTCAGTTGCTCAGCAGTCACACGGGGACTTTTCAACACTTTGCTCTTCAGGTAGCGCACAGCAGTCGAAGTCAGCATCTTCTTTCTGCCACGACCAGGTAGCGTTTCAACAGTGCCCTTTGCCTTGAATTTGCGAATGATGCTTCCTATGGTGTCTCTTGGTATGTTTAATATCTTTGCAATCTTCTTATAGCCATTGCCCTTCCTGTGAAGAGAAATCACCTCTTCTCTTGTCTTCCTGGACCATTCTCTTGACTTCACCATGTTTGTAAACACACCAGTAAATGTCTAGAAGGAGCTGAGTATCACAGTCTTTTTAAATCTGCCTAATTGGTGCTTATTATGCTTAATTGCTGCTCCTTGACATCCACAGGTGTTTTCAATACCTGATCGAAAACACCCGAATGAACCTCTGTTCTTAAGCGTGGTAGTCTTTACGGGGTTGAATAAATGTGTCAATGAAGAAATCACAAAAAAAACATTTAATACTGTATTACAAAAACAATTGCTGTCATTTTAGTTGCAATTGGTTCTTTAAAAAGTCCTTGTAAGATTTCATTCTGAATACAATTACAAATGTACACTATATTCCCTAAAACCCTTTACAGCATTGGGGGTTGAATAATTTTGAACACAACTGTATTAATTACTCCAGCAGACAGTGATTTATATTTTGGCCATAGTTAACCAATTTTGGGCACATCTGTGTGTGCGTTTAGGCCGCAACCGTATGTACAGTATTCCAGCACAGAATACATTTTATTTGGGACAAATTTGTATCCAATATAGAACTACATCCGAATAAAGTGTGTATTGTCAAAATTACATTATCTCTGTCCTAGTGTAGTGGCGTAAAATTGTAATTCTCTGTCTCCTGTTCATTACAGCTTAGAAATACAGTGTGTACTGTAAAAAATAAATTATCTGTGGCCTAGTGTACTCCTGAAAATCTTTATTTTTCTGTGTTCACTACATTACAGCAAGCCAATACAGTGTGTACTGTAAAAATAACATTATCTCTGGGCTAGTATAGTGCCGAAAATCTATATTTTTCTGTATACAGTACTGTCCTGCATCAGAAAACTGTGTCTTTAGCGGACAGTAAAACAATCTGTGCCACATCTAAAGACAAAACCAATAATATGAAGAAGGCGAGCACAAAGGGAGGGGAAAGTGGGCGTGATGCTGATGGTGCAAGCAGAGGCCAAGGCCCTGGGCGTGATGCTGATGGTGCAAGCAGAGGCCAAGGCCCTTGGAGTGATGCTGATGGTGCAATCAGAGGCTGTGGCCCTGTGCGCAATGAAACTGTGCCTGCTGCCAGTGCACCATAAAAAACTAAAAAAATCCACCTTAACCAGCTTCATGTCAAACTTAGCTGGGCGGCCTAGTACAACGCTGTCCAAGTCAGACCAGTGCGAACAGGTGGTCGGTTGGATTGCAGAAGATAATGCTTCCAGTCGGTTAAACACAACCCTCTCTTCCACGAAGTTCAGTCTATGTAGCCCAAGAGTCTGGTCAACCGAATCCTCACTCTAATCCTCCTTCCTTGTACCATGTCTCATCTGGACAAACAAGTGATCTCACACTCGGATATTCACATGACCTCTTTTCATCAGCAGTACTTGGTTTGGCTCTCTCGCCAAACACGCTTGAAGAGGTACCTGAGATATTGTGCCCTGATTTCACAACCTCTTGAGCCTTCACAGTCTCAAAAAGATGACAGTGGTGAACCGCAATCATTCGTGGAGTATGTCAGACCCTGGGATGGCACAGGTGCTACCCACGCCCAGGATTGCGGGCCCTACGTCCATCAGGGTCTCTGACAACAGCTATGTGACTGGCTTCAACCCCCACTTCTCCTCCTCTGCCGCCTCCTCCTTCACCTCCAACAGCAGTCAGCCATCAGTCGCTAGCTGGAAGCAGTGTAGCACTGCTGTAGATAAGCGTCAACAGGCCGTGCTGAAGCTGATCTGTTTAGGGGACAAACAGCACACCGCCGCAGAGCAGTGGCAGGGAATAAGGGACCAGACCAAGCTGTGGCTCTTGCCACTCAACCTGGAAACAGGCATGGTTGTGTCCGACAATGGCCGTAACTTGGTGGTCGCTTTGGAGCTTGTCAACCTGACACACATTCCATGCCTAGCCCACGTCTTAAACTTAGTGATTAAGACGTCAGCGGTTTATCAAAACCTACCCCAATTTGCAAGAGTTACTAGTGAAGGCGCGCTGCTTGTGTGCTCATTTCCGCAAGTCGTCCACAGCTTCGGCCGGTCTGTCAAACCTGCAGCAGCGCTTGCGGCTTCCAGCTCACCGACTTTTGTGCGACGTAAGCACGTGGTGGAACTCTACGTTCTACATGTTAGCCAGGCTTTGTGAACAGCAGAGGGCAGTTGTTGAATACCAGCTGCAACGTGGTTGTCGCCTTTCCAGTCAACTGCCACTATTCACAAGCGAGGAGTGGGCATTAATGTCAGAACTATGTGAGGTTTTAAAAATCCACACAGATGGTTAGTAGCGATAATGCTTTTATCAGTGTTTCCATCCCACTGCTGTGTCTAGTCAAACGTTTCCTCGCGATTCGTGGTAACGAATCCCATTTTTTCCTAAAATGGCTGATACACTGCTGCCATTACAGTGATTGGTTGGTCAGAAGGCGTTATCAGGTGCTAGACATAGACCTTGAGAGCAGAGTGTAGGAAGGGAAAGACAGAGTAGGGAGATAATTTCTGTGAAAGCTTTTCCAAGACACAAAAGTACTTTTAAGGACTTCTGTGTGTGTGTGTGTATGTTTTAGAACAGCAATCTATTTACCTCCTGCAGTCACAGGGACAGTGCTTCGGAAGGGACAGATAGTGCAAGGAGAGAAATTTGCTGTTTTTACTACCAAAAGCTTTTCAAGGACCCCAAAGTCGATTTAAGGACTACTGTGTATGTTTGCCAGCAACAATATATTTTGATTTTATACCGATTAGTGACATATACTGTACATCATCCGCAAACTGTGTCTTTAATAATCTGGGTCACATCTAGTGTCCATATTCTGTGGCTATGTGTAAAAAATACTGAACTACATCTGCAAACAGTGTCCGTATTACAAATTCCAATAATCTGGGCCTAATATAGTGACCATAATCTGAGGTGTTTTGCAACCAATACTGTACTACATCTGCAAACAGTGTCTGTATTACAAATTCCAATAATCTGGACCTAATATAGTGTCCATAATCTGTGGTGTTCTGTAACCAATACTGTACTACATCTGCAAACAGTGTCTGTATTGCAAATTCCAATAATCTGGGCCTTATATAGTGTCCATATTCTGTGGGTTTCTGTGACATATACTGTCCTGCATCCGAAAACAGTATCTGTAGCGAAAGTTTAAATAATCTGGGCCTAATGTAGTGTCCTTACTGTGTGTCCTTCTGTGACAAATTCTGTACTACATCAGAAAACAGTGTCTGTAGCAAAAATTTTAATAATCTGTGCCACATCTACTGTGTGGCGTTTAATACATATCACTGACATATACTGTACTTTGGAAAAAATTATTAAGATGGGCTGGCACTCTGTATGTGTGAATATGGGTTATCGCGATCAATAGGTTTGGTTAAACAATATACATTTATTGTAGGATAAAAACAATCTGAAATAAAACAAACAAATATAAAACAGTTTAAATATAAGAATAAAACTCGCAATGATGTCAATGAAATCTCTGCAGTTGTGCAGAGAACGTGTAGAAAAGTCCTGAGTATATATACGGAGCAGTCTTTCACATGATCATCCAACTTTTTCACACTGCGCAGTAAATATAGCTGGTATTTGTGTTCATCGCTCTCAGTGTGTACAAAGAGACTTTTATTAGTTCTATTCTGTTGGATCTTATGAATCCTATAGAAAAAGTCTGAACGTCTTGGAAGTTCTCAGGTAATATACACCAATATGTTGCGCTTACCTCCTCTTGTTTTCAGGGGGTTGGCATACCTGGAGTTCTCTCCGCTGTCTCCGCTGTACTCGTGCGCTGCTAGATTCAGCGCTGGCGTCTCACGTGACTTGCAGCGGGATCACGATGTATGTCACGTGATCAAGTCTCGCGGGAGTTGGTTCACTATTAGTTGTTTCCAAAGTTATTTTCAATATGTGAGAACATTAGGTGTATTAGTCCATTCGGAGGCCTCCTTCAATCTTATAATTAGATGGGAAATGTAGCTCAACGCCAGACGCGTTTCGGGGACCTCTTTCCCCTTCCTCAGTGGCAGCTATTTTCCCATCATTCAGTCTTCCTATTTATAGCCCATCCCGGTTGCATATAAAAGATGGATTGGAATGTTCTTCTTGAGAGTTTGAATTGCTTTTCATCCATTGCGGTATAAATGCGGTTTTATTGCGTTTTTATATATACTCATGCGTTTTTTCATATAATGTATATTTTGAGTGATAAATGACACCCAATAAAGGAAAAAGCGCTACTTGATTGCTATAATTCGGAAATATATAAAATCTGAAATACAGAGCTTGGTTGCTATTTTTTCTTTTAAAATACATTTGGCTATAATAATCTTTGCTGTATAATCATTTGATATCAATATGAGCTATGTATATGTAAGATAAAAAGCATAAAAACATGAATAAATATATTTTATAATTCAAAGCTGTTTATGAGTAGTACAGGGCTGCTTGCCTGACCTCAAGGGGGAGTCATAGTGCTGATAAACAGCCGGACATATGACTCCACATTGAATGAAAGGCAAGCAACCCAGGATTGGAATCACAAAAACCCAAAAATTTCTAGTTCGGCATTTAGTCCCATAGGGATCAGACTCCCAAAGTCAAAAATGAGTCTTGATTCGGCCCTCGACATTCTCTCTACATGTTTACCCCCTCGCCAATGTGTGTTCACTTTTTGTAGTGCCATAAAGGTTAAGCCTTTTGGGTCTTGATTATGGCTCTCTCTGAAATGCTTTGAAAGTGAATGTTTGTTTTATTTCAGATTGTTTTTATCCTACAATAAATGTATATTGTTTAACCAAACCTATTGATCGCGATAACCCATATTCACACATACAGAGTGCCAGCCCATCTTAATAATTTTTTCCATTAATGCTACTTTTCTGTTTGGGTGAAACAGTTTTTCGGACTTGAGCACCTGGTCCAGACTACTCTTAGGAGTGAGCTATTCCCATTATTGTAGTAATATACTGTACTTTATCTGTACATGGTGTATGGTAGTCTGTGACATTATCAGGGCTAAATCTCCTGTGTAATGTGTGCGCATCCCAAATACCTTTTTTAATTTATTGGCGCATACACTTACAAATCCTACACTACTATACGTGTGACATACTTTTAAGCATATATAACATTTACTATTAAGAAGGTGGACAGTAAGGGCCATGGACATGGCCGTTATGCTGATGGTGCAAACAGAGGCCGTGACCCTGGGCGCAATTAAACTAAGTAAAAGAATGTAGCTGAGGGTCTCCAGGTGCGCAAACCCTCAAAAACATTATTTGGAAGGGCTTTCCGGTCAGCTGACCCTCTAAAACATACAAACTGGATTCCAAAAAAGTTGGGACACTATACAAATCGTGAATAAAAACTGAATGATGCAATGATGTGGAGTTGCCAACTTCTAATATTTTACTCAGAATAGAACATAAATCACGGAACAAAAGTTTAAACTGAGAAAATGTACTATTTTAAGGGAAAAATATGTTGATTCAGAATTTCATGGTGTCAACAAATCTCAAAAAAGTTGGGACAAGGCCATTTTCACCACTGTGTGGGATCTCCCTTTCTTCTTACAACACTCAACAGACGTCTGGGGACCGAGGAGACCAGTTTCTCAAGTTTAGAAATAGGAATGCTCTCCCATTCTTGTCTAATACAGGCCTCTAACTGTTCAATCGTCTTGGGCCTTCTTTGTTGCACCTTCCTCTTTATGATGCGTGCGGGTGACATGGCGTCCCAGATTTCCAAAAAGAACTTCGAATCGTGACTCGTCTGACCACAGAACAGTCTTCCACTTTGCCACACTCCATTTTAAATGATCCCTGGCCCAGTGAAAACGCCTGAGCTTGCGGATCTTGCTTAGAAATGGCTTCTTCTTTGCACTGTACAGTTTCAGCTGGCAACGGTGGATGGCACGGTGGATTGCGTTCACTGACAATGGTTTCTAGAAGTATTTCTGATCCCATTCTGTGATTTCCTTTACATCAGCATTCCTGTTTGTGGTGCAGTGTCGTTTAAGGGCCCGGAGATCACGGGCATCCAGTATGGTTTTACGGCCTTGACCCTTACGCACAGAGATTGTTCCAGATTCTCTGAATCTTCAGATGATGTTACGCACAGTTGATGATCATAGATGCAAAGTCTTTGCAATTTTTCGCTGGGTAACACCTTTCTGATATTGCTCCACTATCTTTCTGCGCAACATTGTGGGAATTGGTGATCCTCTACCCATCTTGGCTTCTGAGAGACACTGCCACTCTGAGAAGCTCTTTTTATACCCAATCATGTTGCCAATTGACCTAATTAGTGTTAATTGGTCTTCCAGCTCTATGTTATGCTCAAATTTACTTTTCCCAGCCTCTTATTGCTACTTGTCCCAACTTTTTTGGGATTTGTTGACACCGTGAAATTTTGAATCAACATATTTTTCCTTTAAAATGATACATTTACTCAGATTAAACATTTGATCTGTCATCTACATTCTATTACAAATAAAATATTGACATTTGCCATCTCCACATCATTGCATTCAGTTTTTATTCACCATTTGTTTAGTGTCCCAACATTTTTGGAATCCGGTTTGCAATTTGTGAGTGCCGTAAGGGCAGCTGATCCTCTAAAACATAATTTGTGAGTGCCGTCAGGGCAGCTGATCCTCTAAAACATAATTTGTGAGTGCCGTCAGGGCAGCTGATCCTCTAAAACATAATTTTGAGTGCCTGCAGGTGAGCTGACCCTCTAAAACATTATATATAAGGGCTTGCAGGTAAGCTGACCCTCTAAAACATTATATGTGAGGGCCTGCAGGTGAACTGATCCTCTAAAACATTATATGTGAGGGCCTGCAGGTGAGCTGATCCTCTAAAACATTATATGTGAGGGCCTGCAGGTGAGATGACCCTCTAAAACATTATATTTGAGGGCCTGCAGGTGAGCTGATCCTCTAAAACATTATATGTGAGGGCCTACAGGTGAGCTGACCCTCTAAAACATTATATTTGAGGGCCTGCAGGTGAGATTACCCTGTAAAGCATTATATGTGAGGGCCTTCAGGTGAGCTGACCCTCTAAAATATTATGAGCGAGGGCAGCCTAAAAAGCTTGTTGATATGATGGAGGAGGAAGAGTAGTAGAGGGGCAGGCCAGCACCTCTGAGGCGTAGAGTTCCAGTTTGTGCCACATGTCCAGCTTGGACACTCAATAGTTGTAAGACACAGAGGGATTACTGAGGACGCTGACACGGTCTGCAATGTACTCCTTCACCATTTCTAAAATTTTTCCCGCCTTGTGACACTAAGCCGCACATCAGGTTGAGGGTGCCAGCGGGGTGCCATGAAGCTGTTTTAGGCCTTGGAGAGTGTTGTCCTGCCTATGTTGGAACTGCTGTGTGTTCCCCTCATCTTCCCTCCTGGGTTGCACAAGGAACTGCGTACTCTGCCGCCAGCATTGTCAGCGTTGTCCGCAATGACATTCTGTTCTATTATTATTATGGTTGGTATGGTATTGTTATTATGGTTTATAGTTGTAAAATATGTTATTGTTATTTGGTTTTTAATGAGTTAATTAACAGGCCATGCCATTGGTTTACCTCCACTCTCGTGTGTTATGTTTTTAGTTATATTAATGTATATGTTTGGGATGTTTGTTGTGCATGGGACATATATGCTGTATGATTGCCATGTGTGTGAGCTTGCCAAGCTCCAAAGCTGCCAACAAGTTATGGCCATTATCAGACACAACAACCAACCATGCCTGGTTGTAGGTTGAGTGGTGAGCAGCTCAGTCTGGTCCCTTATACCCTGCTACAGCTCTGCGACGGTGTGCTGTTTGTCTCCTAAGCAAATAAGTTTTAGCACGGCCTGTTGCCGCTTCCCCACTGCCTTGCTGCACTGCTTCCAGCTACTGACTGATGGCTGACTGGTGCTGCAAGATGAGTAATGGAAGTGGAGTAGGAGTAGGAGAAAGGGGGTTTGCTGCAACTAATGTAGATGGTGGTGAAAATCGTGATGGAATGGGGGCCCGCAATCCTTGGCGTTGGTAGCACCTGTGCCACCCCAGGGTACGACTAGCTACCAGCCTCCACAAAGTTCACCCAGTGTGCCATCACGAAAATGTAGCGTTACTGGCCAAAAGCACTTGTCTTGTCAGTCTTTAAGTGGACCTTCCCAATAACTGCGTTGGTCAGGGCACGGGTGATGTTACGGTACAAAATTGCTGGTATAATGCGGGGATGGCACACCAAGAAAAATAGTGGCGGCTGGGGACTGAGTAACGAGGAACGTCTGCCGCTATAAGGCTGAGGAAAGCCTCAGTGTCCACAGGTCTAAATGGCAACATTTCCAGGGCCAGCAATTTTTAAAGGTGTGCATTTAGTACTATGGCTTGTGGGTGGGTTGCTGGGTATTTGCACTTACATTCAAAGGCCTGGGTTAAGGACATCTGTACGCAGGCCTATTTGGTGTGGCCCGCCTTCTCCCTTTTGCCATCCCACAGCCTCTTCCAGCCTGTTGCAGTGCTCAGGATCACTCCCCCTCTGTTCTGCTGTCCTCGCTTGGCTTGCCACCTTCCCAGGTTGGGTGTCATCGTCCACCACCCCCTCTTCCACTTCCTCACTCGGGTCATTATCCTGACTTGTGTTGTTGACCTCAGAAGACCCTCACTTATTGACAACTGTGTCTCATCCGTATCATCCACCTCATGAAACACTAATTGCCATTTCCCACCATCATCTTCTTCTGACTGTGGATGCTGAAGAGTTTGGGAATCAGTGCACAAGATCTCCGCATGTCCCTCTTCAGGGAGGGTCTGCTCACCTGCAGGCCCTCACCTACAATATTTTAGAGGGTCAGCTCACCTGCAGGCCCTCACCTACAATATTTGAGAGGGTCAGCTCTCCTGCAGGCCCTCGTCTACTATATTTTACAGGGTAAGCTCACCTGCAGGCACTCTCCTACAATATTTGAGAGGGTCAGCTCACCTGCAGGCCCTCGTCTACTATATTTTACAGGGTAAGCTCACCTGCAGGCCCTCACCTACAATATTTGAGAGGGTCAGCTCACCTGCAGGCCCTCATCTACTATATTTTACAGGGTCAGCTCACCTACAGGCCCTAAACTACAATATTTTACAGGGTCAGCTCACCTGCAGGCCCTCATCTACAATATTTGAGAGGCTCAGCTCACCTGCAGGCCCTCACCTACAGTATTTTTGAGGGTCAGCTCACCTACAGGCCCTCAACTACAATATTTTACAGGGTCAGCTCACCTGCAGGTCCTCAACTACAATATTTTACAGGGTCAGCTCAGCAGCAGGCCCTCACGTACAAAATTTTACAGGGTCAGCTCAGCAGAAAGCATTTGCCCATCATTTTTTTCATTGGTCAGCTAAATAGCAGGCACTCGCCCATCATTTTTTGCAATGCTCAGCAGCAGGCCCTCGCCCCTAATGTTTTAGAGGGTCAACAGCAGGCCATCAATGACAATTTTTCAAGGGTGTGTATGATGCCCTCCTTTATGTGTAACAAAGGGTGTATTGCAGTGCCGGTTCCTTGTAATGTTTGGCAGCCCTTTCACTTAGTGCATAGGCTTTATGAGTGTAGGAGTCCCACTACCTAAACAATTGTACCACAATGTGAATGAGGGCCTCCTTTATGTGATATACACGCTGTTTCAGAGTGCCTCTTGCTTGTACTTTTTTGCAGCACTTGCACTTTATATACAATTGAATATACAGGAAAGAATGTTTGCTAAAAAAAATTCCTGTGAAATTGATATATATATATATATTTGTTCATCGGTATTCACACCATGCGGTGTTAGTTCTTATCCTGCAGTGAGTCACTATGAGGAATAAGCAGGGAGATAGTACAGACTGACAGGCACATTTAAAATCATAGGTTTAATCCACAAAAGTCCAAAGTATAAAAGCATAAAACAAACGCTGTTAAAATGTCCAACCCAGGGTTTTGCCTACTATCAGCTTTTTCCGGCGCATCTAATTATATATGTGTTATCATATATGCCACATGGTTTGGATCCCAGAATAATGGGGGATCATTTATCAAACATAAATACGCCTTAATTAGGAGTATTTCTGATGCGGATTGTGGCACAAAGGTCCTGCAACTTCTTCCCGCTCACAACAGGTCTAAAAAAGGAGGTGTGGCATGCGCAGGGAAGGGGATAGGCCTGCAGGCCCGTCTCATTAACCATTTTTTATGCCTGTTTTAGGAAATGAAAATGGTCTAAATATAAGACAGCTCGGAACCTGTCTTACATTTATAAGTGGAGGAGGATCCACTAAAGTTGTGGATAGCCCAGCGCCTCACCAGGTATATATTTTATTAAGACGTCTAAAAAAATCGCTGTTTAGATAGCACAGTCTGCTGCCCAGAAACGATACAACGAACAACAGGACCACCAGATGAACTAGTGTTTTGCTCATTCATCAGGTGATCAGCGGTACATTTAGGTGGGCAGATTTTCAGGAACGAGCGTTCGCTTCCGATAATCTGCTTCACAATCAGGAACATGTAAATCTATTCTTAAGGCTGCTTTCACACAGTGTGTGGTCAGTGTTTGATCAGTGATTTCCATGAGGGAGTCTGAGTCAACACCAGGTGCAAGTCCAAAACACTGAACAAGTGCAATCTTGCAATTATACCTTTTCTCTGTGTAGGCTTATCTGCTTTGGCTCACAAACACTGATAGAAATCACTGATCACATCCTGTGTGAGAGAAGTCAATGAGGCATGATTAGATATGGGAGTAACTGGACAGCACAGTGGTTAGTGTTGCTGTTTTGGAATGCTAAAGTGTGGGTTTGAATCCTGACACCAAAAAGGCTCCTATATTCAGACTATCTGAAAGAAAAGCTACAACTCATCCAAGAAGATTCTTTAATAAGAGGCATCATCTGGCCTCCACGGAATGTGAGGTTATACTGCTTATTCAGATTGCTATGGCTATGCTCGACAACTATTTGCTGGTAACTGGTCTCTACTAGAGATGTGGTATTTTGGTCAAGGACTACATCCAGGGGCATTGCTAAGGTCTCAATAGATTCAGGGCACAAGCTTCAGCCCCGATGCTAAATGCACATTTGAACAGGAGAATACATCACCCTCTTAGCCTGGGTCATATTTTTGTCTTATGTTTAACACATACAAAAAATATATATGTTAAACGGATGCCTCAGGTGGATGCCATACAGTGTTCCATGTACAGTTCCATTGTATAAAAAACTTAGTTGTATACTTTTTTGCTGAACCGTGTAAACTACGCTTTTCCATCCTGCAAAGTCCCGCAAAAATGTTAATGTGAACATTTTCTTAATAATACAACCCTATGTACTGTATGTCATCTCTCTAGGGCATTCATTTAGCATACAGTATATGATTTTTGTACCCAACCTGTTTCACCATATAGTGTGCCCTGTATTTCCACCAGTGCTTATAGTGGCCCCTTGTAGTGCCCTAATTACTTATAGTGCCCTTTGTAGTGCCCCCAGTACTAATAGTGCTCCCTCTAGTGACCCCACTACTTATAATGCCCCCATAGTTATACTGTCCCCTCAAATAGTTCCCCAGTAGGTATAATGGCCCCCTAGTGCCTTTAGCACTTATAGTACCCCTATAGTGTTCCAAGTACTTAGAGAGAAAGTTTATAGTCATAATGCACCGCCAGTACCATCTTCCCCCAATACAAGTTTGAAAATAAAGTCTGTGACCTGGGTCTCCGGCTTCTGTACTCAGGCGGTCGCAGTTTGGTGCAGGCGTGCTCTATTTTACTTTCTCAAAGGCCTTAGGCTTAATGACCAGTGGTCTATGAAAATAAGTGGTGCAACAGGGAGCCATAGACTCTCGTGTCCTGCTGCAGTAATTCAATTGCATCGCCATCCTGAAGACTGTGATACAGTTGAATAGTCGGCGACTACAAGGTTCAGGACCCTGGACAAAACATCTGGTGCTGAAGTCCCTGTTTTGACTTAGCAATGCCCCTGACTTCATCCAATTTTTTATTAAAATCAGCACCTGGAGTACCGGGGCAAGTGCCGGGCCCACTGCTCCTGAGGGGGCCCACAGCTGATTGTAATGGTGAAACAAGGAGCTTTTCACTCCCTACTCCACCATTCAGTTGCTCTACAGCAACAGCGTGATGTCCTCAACCCATCGCGCTACTGGTCTGTGTAGGACGGGGATGGGAATCAGCCTCTGCTCCTCCTACACAGCAGCGTTATGTGTCTCAGTATCCTGCTGCTGCTAAGGAGTGCAGATCATCGAAAGAACCAGATGAGTGTTTACTGTTTGTTCTTTTCACTTCCTGTGAAAGGGGTACATATCTGGGCATATATACTGTGAAGGGACACATATCTTGGCATGTCAACTGTAAGGGGGCACATATCTTGGCACACCAGCTGTGATGGGACACATAACTTGGCATATGTACTGTGAAGGGGCACACATCTTGGCATGCCAACTGTGAGGGGATACATATCTTGACAAAACAACTATGATGGGGCACATATATTGGCATATCTACTGTGAGGGAGGGCACTTATCTTGTCATTTCTACTGTGAAGGGGGCACATATCTTGGCATATCTACTGAAAAGGAGGCACACATCTTGACATATCATCTTTGAGGGGGGCACATATCTTAGCATATCTAGTGACGGAGAACACATCTTGGTATATCAACTGTGAGGGGGCATATATCTTGGTATATCTACTGTGAGGGGGCACATATCTTGTCATAACTGCTATTAGGGGACACATATATGAGCATAACTACTGTGATGAGGAACATCTGGGCATAACTACTGTAAGGGGGCAAATCTGGGCATAGCTGTGAGGGGGCACATATCTGGGCATAAAACCTGGGCAATTAAAGACTGAATACTGTGAGTAGACCTGAGGGGCTGAAATCCTGGATAGTTAAAAAAGTAGGCACACTGATTCACCTACAGTATATCTACTCTGTAGCATGCTCTGTATATTAAATTTTGGCAACACCTATAATACATGCAATTTCATTGCCATGTGCATCTTGAAAAATGCCACAAGTGGGCCCACTGAGATTTTATCGCCAAAGGGCCCATATGAACCTGGAGCCAGCCCTGATGACACCCCACTTGCACTGAAGACTTTGGCTGTTGGACATCAAGAAGCTACTTAGGCTCAGACAATCTGGTCCGAAGTCCAAAAGTCTGCCCAGGGAGATGGCTCTGACTTCACCTCTAGGGGACCCAGGCCTTTTAACGGGATATGTCTATCTCAGCTCTGTTGTCCCCAGATGATAAGGCTCTTGTTTTTAACTAGAACATACAAATGTATCTAGACTGAACTTGCATCCCTGGACCTAATAATGGACTCAAGGCCTCTAGATTTCCATCTCTTGCTGGTTCAGACACTTGATTCTGGAGTGTTTTTGAGCAAGTAAATTCGATACACCTCTTCTAAACACAGACTCAGGCAACTCAGACTTTTGACCATCACCAAACACCTTTATGTTTGTCTATTGTCTGTCACTGCAAGTGAGATCTTTGGGGGAAACCTCTTTTGAATGGTCTGTCTTAAAGGATAACTGTCACATTTAGACCCAAATTTCAGTTTTCATATATGTAGTTACTAATATGATAATATACCTGAATCAATAACTATTAGACTTACTTACCCCTTATTTAATAAGATTCAGCCCTTAGCAACCAGTCTGCATAAAACTGCTATTTCACTATTCTGTTAAAATGGCCGCCCTCAGCCCTGAGCCTAATCCATAGGACACCTGCAGTGAAGTTAGTGAAGACCAGCTCTGTATAGGGAGGTCTTGCAGTGAAGTTCCCAGGTCTGGCTGAAACCTGTAGTCCTTCTACAAGCTCTCCTCTTATCAGATAAGGCTGTCATTTATACACTGAGCAGCCCCATATCTTCCCTGAGCTTTACATTCTCCAGAACTGCTAAGGGAGTGTCTGCCAAGCACAGACATGTGGAGAAGTTCACACACACAGCCCAGCACTGTTATCTCCTGTCAGGAAGAACCTGGCTTTTTATACATTCCCTTACAATGTTGACTCACTATCAGTTCCCAGTGCACGCAGCGTGCTCCGTCCTCATCTGGTAGACGGAAGGAGCATAGCAACCTGATTTTATCTCAGGTAACAATAGCCAATACTGGGGACTTTTAGGTGGCTTTTAGGTGTTATTTATTTAAGAATCAGAAATTAAAACAGGGCCAACAAGGTAATATTAATCACCAGAATCCAATAGTAAAAGAAAAAAAAATTTGACAGTTATACTTTAAGATTTGTGATTAAGGTCCCTCCCTGTGGGATGTACTTGTTATGTCCCCATCATTGTGTTTCTCTAAAGGGGTTATCCACTTTTAACTATTGATGACCTATCCTGCCGATCAGCTGTTTGAAGAGAAGGTAGCACTGGTACAAGCGCTGCCTTCTCTGCTCTGTTTACCTGTTCACCACAGCCATTGCAGTTTTGAGCAGGTGTAATTACAAGTATGACATATCCATCCTTTCTATGGGATGGCTCCCTTCTGTTCAAGGGAGAGGAAGGAGCCATCCCATAGATGTGAATGGGGGTGCCATACTTGTAATTACACCTGCCGACCACTGCAATTGATGTAGCGAGCAGGTATACAGAGCAGAAAAGCAGGGCTCAATTTTTTTCAAATTGTTGATTGGCAGGGGTTCCAGGAGTCGGACCCCTGCCGATCTGATTTTGATGACCGATCCTGAGGATAGGTGATCAATAGTAAAAAGTGGACAACCCCTTTAAGGGCCTTAGGGAAATTTACTATTTAGAATGCAAATCTGTTATCCATTTGTCCTGTCAGCAGCTCAAGGCTTCCTTCCTACTTTGTCTGTAGACAAAAATTAACACAGGGAGGTGAAATTTAGGTGCAAACTTTTTAGGATTATCATTCATTTAAAGTCAGCTTGCAGGCAAAATCACAGAATGAAGTGGTCTAAAAATTCTCAAGACCCCATATGCTGTTGCACATTTCTACCCGAGGAAGCAAATCCTGCCCATGTGTTTCGTTGCTAACAGCAATCCCCAGCAAAAGATGCATACGGTGGAGGATGCCCGCAATGGACCACATGTAAGACAAATGTGCGGATGGGGCCATAAAAAACAGAAAATCACTGAAAATGGTGCACTACAATGGTAAATGCAATTGAAAATATTTGGCTAAACCCTCACGCTGATATTAAAATGAGACTTTCTCTAATATATTCTTATATCAAGATCATACCGCAGCCCGTGTAACCCATCAAGGTCTCTCAAAATGGCACGGGACCTAACGCTAACCTACCTATGCTGTATGAACAACTTATGATAGGTGCATAAAGTCCGACACATAGCCAGCAGCTCTATCAGCTTGCAAGGCCAAAAATTCTCCAGTTCATCTTTCAGAATGACAACAACCAAAAGCATACATCCAACTCAACAAAGGAATGGCTTCACCAGAAGAAGATTAGAGTTTTGGAATGGCCCAGCCAGAGCCCAGACCAGAATCCGATTGAAAATCTGTGGGTTGATCCGAAGATCCATGCTGATAGACTCTTACACAAAAAGACTTAGGCCCCTTTCACACGGGCGAGTTTTCCGCGCGGGTGCAATGCGTGAGGAGGACGCATTGCACCCGCACTGAATCCGGACCCATTCATTTCTATGGGGCTGTGCACATGAGCGGTGCTTTTCACGCATCACTTCTGCGTTGCGTGAAAATCGCAGCATGTTCTATATTCTGCGTTTTTCACGCAACGCAGGCCTCATAGAAGTGAATGGGGATGCGGGAAAATCGCAAGCATCCGCAACCAAGTGCGGATGCGTTGCGATTTTCCCGCATTGTTGCTTAGCAACGGGACCCAATCTCTATTATTTCCCTTATAACATGGTTATAAGGGGAAATAATAGCATTCTTAATAAAGAATGCATTGTTAAATGATGAGGAAGGGGTTAAAAATAATAAAAGTTAACTTACCTTAGCCACTTGATCACGTAGTCGCGATCTGTCCTCTCTTTCCCTGCAGCATCTATGATCTAAAGGACCTGTGATGACGTCACATCACATGGCCCAATCATATGCTCCATCACTACGGTGATGGAGCATGTGATTGGTCCATGTGACCATGTGACATCATCCAAGGTCCTTAAACACTATCCTCAGGCTGTGGATAGTGGTTAAGGACCTTGGATGATGTCACATGGTGGTCACATGGACCAATCACATGCTCCATCACTATAGTGATGGAGCAGGTGATTGGGCCATGTGATGCTGTGACATCATCACAGGTCCTTAAACACTATCCTCAGGCTGTGGATAGTGCTTAAGGACCTTGGATGATGTCACATGGTCACATGGACCAATCACATGCTCCATCACCATAGTGATGGAGCAGGTGATTGGGCCATGTGATGCTGTGACATCATCACAGGTCCTTTACATCTTTCAAGCTAACGGAGAGGAGGCCGGGCTTCGCGATCAAATGGACCAGGTAAGTAATTATTAGTTTATTATTTTAACTCATTCTGCACCAGTTTAAACATTAGGGAGATGGCCAAGGGTATTATTTTACATTATAACTATGTTATAATGTGAAATAATACCAGCGGGACAATTTCTGACCCAAACATGCACTTCTGTGAAGAAGTGCAGGTTCGGGTCTGGGTACCAAAAGTGCCGATTTTTCTCCCGCGCGTGCAAAACGCATGACAGCGCTTTGCACTCGCAGGGAAAAATCGCGGCGATTCCCGCAACGTACCCGCACTGTTTGACGGAGTGCACCCGCAACGCCCGTCTGAAAGAGGCCTTAGTGCTGTAATAAAATCAAAAGGCACTTCAACAAAGTATTATTTGATTTTTATATTTTTTCTTCCCTCCACCTAAAAGATTTCAGTTTGTTTTTCAATTGAGATGTAAAGCTTATAGGTCACATTAAAGTTGAAAACATTTCTGAAATTATTTATCTTTGTCTCATTTTTTTACAGCATAGAAGCCTGACATTTTAACAGGGGTGTGTAGACTTTTTATATCCACTGTATCTTTCCCAGTCAGGTGTGCAGGGCAGGGGTAGTTTGAAAGAGAATAGGGGTCATGGAGCGTCCCCGTCATCAGTCATCTATTTGCCCTGCTAAAGGATTATTTTAAAAGTGTATAGAAGCCACAAGGGGCCCCCATGATGCAGATTTATCATGGAGACATCATGGAGATTTTACAGCATATAATTAGAGCACCAAGCTTACTTTGTCACCAAGCTTATTTCTTTGCATCTTTGCATGTAGTGGGCATAATGACTGGGAACGGTGATCGCGCTGCCCCCCCAATCATTGAACTCCTCAGATGCAGCGTTCATCGCTGATCACGTAATCTGAGGCCACAATTTAGGCCTTTCAGGGGTTAATCAGGGTAAAAAAAATAAAAAAATACTCACCTTATCCATTTGACCATGTAGAGGCCATCACAGTCATCTTAATTGAAGACACTGCGCAAAATCTAGTGCTCTGACGTGTTGACATCATCACACTGCCCGGGTCATACATCACCTCCTGCAAGATTTTGAGTGGTATCTTCAATCAAGATGGCTGCAATGGCCTCTTCGCATGCAAATGGATGAAGTGAGTTTGTTTGTTTGTTTGTTTTTTTCGCCATTTCAAGTAAAATTGATATGTTACCAAGAAGCGATAGAAAATTTGGCTTTGCGGCAAATCAAAGTTTTCATGAAATTCGCATCAAAGTCAACTTGTTTGACTGGTTTGTTGGCTAACCAAAAAACCTCAGTTTTTTTTTTTTTTTTTTTGTTAGCCTGCTAAAATACGTTTTTCTTTTTTTAATTCAAAACATGCTACCATGCTATTTTCACTATGCATCACTATTAGAAATTAGCGAATCGAAGCTGACGAAGTCTAATTCGTTCCGAAATTCATGAAAAATTTGATTCTGAATTAATGCGAATTTCCTCGCACTTCGTGTTAACAAATCACTTTATTTATTTCCTCTAATGGTGTCTAAAATGTCGGCTACATGTGTGAGGACATGGGGCAAGGAACTCTAGGAAGGCGCCATGTGTCATGCATGCAGCCGGTGAAGTCACAGCCTTTTAAATACGGCGGCCATCTTAGACGCTGAAGAAGGAACGCTACCGATGGTGTTGGAGTGCCCCTTTGAAAATCGGTGTACCATGTGAAAGGTGGTTACAACAACGGTGCAGCAGAGACCACAAGATACGAGTAAAGTCCACGCGCGCACAACCCTCCAGTGTGGTGAAAAAGACAGTAACAGCTTGCAGAACACTGTTCGGATACATCACCAGACCAACGTCCAGAGATGTATCAAGGCACAGAAAACGACACTGGGTAAGACCGTTCCATTACTATTGCCGGCACAACAAACACTATTGTACTTACACGTGGTGCACTGCGCTTCAGCGGGACGCCGCTGATACAGCTGCACAGCGGGATGCCGCTGTATGAGATCTAAGGACGAATTATTTTACAATCTGAGTGAGACCACATTTTTCTGCCTCAATAAGGGCAATTACTATTAATGAATGACTTTTGAATGAACTCTCTTATGAATGGAGGAGAGGTCCGAATTACTATGGACATTATGAAGGTGTTCCAATCCTTCTTTTGATTGTCTGGAGAAATGAGTGGTATTGGGGTAACTAGTGTCATATTCTGAGAGATCATTATGTAAGTTTTGAAGGCACCTGCCTATTGGCTGTCGTTCACGGAACTGTTACATCATTGCTATTCTTTAGACTTCTACTATCTAACTAAGCAGTTCTGAATATTCCATTTATGATCTAATGCTACAAATTATAAGACTATATCTGTAGTTGCTATACATTTATATATCAGAGATTTTGTTGCTATAATGCTGCTTTACATGTGATCGGCTTTTTATAGGGAATTATTCCCGGATCACCCTGGCTGTTTTTAGTATGTTTTATATAGTGTTTTATAGGTTTTGGATTGTTCACTGTGGCAGTGGAGCTGCCAGAAGGCCATAGGAAGGCCATTCAAGTGGCGTATCTCACCCAGAGAAAGCTGGGTGAGAACAAGAAAGGTTGGGAAAATAATTTTTCCCACTGTCTGCAGCAGTCAGGCTGGTAATGGGGATAATTATCAGCCAGCTGAGGAGCTTAGATTAATGTGGGTTGAGCTTCTCAATCAGGGCTCCCAGTCTGGGAAAGGAGCAGGCTGTTTTAAGACCTGTGGGAGCCAGGACCCTCTAACCCTGTGTGGGGGTAAGCACTGTGGTGTTTTTGGGGAGCTGGGTGGTAGACCCGGATCCCGCTAGAGAGGGAGTGTATACTGTATAGTCAGTGGCCAGACGGCTGAGGTTTATTTTTATGATTTCTTTGTACTGCTGTTATGACAATAAAGCTGGTCGTGGCCAGTTTGCACCAGAATCTACAGTGGTGGAGTGGCTTCTTGATGTGTGACAACCGTCTGAGGTGATAAGACGGCGATCTGGAAGAGCTAAATGACCCCGAGTTGTTACATCACTTTATATTTTAGAATAAAATACTATTTGGTCCAATATCTGAAGAGTGCCCAGGTTCTGCTGTTTATACAGTATAACCTTTTTTGAGTAGTAAGGGTGTATCTACTCCACTGTGAGTACCTCATTTGGTGACTTGGTAAACCTGTGCGCAACTAAAACACGTTTTTCTATTTTTAATATATACAAACTGCTCTGCTGCAGTAATTTCTGTTGAAAGCGCATAGTGGCCTGGTTTATTCAAAAGTAGACATTAGGCCTGTTACAATAACGGGTGCTAGAAAATTAGTTCTGACAGTGTTATGGGGGATCTGTGGATGGCACTGTTATGGAGGATCTGTGGATGGCACTGTTATGGAGGATCTGTGGATGGCACTGTTATGGAGGATCTGTGGATGGCACTGTTATGGAGGATCTGTGGATGGCACTGTTATGGAGGATCTGTGGATGGCACTGTTATGGAGGATCTGTGGATGGCACTGTTCTGGGGAATATCTGTGGATGGCACTGTTATGGGGGATCTATGGGCGGCACTGTTCTGGGGAATATCTGTGGATGGCACTGTTATGGGGGATCTGTGGGTGGCACTGTTATGGGGATCTGTGGGAGGCACTGTTATGGGTGATCTGTGGATGGCGCTGTTATGGGGATCTGTGGATGGCGCTGTTATGGGGATCTGTGGATGGCGCTGTTATGGGGGATCTGTGGATGACACACTGTTATGGGGATCTGTGGATGACACACTGTTATGGGGGATCTGTGGATGGCAATGTTATGAGGAATCTGTGGATGACACACTGTTATGAGGGATCTGTGGATGACACACTGTTATAAAGGATCTGCGGATGACACACTGTTATGGGGGATCTGTGGATGACACACTATTATGGGGGATCTGTGGATGACGCACTGTTATGGGGGATCTGTGGATGACACACTGTTATGGGAATCTGTGGCTGACACTGTTATGGGGGGGGGTCTGTGGATGACACTGTTATGGGGGGGTCTGTGGCGGACACTGTTATGGGGGGGAGTCTGTGCCTGGCTGAGGTTTATTTTTATGATTTCTTTGTACTGCTGTTATGACAATAAAGCTGGTCGTGGCCAGTTTGCACCAGAATCTACAGTGGTGGAGTGGCTTCTTGATGTGTGACAACCGTCTGAGGTGATAAGACGGCGATCTGGAAGAGCTAAATGACCCCGAGTTGTTACATCACTTTATATTTTAGAATAAAATACTATTTGGTCCAATATCTGAAGAGTGCCCAGGTTCTGCTGTTTATACAGTATAACCTTTTTTGAGTAGTAAGGGTGTATCTACTCCACTGTGAGTACCTCATTTGGTGACTTGGTAAACCTGTGCGCAACTAAAACACGTTTTTCTATTTTTAATATATACAAACTGCTCTGCTGCAGTAATTTCTGTTGAAAGCGCATAGTGGCCTGGTTTATTCAAAAGTAGACATTAGGCCTGTTACAATAACGGGTGCTAGAAAATTAGTTCTGACAGTGTTATGGGGGATCTGTGGATGGCACTGTTATGGAGGATCTGTGGATGGCACTGTTATGGAGGATCTGTGGATGGCACTGTTATGGAGGATCTGTGGATGGCACTGTTATGGAGGATCTGTGGATGGCACTGTTATGGAGGATCTGTGGATGGCACTGTTATGGAGGATCTGTGGATGGCACTGTTCTGGGGAATATCTGTGGATGGCACTGTTATGGGGGATCTATGGGCGGCACTGTTCTGGGGAATATCTGTGGATGGCACTGTTATGGGGGATCTGTGGGTGGCACTGTTATGGGGGATCTGTGGGAGGCACTGTTATGGGTGATCTGTGGATGGCGCTGTTATGGGGGATCTGTGGATGGCGCTGTTATGGGGGATCTGTGGATGGCGCTGTTATGGGGGATCTGTGGATGACACACTGTTATGGGGATCTGTGGATGACACACTGTTATGGGGGATCTGTGGATGGCAATGTTATGAGGAATCTGTGGATGACACACTGTTATGAGGGATCTGTGGATGACACACTGTTATAAAGGATCTGCGGATGACACACTGTTATGGGGGATCTGTGGATGACACACTATTATGGGGGATCTGTGGATGACGCACTGTTATGGGGGATCTGTGGATGACACACTGTTATGGGAATCTGTGGCTGACACTGTTATGGGGGGGGGGTCTGTGGATGACACTGTTATGGGGGGGTCTGTGGCGGACACTGTTATGGGGGGGGAGTCTGTGCCTGGCACAGTTATGGGGATCTGTGGCTGGCACTGTTATGGGGGATCTGTGGCTGGCACTGTTATGGGGGATATCTGTGGCTGGCACTGTTATGGGGGATATCTGTGGCTGGCACTGTTATGGGGGATATCTGTGGATGGCACTGTTATGGGGGATATCTGTGGCTGGCACTGTTATGGGGGATATCTGTGGCTGGCACTGTTATGGGGGATATCTGTGGCTGGCACTGTTATGGGGGATATCTGTGGCTGGCACTGTTATGGGGGATATCTGTGGATGACACTGTTATGGGAGTATCTGTAGATTACACATAGCATTGTTTTCTATGTTTCATCCACAGATTCCCCCATAACAGTGTCGATTAGATTTTTCTCCAATCCGATGGTATATTTTAACTTCAAGTATCCCCATCACCATGGAAACGCCTCTATGTTTGAATATACCATCGGATCTGAGTTAGATCGTGAAAACTCAGATCGGACAGTATACTCTACCACAGAGGCATTCTCATAGTGATGGGGACACTTCAAGTTAGAATATACTGAGATGTGTGTACAGACCGGCCCCCTGCTTCCTGGCAGCACCCGACCTCTTACAGGGGCTGTGATCCGCACAGGTGCGGCACCTGAGGGGTTGATTGTGGGGATCCCCCTGTAAAAGGTCGGGTGCTGCCAGGCGAAAGGGGGCCAGACCCCCCACCCTCCCCAGTATTAAAATCACTGAGAAGTCTGTATATACCGGCCCCCTGCTGCTTGGCAGCATCTGAACAGTGTTCGTTGATTGTGTGGCGAATCCTCTGTGTGCCGCGCATACACACTTTAGAAAACGACACGCATGCACGGACGTCAGGGACACAGGGATTTTATTAGTATAGATAAGCGAAATATATACACACTGCTCTGTCGCAGTAATTTCTGTTGAAAGTGCATTTTGGCCTGTTTAATTTAAAATATGTGTATTATCTACACACTGCTCTGTTACAGTCATTTCTGGTGAAAGCGCATATTGGGCTTGTTTCACTTAAAAAAAGCGTAATATATACCCACTGCACAGTTGCAGTCATTTCTGGTGAAAGCACATATTGGGATTGTTTCAGTAAAAAAAGTGTAATATATAACCACTGCTCTGCTGCAGTAATTTCTGTTGAAAGTGCATTTTGGCCTGGTTTATTTAAAATAAGCTTAAAGAGGACCTTTCATCAGGATAAAAAATATGAACTAAGTACACTGACATGTAGAGCGGCACCCAGGGATCTCCCTGCACTTACTATTATCCCTGGGCGCCACTCCATTCGCTCGGTATAGGCTCCGGTATCTTCTTTTACTTGGTTCTACTAGGCGGAGTCTAGTATCACTTGGTTATAGTAGGCGTATCCTAGGCTGTAGTGCTGGCCAAGCGCAGCACACAGCTCATATCCTGGGAGGTTTTTTTTCTCCTAGGCTGTTAGCTGAGAGGTGTGAATGGAGCGGCGCCCAGGGATAATAGTAAGTGCAGGGAGATCCCTGGGCGCCGCTGTACATGTTAGCATACTTAGTTCACATTTTTTACCCTGATAAAAGGTCCTCTTTAATATATACAAACTGCTCTGCTGCAGTAATTTCTGTTGAAAGCACCTAATGGCCTTGTTTCACTAAAAAATGTGTAACATATACACACTGCTCTGTTGCAATATTTTCTGGTTAAATCGCATATTGGGCGTGTTTCAGTAAAAAAAAGCGTAATATACACCCAATGCTCAGTTGCAATAATTTCTGGTGAAAAGGCATATTGGCCTTGTTTCTATATAAAAAAAAAAAGCATAATATATACAAACTGCAGTGTTGCAGTAATTTCTGGCGAAAGAGTATATTGGCCTTATTTCAGAATGACTAGAAAAATATTTTCTCAGTTCACTGTTGCAATTATATCTGGTAAAGCCTCTAATGACCTATTGCAATATTTAAAGAAATATAGATTCGCTGCTGCACTTATCTTGGAAAAACTTTATTCACGTATATCGTTAGAAAAATGAAAAAAATATTCAGCGTACGTTGTTGCAGTTATATATGCGGTAAAGCCTTTAGTGTTGTAATTCTGTACAAACATCAAGATATATTCAGCGTTGAGCGCTGCAGTTATATGACGACGTCCAAAATAGCGGCGCACCAATACAGGTGAATACACTATACACTAACCCTGCACAAAAATGCTAAATACTTCACACCAGCCCGCATACTGTATATCTGCAGTATTGCTTTCTCGACACTACAGGGACTATTATGCAGCACAGAATCCAGAGGTTAGCGTCTCGCTCTTCCATCGTGTACCTACTTTCTCCGCTACTTCCTGTTCACTTCAGAAAAAATCTTGTATTCTGCATTAAGCACTGCATTTATAGGCGGAAAAATCTCTATTGAAATATTTTCATGTTAATAATCTTGTATTCTGCGTTAAAAGCTGCATTTATATGCGCTAAAATCTCTATTGAAAAATGTTGGCGGTAAAAGTCTTCTATTCTGCATTAAGGCTGCAATGATATGTGGTAAAAACTCTATTTGAAATATTCAGGCAGTAAAAATCTTATATTTTGTGTTAAGGGCTGCACTGATATGTGGTAAAATCTGTTTTGAAATATTTCGGTGTTAAAAATCTTGTATTCTGCAGTAAGCGCTGCATTTATATGCGGTAAAATCTCTATTGAAATATTTTGTCGGTATATTTTTTTTTACACCTTCTCCATTAACTTCCTCATCTCTTCATAAACTTACTCATCAGGTACCTTGGCTCAATGCCCAGGGGGGTCCTGTGACCCTCCCATATCGATGATCGCTGCAAACTGCAGGTCAATTCAGACCGGCGGTTTGCAGCTCTTTCTTCAGTCTCTGATCCCACGGTCTGTGACCGCAGGGATCAGAGAGTTAAAAATGCCTGAATTGTTGAATTTTACCCCCCCCCTGCAGCCCGCAATCATATTGTGGTGGGGGCGGTGCAGGGGGTGGGGGTTGCGGGTTACGCGGGAGGCGGACGGTGAGGCATGCGGGATCGCAATTGCGATACCCGCCTGCCTCCTCTGTAACATCATTGGTGGCATTTAGAGATGGCCCGAACTATCCGCCGGCGAACAGTTCCCGGCGAACATAGCTTGTTCGCGTTCGCCTCTGCCGGGCGAACATATGCGATGTTCGTTCCGCCCCCTATACATCATCATTGAGCAAACTTTGACCCTGTACCTCACAGTCAGCAGACACATTCCAGCCAATCAGCAGCATACCCTCCCTGCCAGACCCTCCCACCTCCTGCACAGCATCCATTTTAGATTCATTCTGAAGCTGCAGTCTTAGTGAGAGGAAGGAGAGTGTAGTAGCTGCTGATTTAATTGGGAAATTGATAGCTAGGCTAGTGAATTCAGTGTCCACTCCAGTCCTGAAAGACTCATCTGATCTCTGCTGTAAGGACAGCGTCCTGACAGCACCCCAAAAAGCCCATTTTAGGGCTGCAACATTTGTCTGCTTTTTTTTTTCCTTTATATACATATTGCAGTTGCCTGGCCTGCCTGTGTGTGAGGAGCTGCAGGCCCACAGACTGTAGTGTGCCCACTGCCAGTGCCCACCCCTGTCATCCCGTGTGGCACAGGACTTTGCTTAAAAAAAAGGCACTTAATTTTTACACTTTAATCTAAGGTTAGTTGCCTGCCAGTGTGTGTCAGGCTGACTTCCACTGACTGTAGTGTGCCCACTGCCAGTGTCCACCACTCATACCGGCTGGCACAGGACTTTGCATAAAAAAGGCATTTAATTTTTACACTTTAGTGTAATTTCAGCTGCTTGCCTGCTGCTAGTGTGTGTCAGGCCGACTTCAACTGACTGTAGTGTGCCCACTGCCAGTGCCCACCCCTGTCATCCCGTGTGGCACAGGACTTTGCTTAAAAAAAGGCACTTAATTTTTACACTTTAATCTAAGGTTAGTTGCCTGCCAGTGTGTGTCAGGCCCACTTCCACTGACTGTAGTGTGCCCACTGCCAGTGCCCACCACTCATACCGGCTGGCACAGGACTTTGCATAAAAAGGCATTTAATTTTTACACTTTAGTGTAATTTCAGCTGCTTGCCTGCTGCTAGTGTGTGTCAGGCCGACTTCAACTGACTGTAGTATGCCCACTGCCAGTGCCCACCCCTGTCATCCCGTGTGGCACAGGACTTTGCTTAAAAAAAGGCACTTAATTTTTACACTTTAATCTAAGGTTAGTTGCCTGCCAGTGTGTGTCAGGCTGACTTCCACTGACTGTAGTGTGCCCACTGCCAGTGTCCACCACTCATACCGGCTGGCACAGGACTTTGTATAAAAAGGCATTTAATTTTTACACTTTAGTGTAATTTCAGCTGCTTGCCTGCTGCTAGTGTGTGTCAGGCCGACTTCAACTGACTGTAGTGTGCCCACTGCCAGTGCCCACCCCTGTCATCCCGTGTGGCACAGGACTTTGCTTAAAAAAGGCACTTAATTTTTACACTTAAATCTAAGGTTAGTTGCCTGCCAGTGTGTGTCAGGCCCACTTCCACTGACTGTAGTGTGCCCACTGCCAGTGCCAACCACTGATACCGGGTGGCACAGTAGCTTGCCGATAAATAAGGCATTTAATTTTTAGACAGTAGTCTAAATTCAGTTGCTTGCCTGCTGCCAGTGTGTGTCAGGCCCTCTTCCACTGACTGTAGTGTGCCCACTGCCAGTGCCAACCACTGATACCGGGTGGCACAGTAGCTTGCCGATAAATTAGGCATTTAATTTTTAGACAGTAGTCTAAATTCAGTTGCTTGCCTGCTGCCAGTGTGTGTCAGGCCCTCTTCCACTGACTGTAGTGTGCCCACTGCCAGTGCCAACCACTGATACCGGGTGGCACAGTAGCTTGCCGATAAATAAGGCATTTAATTTTTAGACAGTAGTCTAAATTCAGTTGCTTGCCTGCTGCCAGTGTGTGTCAGGCCCTCTTCCACTGACTGTAGTGTGCCCACTGCCAGTGCCAACCACTGATACCGGGTGGCACAGTAGCTTGCCGATAAATAAGGCATTTAATTTTTAGACAGTAGTCTAAATTCAGTTGCTTGCCTGCTGCCAGTGTGTGTCAGGCCCACTTCCACAGACTGTAGTGTGCCCACTGCCAGTGCCAACCACTCATACCGGGTGGCACAGTACCTAGCACGCGTAGTACCACTTATCTAAAAAAATGACAGGCAGAGGCAGGCCACCCCGCAGGGGCCGTCGTGGTCGTGGTGCTGTGATTTCCACTGTCCCTGGAATAATGCCCAGTTTTCAGAGGCCACGTACCCTGAACCCGAAAAATTCAGAGGACGTAGTTGACTGGCTTAGACAGGACACCCAATCTTCAACAGCTTCCGCTAAGAACCTTGATGCACCATCCTCCTCCAGCTCAGCTTCGGTCACCTGCTCTCAAGTTACCACGCACCCGCCCGTCGCCACCACTACCACCACAGCCACCACAGCCGCTTCACTTGATCCGTCAGAGGAGTTATTTACACATCAGTTGGATGCAATTAGTGATGCGCAACCATTATTGCCAGATGATGTAGATTACGGGGATATGTCTCAGTCAGGCAGGATTACACACATGGACGTACAGTGTGATGATGATGATGATGATGTTGTACCCGCTGCTGCTTCCTTTGCTGAGGTGTCAGATACAAGTGAAGCGGTTGATGATGACGATGTGTCCACGGATGCCACGTGGGTGCCTGCTCGAAGAGAAGAAGAGGGGGAAAGTTCTGAAGGGGAGACAGAGAGAATGAGGAGACGAGTTGGAAGCAGGGGAGGTCGTCGCAAGGAGTTAGTGGCACAGTCAGACAGCATGTATCGGCACCTGGGGTCAGCCAGACAGCACGCCAGTCAACGCATGCTGCTGCCACCACCAGAATGCCGTCACTGCAAAGCTCAGCAGTGTGGCATTTTTTTGTGTGTCTGCCTCTGATAAAAGCAATGCCATTTGCAACCTGTGCCAAAGAAACTGAGTCGTGGGAAGTCCAACACCCACCTTGGTACAACTGCTTTGCGAAGGCACATGATCTCACATCACAAACGCCTATGGGATCAACACATGAGTACAAGCAGCACACAAACTCAAAGCCACCATGCTCCTCCTGGTCCAGCATCTTCAGCCACGTCAACCACTGCTGTCCTCCCTGCCCCCTCTCAACCACCCGCCACTCCATCTCTCACCTTCAGCAGTTCCTGCTCATCTGCCCACAGTCAGGTGTCTGTCAAGGACATGTTTGAGCATAAGAAGCCAATGTCACAAAGTCACCCCCTTGCCCGGCGACTGACAGCTGGCTTAACGGAACTCTTAGCCCGCCAGCTTTTACCATACCAGCTGGTAGAGTCTGAGGCCTTCAAAAAATTTGTCGCTATTGGGACACCACAGTGGAAGGTACCCGGACGAAATTTTTTTCAAAAAGGCAATCCCAAACCTCTACCATGTCATTGAAAAGGAAGTCATGGCATCTCTGGCATACAGTGTTGGGGCAAGGGTCCATCTGACCACTGATACCTGGTCTGCAAAGCACGGTCAGGGCAGGTATATCACGTATACTGCGCATTGGGTCAACCTGCTGACGGCTGACAAGCATGGAATGCGTGGCTCCGCAGCGGAGTTGGTGACACCACCACGACTTGCAGGCAGACCTACTGCCACCTCCTCTACTCCTACTCCATCCTCTTCAATATCCTCCTCGGCTGAGTCCTCTTCTGCTGCGGCGTCTGGCTGCACATCAACTGATTCCCCCAGCTCCCCAGGGGCTATTCCACATCCCGGATACGACAGTGTCACGCTATCTTGGGGTTGACTTGCCTGAAAGCAGAGAGCCACACAGGACCAGCACTCCTGTCCGCCCTGAACGCACAGGTGGATCAGTGGCTGACCCCGCACCAACTGGAGATCGGCAAAGTGGTGTGTGACAATGGAAGCAATCTGTTGTCGGCATTAAATTTGGGCAAGTTGTCACATGTGCCGTGCATGGCACATGTGTTGAATCTCATCGTACAACGTTTTGTGTCTAAGTACCCAGGCTTACAGGACGTCCTCAAGCAGGCCAGGAAGGTGTGTGGCCATTTCAGGCGTTCCTACACGGCCATGGCGCACTTTTCCGATATTCAGCGGCGAAACAACATGCCAGTGAGGCGCTTGATATGCGACAGCCCGACACATTGGAATTCAACACTCCTAATGTTCGACCGCCTGCTCCAACAAGAAAAAGCCGTCAACGAGTATTTGTATGACCGGGGTGCTAGGACAGCCTCTGCGGAGCTGGGAATCTTTTGCCACGTTACTGGACACTCATGCGCAATGCCTGTAGGCTTATGCGTCCTTTTGAGGAGGTGACAAACCTAGTCAGTCGCACCGAAGGCACCATCAGCGACCTCATCCCATTTGTTTTCTTCCTGGAGCGTGCCCTGCGAAGAGTTCTGGATCAGGCTGTAGATGAGCGTGAAGAGGAAGAGGAAGAGTTGTGGTCACCATCACCACCAGAAACAGCCTTGTCATCATCGCTTGCCGGACCTGCAGCAACGCTGGAAGAGGAGTATGAAGAAGAGGAGTCAGAGGAGGAATGTGGTGGCTTTGAGGAGGAGGAAGACCAACCACAGCAGGCACCCCAGGGTGCTCGTTGTTGTCACCTATCTGGGACCCATGGTGTTGTACGTGGCTGGGGGAAGAACAGACCGTCAATGACATCAGTGAGGACGAGGAACGGGAAATGAGTAGCTCTGCATCCAACCTTGTTCAAATGGGGTCTTTCATGCTGTCATGTCTGTTGAGGGACCCACGTATAAAAAGGATAAAGGAGAACGATCTGTACTGGGTGGCCACGCTACTAGACCCCCAGTATAAGCAGAAAGTGGCAGAAATGTTACCAAATTACCGAAAGTCGGAAAGGATGTAGCAGTTCAAAACCAAACTAAAAAATATGCTTTACACAGCTTATAAGGGGATGTCACAGCACAACGGGAATCTAACAGGGGAAGAGGTGAGTGTAATCCTCCTCCTACCACGGCGGCAAGGACTGGACGATTTACAGATGTGTTGTTGATGGAGGACATGCGGAGCTTTTTCAGTCCTACTCATCGCCACAGCCCTTCGGGATCCAGCCTTAGAGAACGACTCGACCGACAGGTAGCAGACTACCTCGCCTTAACAGCAGATATCGACACTCTGAGGAGCAATGAACCCCTTCACTACTGGGTGTGCAGGCTTGACCTGTGGCCTGAGCTATCCCAGTTTGCGATAGAACTTCTGGCCTGCCCTGCTTCAAGTGTCCTGTCAGAAAGGACCTTCAGTGCAGCAGGAGGCATTGTCACTGACAAGAGAAGTCGTCTCGGTCAAAAAAGGGTTGATTACCTCACCTTCATAAAGATGAATGAGGCATGGATCCCGAAGTAGGGCATACGTTTGACTAACAAAAGGCCTGATGACATGCCTTGGCCTCAAAATGGTCCCCACGCTGCTGTATTTAATGTCTGCATACCGGATGACTTTCGTGAATTCTCCGCCACCAACTAGGGTTCAAGCCGCAATGTTTTAGTCACTTTTCTGCCTGGAAAACATCAATTTTTCCGGCCGCTGCTACAACAGCGGCTGAAACAATGCCATTATTTTTCAGGCATGTGTACATGCCTAATTTTCCTGTCCTATGGTGCAGCACTGTGGCTGCAAAAACAAAACAAAAAAAAGGCACATACAAGTGTCAATTCCCCTTCGTGATCGTTACCTTGTTGTGGTGAAGGGGCTTGCGTATCACAATGAAGCAATCATCACCTCTATGAGTGTGTTGGCAATGTTGCCACACCCCAGATGATAAGGCCATTGCTATTATGGTCAGACCAAAAGCGATCGGACGGCTGGATAATATTTCATAGAAAAAACAATAATTTACCTTTTTTTTTTTTTTTAAGTTGTATGGGTTTTTAATACATAAAATAAAAAATCATAATAAAATCTTTTGATAGTTTATTAGAAATAATGCAGACAATTAAAAAAATCCCCTTCAATTCCAATACAAAGCAAGTACAGAGCTCAGAACTAAATGATGTCGTAATGGTTCGTTAATTCGACAATAGTTAATCAATTCGACACACCTCCCCGGATAGGGTACGTAACAGGGATTAAACTGATAGGAATAGTACTAGTTAAGACACCACTCATATAGGGTGTCACAGCACAGTGCTCTGTGCCCACGCAGTGCCCCAATTTGGGAGTAAGATGACCGACCAAGCTGCTTTTTCCATCTCCCGATTCCTAAAATCAATTCAGTTTGGTGTATGAGAGTTTGGTCTGTCACTGTGAAGGCAGTCGAAGTTACCAGTCCAAAATTTTTTTTCACAAAAGGCAATCCCTGATATGGGACGTAACAGGGATTAAACTGATAGGAATAGTACTAGTTAAGACACCACTCATATCGGGTGTGACAGTAAATTGCACGGCGCAGACTCAGTGACCGTGGATTAAAACAAAGGGGAGGGAGCCAGCTTTTTTTTAACCATCTTCCCGTTCGAAAAATCAATTCAATTAATGGACCACAGATTGGGGACGTAACAGGGATTAAACTGATGAGAATAGTACTACAGAAAATACCACTCATATCGGGTGTGACAGTAAATTGCACGGCGCAGACGCAGTGACCGTGGATTAACACAAAGGGGAGGGGACCAGCGTTTTTTTAACCATCTCTCCGTTCGAAAAATCTATTCAATTCACCTATCGGGGACCCTTGGTGTTGTACGTGGCTGGGTGGAGGAAGAAACCTTCAATTACATCACCGGGACATGGCTAGCTTGGTATCCAACCTTGTGCAAATGGGGAGTTTGCAGTTGTGCAAATGGACTGTTTGCGGTGCATTAAAAGGGGATTTTGGTCTGTCAATGTCTTTGAAGCGGGCGTAACCCTTACACTACTTGATCGATACAACATCATACCTGATCGTATACACACACTAGATGTTTTAAACCACGTTGTTCAAAAAAATTTAGGATTGTTAGGTGATTTATGCCTTTTATGGATTAAAACCCAACTCTGCATCAACTATGTAATTTTCCATGCGAGTTTTGCCATGGATCCCCCTCGGGCATGCCACAGTCCAGGTGTTAGTCCCCTTGAAACAACTTTTCCATCACTATTGTGGCCAGAAAGAGTCCCTGTGGGTTTTAAAATTAGCCTGCCTATTGAAGTGTATGGCGATTCGCCCGTTCGTGAACATTTGTGGAAGTTCGCGTTCGCCGTTCGCAAACGAAAAATTTTATGTTCGCGACATCACTAATAGTGTTTAGTTGGTGTAATAATCCATTTTACCAGTGTCATGAAGTACAATATGTGACGAAAAATCAGTCTCAGAATGGCTTGGATAAGTAAAAGCGTTTTAAAGTTATCACCACATAAAGTGACACTGGTCAGATTTTCAAAAAATGGCCAGGTCCTTAAGGTGAAATAAGGCTGTGTCCTTAAGGGGTTAAAGTGGGCACATAATGCACATACTGGGACACTGCATCAAGATGATTCAGCCAGGATTTCCACACACCAATGCCTGATGCATCAGACTAGATCATTCATGGTGCCACACCAACATTTTGACAAAAGACCGTTTTCTTCTGGCTATTTGCCTCAACTACTATTCTGATGCAGTTACCCGCCTGATGCTAAACATCTGATGTCAAGCGCTCCTTCTTTCACCCACCATCTTTAGCAAGTACTAGTATTGCCACCCACCTTCACACTATGTAACCTTGCCACTTTGTGTCCTACTCATGCTGCCATCTCCACACTATATCACCCTGCCAGTCTATGCTATCATGCTGCTGCTGTTGCTGCCATCTCCACACTATGTCACCTTGCCACTTTGTGTCCTACACATGCTGCCATCTCCACACTATGTCACCTTGCCAATCTGTGGTATCATGCTGCTGCTACTGCTTGAAGGTCTTGGACTGAACACCCGCCCCATGATCTAATTAAGGTTTGGGAACCGACAAACCCAACTTGCTTTTGAGGGCTGCATTAATCTTCAGGTTACCGTCGTACAGCTGTACAGATAACTTTCCATTTGCATCTTTCTCAACAATCTGTACCCACAGTCTTTTGTCCACAATATGTCACCTTGCCACTCTGTGGCCTACTCATACTGCCCCCACCTCCAGACTCTGTAATTGTGCCACTCTGTTGCCTTCTCATACTGCTGAGAACTCCACACTGTGTCATTGTGCAACTCTGTGGCCTCCTCATGCTGCCGCCACACTAGACTCTGTCATTTTGCCACTCTGTAGCTGTCTTGATGCTAACATGGACCTGTAAGACTAAGTTAATACTTGAGTTATTTGGTCAGTTTTAGCCCCAAATAAGTGAAGTGTGCAGTGATTCTAATAGCGACGCCTGTCATCTGCATGTTATCGCTGACAGTATTATTTCACTACCCCAGCACACTCCCTATGCGTGTTACTGCAAGGCAAAGTGTTCTACACCCCTATAAAGGCTCTCTGTAGCCCGGAAATAGCCTTTTTTTAACATGATTCGCCGTGAAAATATTCGTATCGAAGCTAATTTTTTCAGAAAATTCGGCAAACTAGCCGAATCAAATTTTTGAGAAATTCGCTCATCTTATCACTATAGTAAACAAGAAAGTTTTTCATAAGTAAGACTATATTTATTTATAAACATTTTATTCAAATCTCCTTGTTACTGAAAATGTTTTGTTTATGGTGTTTTGTGTTTTCTTTCTATTCCACTTGAGATCACAGCAGATGTCCTTGAACGTCACTGAAAGAAAATAGCCATGTAAAAGATAACAGAAAAAAAAATATCATGCAAGTTTCCATGTACTCAGCACAAAAAAATGTTTTCTGCTGCCCCTGTTCCCACTCATTCTTTTAATTTCAATTTTATAATACAATTTTATAATTTTAATAATTTTATTGTGATTAGAATTTTGACCATTTGCACTAATGTACCACCCTTGTGAGGAGCGGTGGGTTTAACATCTGAAAACTATTTTAAAAGCTATTTATGAGAACAGAATAAGTTTATTTCTGTATGGCATAGTTTTATTGAACCTTTTAAAAGCATCTGCCAGATCATGCTAGAGACAAAACCACTGCCACCCACTGTGGAGGATCAGGCAGGTGGTATTCTATAACTGTTTTCTTCCTTAGAACTACATAATAGAGATAATGAAACCTGATTTTGAATAGTTCAATTATGTCATACAGTTGTATTACTAGGTTAATATTTGAGGGCAACTTTGCTTGAGACTACATTGGCGTACCTTATGCTTAATTTATTATATGTTCCACTTACCGTAATTTTCAGACTATCAGACACACTATATTTCCCACCAAAAATGAGGGGAAAATGGCTGTGTGTCTTATAGTCCAAATGCTAATTACTGCTCAGATTATGGAAGCGGTCATTAGCATGTGACAGGCATGGGGATGTGAGGGCAGTGCTGCGCTGGCTGTACGCACCTTCCCTGATATTCTTCTGAGTCTCTCTGTGCACTGTATCCTGACCTTGCACAGCATCAGGACTTAGTGCACCTTGGCGCTCACTATAACCTGACGCTGTGTGTTGTCAGGTCATGGCACACAGCGGGACCTGAAAGAAGTGATGGAGTGGTAGGACCTGGATCTGCAGCACCATCCGGAGAAAGTGTGGTAAGTTTATTTATTTTGTTTTTTGTAACGTCTGATCTGAGGTCTTATGGGGGGGTCTGATATGTGCCTGATTTGGGCTGGGGGGTTCTGATCCGAGGCTGATTGGGTCTGATCTAAAGCCAATTGGGGGGGGGGGTGATCTGAGTCTGATGGGGACTGGAGTGGCTGAATTGGGGCTGAGGAGTCCAAACTGGGGCTGATTGGGTCTGGGAGTTTGATCTGAGGCTGATTGGCTCTGATCTGAAGCCAATTGGGGGTCTGATCTGAGTCTGATGGGGTCTGAGGGGTTTTATGGGGTTCTGACCTGAGACTGATGGAGGCTGGAGATTCTGATAGTCCAAAAAATATGGTAGTTTGACATATTTGGTGCATCTTTAACACTTCTGGAGTGAGTTTGCAACTTTTTTGGGACATGGCAAGGTAACTTCTTCCCTTCTTGTTTTTGCACCTGCACATTTATTTCATTGTTTTAGGATGTTCTGATTAACATTGTGTGTTACTTTTGCAGCACAGAATAAATTAACCCCCCCCCCAATAATACTACAAACTATTTTTGTTAACTGAGACCCAATAAAATTTTGTCTTTTTACCATGTAGATTTATATGAATTACTTAAAGTATAATTTGATAGATAGATAGATAGATAGATGAGATTATAGAGAAAAGACAGACATACTGTACATAGACGAGAAAAGAGAGAAAAAAGATAATAATTTAAAGGGGCTTATAGTGATAAAATAGAAATCTGCTGAAACATAATTTACATTTCCCAGAACATTTTTCTATGTCCTACATGAAATAATAAACTCTAGAAGTGCATGGTTTTACTCTTCTCCTTCAGCTGCTCTTCCCATTAAACGTGTACTGGTGTTGAGCTTTATTTTGTGTGAGTAATCCTTCTGATATCCCAAAATATGATCCGGCGATGTATAAAATATGTTTTGAAAATGCAAATGTTGTAAATGTGTAATAATTTTCAACACACTTAAGTGTTCAGCTTCTGGGAAAGCCTATTATCTCAAGCCGTTTTTTGAATTATGTATTTTGAAATGTACTGTATTCGGCACCTGGCCAATGAAGTGTATTGTGTGCTGGCAGGAGCCGCTGCCCGTTCAAACATTGGTTTGGAGCAATCACATTAAAATATGAATATGTCACCAGTGGATACAAATCTTGTTTTAAAAATCCATAAAAAATTATGAATGTTTGAAACTTTCTCTGGTATAAAGGTAGATTATATAAAGGTGCATTTCATAAAGGGGCAGAAAATGTAGCACAGAACATTTATTCATTTGTTGTTACGTCAGAAAATTTTCATCAGATAAAGTAGCAATTGAACATTTATTTGTATGTTTGTTTTCAATACATTGCCTAAAAACAGAAAGAACATACAAATTTTATTTTGCTCAATTAAATAGTGCTGACATATTCCACAGCACTTCACAGACATTAGCATCACACTGTCCCAAATGGAGCTAACAATCTAAGGTCCCTATAGGTATGTCTTTGGAGTGTGGGAGGAAACCCGAGAACCCAGATGAAACCCATGCAAACACAGGGAGAACATACAAACTCCATGCAGATGTTGTCCTTGGTCAGATTTGAACCTAGGACTCCAGCGAGAGCATATGTAGCTCATCCAATGTTGTATTCCTTCGATGTATTTTACAATAAAACTGAATTATAATTTCAAATAATATTCATGAAATATTTAGCTCTTTTGTGTCTGCAGGGCCCTATGCAGATCTATGTGTCTCGATGGTAGCATCAGTGGCATACCTACCATGGATGTAGTCCATGGGACCACTATGGGACCCCAGGAGAAAGGGCAGAACTCATTTTTTTATTTCCCAAAATAGATTCACTGCATTTTCTGGCAGACACCACTAGTGCAAAGAGATTGTTTTTGAATCTGCCATTGATATCAATAGCAACTGTATAATTGTATTTAATAACGTAGTATAAGCAATTTTTCCTGCACTTCTGGATAAAATCATCCACTTTTATTTCATGCTTTAAAATCACAAAGCTTGAAACATTAACACCATACCAAAATGTTTCTGACAACAGTCCTTACTCATGGCATAGATTTGGAGACGAGTAAGGACTGTTGTCTGTAAAATGTGGGAGACGTGATTATCTCCTGATCTTTGTGATTTTAAAGCATAAAAAGTGAATGATTTTATCTGGAATTCAGGATGAAATTATATATTATATTTTATTTGATTTTTTGAAGACTGTGGGCCAACAATCACCTCTCGCCTTGTTTTTATATGTAATGGGAGACCTGGTGAGCTTTAATGTTTTTTTTTAAAACTCACATAGTGTGTCATTTGTTATGCACTGAGCTCTCCCTAGTGGTCTCTGCAGACAGACAGTTTTATAATACTCTGCATGAGGAGAGGCCAGGTTTTATCAATGTATTTATGCCAGTATTATGCCAATATGAATGCATCTAGAATTTGGCACATTATGGGGCAAAATGATGCAACAAGTTCTGGACATATTTATGTAGCAAATAAGGAAGAACATGTTTATCTCACAGAATTGATAAGGCAAAGAGTTCTAAAGGTGCCTCAGTTATTATTATAAATAGTAAGGGTGGTCAATCATTCTCTGGTGGAGCTTTCACTCTTCTCATTTCATGAAATCAGAACCTACAAAAAGATTGGAGCTCTCTCTATCGTAATATACACAAAATCATCATTTTATTGAATTTCCACAACATAAAATACAATATCTAAGTAAGATACTGACATGTACATACATATGACGTCGTTATTAAAACAAGGTGGGCAGAAGAGAAAAGCACACGACCCTGGTGGGACACAAGCTGCAATATAAACCATAAATACAGTCTACCAGAAAGCGAGTGCTGAATATATATATATAGGATCTAACAGGTAAAGTTGGCAAGTACCAATGCTCGGTATAAATAGCAGCAATATAGGTCAGGGAGTGACTAGTACACTCACAGCTGACCAGAGAATCACAGCAAATAATAAACCAAAAAAGCAAGTGAATACAATGCATAACCTACCAGAAGCAGCTGTGTGTGTCTGACCTACCCCGACGCGCGTTTCGACGTGCCTTCGTCAGGGGGTAACGCCATCACTGTGGAACGCAGAATTTAAACCCCCAAGAGCCAATTAGAAATTGCAATAGGCGGTCAATTCCCCAGTCTCACCTGGACTATTTGTCGTCACTGCAGGCAAACCACTGTGCACGGCCCTCCCCCCAGCCGGCGTCACGTCACAACCTCCGCCACGCGATCAAGTCACATGACCGGGAGGAGACCGTCAAGACGCCGGGCGGAGGTTGCAGTGCGCAGGATCGTGTACATCGCGCACGTGTCCAGGGGAAAGGGGGAAAAGAAAGGTCGAATGCACAGGCACCCTTTAGTGGTCAAGAGTGATAAAAGAACACTATTTGCAAAGTATAGACCGTAACAAAGATTGTATAAAAATGAATCAATTACACAATCAGTGACCTAAAAATATGCCAATGGCAAATGAGAATAGATTTAAATTTCACCCAACAATAAAACCCTCCAATATTTAAAATATAATGAATGATACAATAGACTGAAAAAAGTGATAAGTGACCATGATAATCAATGTGAAGGGGAAAAAATGCAGTGCGCAATAGAACATAGCATTCTAAATATACCTCATTGCATATAAAAATATAATTATAGTGGCTAAAAAACTACTAAAGAGCTACAATGTGTAAAACTGCATAGTGTGAGGTTGAGAAATGTCGGAATAGTATGAACCACTGAAAAATGTAAAAAAGGTAACAGCACCGGCTTTACAGGTAAGGTGGGTGCAGGCTCACCGGAATAGCCAGTTCCAATAATGCAATCAAAAATAAAGCAGCACTCCAAAATAAAATGAAAAACCAAGGTGTTTATTTACCCATAGTTGTACAAACAGGCTCTATTTTTTGATTATATATATATATATATATATATATATATATATATATATATTGAAATTTTACAGGTTTTGAGGCAAATTCCCAAAATAATGGCTAATGAGAAAAACTGGGGAAAAAAGTAGCAACCAGAAACTATACAATTTGGAAGCATGTATATATGTTATTTTCTACTCCATATCTAGCAATAAAAAAAAAAATTATAGTTATATAGTTATGCAGATTTTTCAGAATCTGAACAACTATATATTAAGTTTAAAGTCATACAAATAATATACCATAAGGGTCAGGATTACAACAAAATAAAATAAAACAAAAACCTTTTTTATTATTAATTTTGTTTATTTATTATTAACTATTTAAAAGTCGGTAGATAAATTGTATCATAACAAAAAAGAAGACACCATAATATTCCCCAGCATCTACATACTAAGGCCTCTGAATATCATGAAGCACCAGACAGCCTTGAATTCCATTAGCTGGGAGCCGATCAAAATGTCAAGCAAATTAATAGCAAGTGTGAGTCAAATTTTCGGTTACTCTTGACTATTGTTGAGCGAAGTGTTCAATGAGGAATTCTAAATGAATCCAAATTTCTTAGAGTTTTATGGTAAAGAATCAGTTTTCCTAAAATGTAGGCTGCATGTGTTAGAAAGTGGGTGTAGAGGAGACAAGCCCGGGAATGCGAGTTTACCCATAATGACCTGCAGCCAGCCAACTGTAATGTCACAGCTAGACAAAGCCCTTTAAAAACCAGCCCCCAAGTTTTTTGTGTGCACTGAACATAGGGTACGATGTTATAAGACGCTCTTGCACTAGGGACAGTGTTGCTGCAAACTGTTAACAGAGAGTGTAGTACTAGGATTCAGCGAACCCGAACTGTAAAGTTCAGGTTTGTACCGAACATTAGGGTTTTTGGTACCCGGACCCGAACCCGAATATTTCCGTAAATGTTTGGGTTCGAGTTTGGCGTTCGGCGATTTAATGGCACTTGTTGAAAGGCTGCAGGGCAGCCAATCAACAAGCGTTTAACTAGTGTGCCCTTAGAAGCCATCACAGCCATGCCTACTAATGGGGGGACACACATGACATATTCCCACTTTTTTCTGTGAACTACCCCTGTGCTGAATATCTGACAGGGAAAATCTATTCATTAAATATATCTGTTATTCCAGGGGGGATACCTGGCAGTAGTAGATACCTGGCAGTAGTAGTAGAAAATAGTTCACTTATATTAGTCTGCGACATACTGTATTTGTTTGACCTAAAGCAATTTTTTCTCTTTCTGACACCAGCACTGCATTTCTGACAGTCCAATAAAACCGTTAAATACTGCATTTACAATTCTGGTAGAAAAAAAACACACGTTTTGTGCTAGATAGTACATTTTCAGCCTGCGCTGCATTTCTGACAGTCCAATAAAACCGTTAAATACTGCATTTACATTTTTGGTAGTAAAAAAACACACTTTTTGTGCTAGATAGTATATTTGTGGCCTGCACTGCATTTCTGACAGTCCAACAAGACCGTTAAATACTGTATTTAGATTGTTGTTTGAAAAAAAAAAACACTTATTGTGCTAGATAGTACATTTGCGGCCTGCGCTGCATTTCTGACAGTCCAATAAAACCGTTAAATACTGCAGGTACATTGTTGTTTGAAAAAAGCACACTTTTTGCACTAGATAGTACATATGCGGCCTGTGATGCTTTTCTGACAGTCCAATTAAACTGTTAAATACTGTGCTGTTGCATTGTTGTTTAAAAAAGCACACTTTTTGTGCTAGATAGTACATTTGCGGCCTGCGCTACATTTCTGACAGTGAAATAAATACACTTAAATCCATCTGTTTCATTGTGTGTGAAAAAAACACCTTTTTGGGGCCATAAAGTACCTTTGCGACCTGCACTGCATAGCAGACGGGGCAATCATTTTCAAAAATTCGTCTGATCCATTGTTGGGTGACATTAACCCATTTTTTGCTGTTTTATACCCCTGCTCCTCATAGCAGAAAGGGTAATGATTTTAAAAAATCTGTCTATTCCATTGTTAGGTGAAATTAACCCATTTTTGGCTGTTTCATACCCCTGCTCTACATAACAGACAGGGCAATAATTTTCAAAAATTCGTGGGTGACATTAACCCATTTTTGCCGTAAAAAAACATGCTCTGCATAGGTGACAGGGAACTAAATTTTTACAATTGGTCTATTAAATTGGTGGATGACATTGAACCATTTTTGCAGTATACAAACCCTGCTCTGCATAGGTGACAGGGACCTAAATTTCTAAATATTGTCAGTTCCATTGGTGGGTGACATTAACCCAGTTTTGTCGTATACAAACCTCTGTTCTGCATAGGTGACAGGGACCTAAATTTCTAAAAATCATCTGTTACATTGATGGGTGACATTAACCCAGTTTTGCCATCTACAAACCCCTGCTCTGCATAGGTGACAAGGACCTAAATTTCTAAAAATCGTCTGTTCCATTGGTGGGTGACATTAACCCAGTTTTTCCGGTTAAAAATCCCTGCTCTGCATTGCTGACAGGGAGCTAAATTTGGTAAAAACATCTGTTAATTCGTTGGCAGCAAAAAATGAGGAGAGCATCAAATAAGGGATGTGGCCCTGGTCGTGGTGCTGCTGGTGTTGGTGGAGCTCCTGTTGCAGGGAGAGGACGTGGTCGATCTGTACCAGCTACACGCCGAAATGAAACACCTTCCTCAGGTGCGCGTAGATGACAGAGCCTTCAGCGTTATTTAGTAGGCCCGAATGCCGCTCTACGAATGGTGAGGCCAGAACAAGTACAGTCACTAGTAGATTGGTTGGCTGACAATGCCTCCAGTATCTTCACATGTTCTCCCACTCGGTCCACTGCGGAAAGCTCAGAGTTGGAACCTGCAGGCCATGGGCATCAATCTAGCACCTCACCCCCTTGCAAATCAGCCAAGCAATCTGAACCCCAAGTCATGCAGCAGTCTTATAATTTTTGATGACTCTGCTGGCAGGGTTTCCCAGGGCCATAATCATAGCACTGCCCTAGAAGTGGAAGAGATTAAGTGCACGGTTGCCCAACCACTTAGGTCTGAGGATAAGGACATGGGAAGACCACCGCAACACGTCTCTGATGATGACGAAACACAGGTGCCAACTGCTGCAGTTTCTGCAGTGTGCAAACCGACAAGGAGGGCAGGGGTGAAGACTGGGTGGAAGATGATGTGGAGGACGAGGAGGTCCTAGACCCCACATGGAATCAAGGTCATGAGAGTTACTTGTGCAGTTCGGAGAGACACACAGCACAGAGCCACCAGCACAGCATAGGAGGGAGCAGGGGCAAAAGCAGAGCGTCCGTCCCCTAGACAGTACGCCTGCTACTGCCTACCGCACCCAGGGACTGAGCACAACAATGCCAGCTCCAAGGAGTTCCCCAGCGTGGCAGTTCTTCAGACAATGTGCAGATGACAAGACATGAGTGGTTTGCGCGCTGTGCAATCAGAGACTGAAGCGAGGCATAAACGTTCTAAACCTGAGCACAACCTGCATGACCAGGCATCTAAGTTCAAAGCACGAGCTGCAGTGGAGTGAACACCTTCAAAACCAAGAAAGGTCTCAGGCTCCTCCCTCTCCCTCTTCTGCTGCAGTCTCGGCCTCTTCCTCCACCTCTGGAGTGACAGTGGAACCGGCCACCCCGCAAACAGAGGATGTGTCAGCAAGGCCACCACGTCTGTAACCTTCAAAATGCAGCAACACAATGTCCCATGGCAGCGTTCAGCTATCCATCTTCCAAACTCTGGAGCGAAAGAGGAAGTACCCACCTACCCACCCGCGATCCCTGGCCCAGAATGCCAGCATTTAAAAATTCCAAGCCTCTCAAATGCTGTCATTCCGCGGGGGACAAAATCAGGTGTGCACTGCGCAACGCCATCTGTGACAAGGTCCACATAACTACCGATACATGGACCAGTAAGCATGGGCAGGGACGTTATATCTCCCTGACAGCACACTTGGTAAAAGCAGTTGCAGCTGGGCCTGAGGCGGATAGCTGTTTGGCGCATATCCTTCCGCCACTGAGGATTGCAGGGCATTTCTCTTTGCCTCCTCCTCCTCTTCCTCCTCTAACACCTCCTCATCCGCTCTGCGTAACACCTTCTCCACCAACTCCAGCATAGCCAGAGGAAAACGACAGCAGGCAGTTTTGAAACTCATCTGTTCGGGGAAAAGACCCCACACTGGGCAGGAGCTGTGGTTGGGCATGACACAACAGACCAATAAGTGGTTGGTGTCACTGAGCTTCAAGCCCGGCCTGGTGGTGTGCGATAATGGGCGAAATTTCGTAGCAGCTCTGGGACTAGCCGGTTTGAAGCACATCCTTTGCCTAGCGCATGTGCTGAATTTGGTGGTGCAGAAATTCCTGAAAAACTACCCTGATATGTCAGAGCTGCTGCAGAAAGCGCGGGCCGTCTGTGCCTGCTTTTGGCGTTCTCACACTGCTGCTGCTCGCCTGTCTGCGCTGCAGCGTTATTTCGGCCTTCCGGCGCACCGCCTCATATGCGGCGTGCCCACAAGATGGAACTCCACCTTGCACATGCTGGAAAGACTGTGCGAGCAGCAGCAGGTGATAGTGGAGTTTCAGATGTAGCACTCACGGGTGAGTCGCTCTGCGGAACAGCACCACTTGACCACCATGCGAGACCTGTGTTCCTTGTGCTTTTTCGACTACTCCACCAACATGGCCAGTGCCGATGATGCCGTTCTCAGTGTTACTATCCAACTTCTATGTCTCCTTGAAAAAACGCTTTTGGCATGATGGAAGAGAATGTGGCACAGGAGGAAGAGGAGGAGGAAAAGAGATAATTTCCACTGTTATCAGGCCAGTCATCCACAAGTAGCTCAGAGGGTGGGTTCCTGCAACAACATAGGCCAGGTATGTAGTATCCCACTCGGTACTGGTGGGCACTACTATGGGGTCACAAGGGTCACGTTATTCCCCCTCATGTGGGGAGATTGGAATCTTGTTATTTCATGGACTGTTATACCCTGCATTGTCATGTACTACTGTGTACAGGCCTGCTAGGGGTGTAGTTTAGCCTCCCAGACAGTAGAGGGAGCTATGGAACGTCTGGTTTATATAGCTGGCCCAGGCAGGGGTTAGGAAGTCCAGGCCCTGGAGCCTGAGAGGCAGTGCAGGCCCTGAGCCTGCGAGGGCAAGATCAGCTCCTGCTCAGTTGCAGTTTATTATTGGAGCTAGAACAGTCCAGGAGAGAGTCCTGAGTCCTGCAATCAGCAGAGAGAAACCCATCAGTGCCATTACCCAGTCCAGCTAGAGTCAAGCTGAGAGGCAGAGAGAGAAAGTCTGTGCAAGAGGATATTACAGATCAGAGGAGGTACTTCAGTTTTCCCCAAGGATAAAGCCAGCAAATAGGCATACGGGCCTTGGAAGTTTTTACCAGTCAGGATCCCGAGGGATGCAGCCTGTACTGTGAGTCTATTTAACCCTCTGTGTAACCTTGCCAAGCTATACCTGCCATTATACTGTAAAGCCTGCTGTAATACCAATTGTCTTCTGTGGAACTACAAGGAGTGTGTATGAAGTCGCCGTTATTCAGTAAAGAAGAGTTCTGTTTCAACTCAAGTGTCTGCACCTCCATTATTCCCACTGTCAATCGGTGTGCCACCGTTATCGGTACTGGTGTCATGAACTGTACTGGACCTGGCCATAGGCACGTTAAATCATAACACCAAGGGCACCTCACCTAACACCTGGCCTGTGTCCCCCAAATTAGAGTGTGCCCCAGAGGACCCACGTGTCTGCTTCTCCATCACTGGGATCCCTCTCTCTCCCTTACCCTGGGATGCTACAGGTACACAATTGTCCAGCCAGGGCACAGTTCTGGAGGATGAGGAGGAGGAGGGGGAACTGTGTTCACAGAAGGGTGGTACCCAAAGCAGCTTGGCCTTGCCTCTAGTGATAAACGGCAGGGGCAATATTTGAATTCCCAATATTTTGCAAATATTTGGACGAATATTCGCCATATATTTGAGAATTCGCAAATTCGTGATCTCCAGTCATTATTTTCTTGATTGCGAAAATTTTCATAAAAAATTTGCATAAAAATTTGCATCAACTGTTATTTAAAAAAAAAAAGAATATTTGCAATTATGAATATATTTTGCGATATTCTAAATATTCGAATATTTGTAATCAACACTACTTGCCTCTGGGCAGCCTGGCATACATGCTGCAATGCCTGGGACATGACTGCCGAGTTGCCCACATTCTACCTTGTGCTGATTACTGGGTAGCCACCCTGCTGGATCCCCGTTACAATGACAACGTGCCGTCCTTAATTCCCTTACTGGAGCGTGATCGCAAGATGCGCGACTACAAGCACACGCTGGTAAACAAGCTGCTGATAGCATTCCCACCTGACACCGGGGGCTCAGTGGAAGCACAAGGCGAAGGCAGAGGAGGAGGAAGAGGTCGCCAATGCAGCCTGGGCGCCTCCAGCACCTTAGAAGCCAAGGTTACCATGGCTGAAAGGTGGAAAAGCTTTTACACCATGCCACAACAACCAGCACCACCAGCATATATGGAAAGTCTCAGCAGGAGGCAGCATTTCAGCAACATGGTGGAGCAGTATGTGTGCACATGGCTATACTTACTGACTGATAGGTCTGCCCCATTCAACATCTAGGTCTCCAAATTGGGCACATGGCATGAGCTTGCCCTTTACGCCTTGGAGGTGCTGGCCTGCCCTGCAGCCGGTGTATTGTCTGAACATGTATTTCGCACTGCAGGGGGCGTTATCACAGACAAGTGCAGCCACCTGTCCACAGCCAATGTGGACAAGCTCAAGTTCATTAAAATGAACCAGGCATGGATCCCACAGGACTTGTCCATACCTTGTGCAGAATAGACATGTATACCGGCCTCACACAGCCATTGTTATACTCCAGCGCACTTTCTCTTTGTTTTATTTTATATATCCCAATGTTTTGTGGTCTACCCAAATTTTTTAAAGAATGTGTTAGATACCTCCTCCACCGCCGCTTCCACCTTCACCGCCACGTCCATCGCCTACTCAACCTTCTACTCCATATGGACCTCTTCCTCCTAGTTCAAGATTATTATTTTAATTTGTATTTACTTTATTTTATTTTAAGTCATTTCCCTATCCACATTTGTTTGCAGTTCCCTAGTCATGCTCTTATCCACATGTTGCTGCCATTTGCAGCCCTCTTTTAGAGCCATTTTAGTGCCCCAAAGTTCAAGTCCCCCATTGACTTCAATGGGGATCGGGTTCGGGATCAAGTTCAGGTCAATTTCGGCTCCTGAACTCGAAATTTGCATCGAAGTAGGGCCAAACCCGGTTAACCTTAACTTCCAGGTGTTCGCTCAACTCTATGTAGGACAATTTTGGATATGGAGACTGCAGGGAGAATGGAGGAGGAGCATAGGAGACTGCTGAACTACAGACTCTGCTACAATTTTGTGCCATGCAAATAACTGTGCGGTGCACCAAGTTCAATGCCAATGAGAACGGAATCCATTATGTAATTCACTTGAACTCCCAACTCGAACCTGCAAAAAGGCAGGTTCGCTTAACTCTAGTAATAGCTAATCCATTCTGTTAGCTCTAGAGTTACTGTGCTGTCAGTATTATAGATAGGTCTAAGGGCTCTTTCACACTTGCGTATTTCTTTTCCGGCATAGAGTTCCGTCGTCGGGGCTGCCATAGTAACACTGAAAGCATTTTGAAGACTGATCAGTCTTCAAATGCTTTCAGTTCACTTGCGTTGTTATGGATCCGGCAGGCACTTCCGGCGACGGAAGTGCACGCCGGATCATAACAACGCAAGTGTAAAAGAGGCCGAATTTATTGCCGTGTAGTGCACCAATATTCATAGTAAACCTGTTCTGTTAGCTGTAGAGTAACTGTGCATCAGTATTACAGGCCACTGTTACTTTTAGGCAGATTGGCCTGGGTATACCTGATTTATAGTGATTCATGAAAAATCAGTTCTTAACAAATCAAAATTCTTGTCAAACTTCCCAAATCAAATTTTTCAAAACCTCGCTCATCTCTACACATGACCGCTTTTCGATATATGACAGGAAAAATAAAACTTTGACATATGTCCCCATCCTTACAGTACCTTTACATGTAAAAGGGTTGTCCGATCCCAACTTCTCATGGCTGTGCCAGTCATTGGTAAATGGACTCACAGAAACATTCAAGCAGCTGGTGCTCCACTATTTTCACAACTTCCATAGAAATGAATGGCAGTTACTCAGATGGCTGATACAGCAAGCTATGCTGTTTTTAACTCTTGAGCTGGAAATAGTATTGTTGGCTGTGCTACACAGTTTGCATATCTCCCATTCACTGCTGTGGGAGTAATGAAAACAGCAGAGTTCCATCGGCTTGGCCATTTCTGTAGCTCCATCTTCCCTGGCCGGCACTTCCCATCTTGGTCATGAGAGGCCGAGGGGTTAACAGCATTATCCCATGATTAATGTAAAAAATGAAAATCAGACCTCATATAGTACATGTCAATCTTTTTTTTCTAGCAAAGCTAGATCCAGTCGTGTGCCTCACATGGATCCAGAGATCCCCCCATTCATTGCTCAAGTTTCTCTGCCAGATTTATTTAAATATTTTAGGGAGTGTGTCCTCTCTCAAAGGGTGTGTCCTGTCTGCTGAAGCTAGAGGTGGTTGAATAATGGAACTGAGCTTGTGCTTCCATCTCAGTTAAAATAACAAATAATTTAGAGAAAGAGCAAACATAAGGTGGCACTATACAGATAGATTTCAGTGAATAACTTAGTAGCTACAAATCTACAATACATTTGAATTGCATGCTAATATAAATGTATTCAGATATTGTTGCTGTTTTGAAAACTGTAGAATATTAGTTTTGAGACAAACCCTTTAAGGACTGCAATTTCTCACCATACAAAAAAGTACAATCTCATGGCAAAATCTTCAATAGAGATGTCGCGAACATAAAATTTTCCGTTCGTGAACGGCGAACGTGCACTACCGCAAATGTTAGCAAACGGGCGAACCGCCACATACTTCAATAGGCAGGCAAATTTTAAAACCCACAGGGACTCTTTCTGCCACAATGGTGATGGAAAAGTTGTTTCAAGGGGACTAACACCTGGACTTTGGCATGCCGTAGGGGGATCCATGGCAAAACTCCCATGGAAAATGACGTAGTTGACGCAGAGTCGGGTTTTAATCCATAAAGGGCATAAATCACCTAACATTCCTAAATTGTTTGGAATAACGTGCTTTAAAACATCCAGTGTGTGTATACGATCAGGTATGATGTTGTATCGATCAGGTAGTGTAAGGGTTACACCCGCTTCACAGTGACAGACCAAACTCTGACAGACTAAATTCCCCATTTAACGCACCGCAAACAACCGCAAACAATCCATTTTCACAACCGCAAACTCCCCATTTGCACAAGGTTGGATACCAAGCTAGCCATGTCCCGTTCCTTGTCCTCACTGACGTCATTGAAGGTCTCTTCCTCCACCCAGCCACGTACAACATCAAGGGTCCCCGAAAGGTGACAACAAGCCCCCTGGGACGCCTGCTGTGGTTGGTCTTCCACCTCCTCAAAGCCACCTTCCTCCTCTGACTCCTCTTCTTCAGACTCCTTTCTCTGGGTTGCCACAGGTCCAGCAATCGACGACAAGGCTGCTTCTGGTGGTGATGGTGACCACAACTGTTCCTCTTCATGCTCATCTACGGCCTGATCCAGCACTCTTCACAGGGCACGCTCCAGAAAAAACGCATATGGGATGAGGTCGATGATTTTGCCTTGGGTTTGACTGACCAGGTTTGTCACTTTCGCAAAAGGACGCATGAGCCTACAGCCATTGTGCATGAGCGTTCAGTAACGCGGCCAAAAAATATTCAGCTCCGCAGATGCTGTCCTCTTTTTTTTTTTAATTAAAAAAATCGGTTCTTACCAGTTTAATCTCTGTATTGTCCCCTATCAGGGGCTGGTGTATGGAATCGATTTTAGGAACCGGGAGATGGTAAGATATTCTTACCATTTTTATCTTTGTTAAGTCCCCAGGGGACGTGTATTGAATTGAATCCTTGCATTGGGAGATAGAGAAAAAACCTTGCTCTGTCCGCTTCCTTCTAATTTTGGGCACTTGCAATGGAATTTGCCACCAATGCAACTAGTGTTAACTAAGCACTATTCCTATCAGTTTAATCTCTTTTTTGTCCCTTATCAGGGCCAGGGCCAGTGTAGTGAATAGATTTTTGGAACCGAGAGATGAAAAAAGACCCATGCGCGGTCCGCTTCGTTTGAATTTTAGGTCACTGCGCGTGCGCTGTGCAATGTACTGTGACACCCTATATGAGTGGTGTGTTAAGTAGTACTATTCTTATTAGTTTAATCCCTGTTACATCCCCTATCAGAGTTGTCAATAGTTGACACACTCATGACATAAATTTTATTCCTCTATGTGTCAATCTTGGTGTAGTGATGACTGTGCTCGTGCGCACGTTTAGGATATTGCAGGCGATGGCGGTTTTTCAAAGCCTATGGTCGTGCTGAGGTAGTTCAGTGACAGTTAAGTGACCCAGAAAACAATGATTCTGCAGTGCGGGCCCATTGTTGGCCTAGTAGGCTTTGATGATCTCCTTAGATGATCACAAAGAAAATTTATGTTTTTTCTATGAAAAATCATCCAGCGTCTGTAAAGCGCCCTGTCCTTGCCCGCATGGTCGTAGTAGGAGGAGGATTACTTTCACCTCTTCCCCTGGTAGATTCCCGATGTGCTGTGACATCATCCTTATATGCTTTGTAAAGCATACTTATTAACTTGTTTTGGAACTGCTGCATCCTTTCCGACTTCCGGTAATTCGGTAACATTTCAGCCACTTTCTGCTTATACCGGGGGTCTAGTAGCTTGGCCACCCAGTACAGGTCGTTCTCCTTCAGCCTTTTTATACGTGGGTCCCTCAACAGGCATCACAGCATAAAAGACCCCATTTGCAAAAGGTTGGCTACCGAGCTACTCATCTCCCGTTCGTCATCCTCCCTGATCTCATTGTCTCATTGAAGGTCTGTTCTTCCCCCCAGCCACGTACAACACCACGGGTCCCAGAGAGGTGACAACAACGAGCACCCTGGGATGCTTGCTGTGGTTGGTCTTCCTCCTCCTCAAAGCCACATTCCTCCTCTGACTCCTCTTCATCAGACTCCTCTTCCAGCGTTGCCGCAGGTCCAGCAAGTGATGATGATAAGGCTGTTTCTGGTGGTGATGGTGACCATAACTCTTCCTCTTGCTCTTCACGCTCATCTACAGCCTGGCCCAGCACTCTTCGCAGGGTACGCTCCAGGAAGAAAACAAATGGGAAGAGGATGCTGATGGTGCCTTCGGTGACTGCTTTTTCTTGTTGGAACAGGTGGTCGAACATTAGGAGTGTTGAATTCCAACATGTCAGGCTGTCGCAAATCAAGCGCCTCACTGGCATGTTGTTTCGCTGCTGAATATTGGACGGAATGCCTGGAATGTAGGAACGCCTGTAGCAGCGTACTGTGCCACTCAATATGAGTGGTGGGCACTGGCAGTGGGCACAGTACAGTCTTTGGGCCTGACACACACTGGCAGGCAACTGAAATTATATTAAAGGGTAAAAATGAAATTACTTTTTATCTGCAAGGTACTGTGCCACCCTATATGAGTGGTGGGCAGTGGACACAGTACAGTCAGTGGGCCTGACACACACTGGCAGGCAAATGCAATTATACTAAAGGTTAAAAAATTAATGACTTTTTTTATCTGCACGGTACTGTGCCACCCTGTATGATTGGTGGGCAGTGGGCACAGTACAATCAGTGGGCCTGACACACACTGGCAGGCAAATGCAATTATATTAAAGGGTAAAAAATGAATGACTTTTTTATCTGCAAGGTACTGTGCCACCCTATATGAGTGGTGTGCACACAGTACAGTTTGTGGGCCTGCGGCCTCTCACACACGGGCAGTCAACTGCAATATATATATATATAAAAAATAAATAAAAGCAGACTGAGATACCAGCCCTAAAACGGGCTTGTTTGGGTGCTGTCAGGACGTTGTCCTTACAGCAGATGAGTCTTTGAGGACTGGAGTGGACACAGAACACTGGCCTAGCTAATGCTTTCCTTATTAATTCAGCAGCAGCAGCACTTCACCTGCTCTAACTAACACTGCAGCTTCAGAATGAATCTAAGATGGATTGTGTCCTTGCTTTTTGATAGGAGGTGGGAGGGTCTGGGAGGGAGGGTATGCTGATTGGCTGGAATGTGTCTGCTGAATGTGAGGTACAGGGTCAAAGTTTACTCAATGATGATGTATAGGGGGTCGATTGAACATTGCATATGTTCGCCCGCCACGGTGAACGCGAACAAGTGATCTTCGCCAGGAACTGTTCGCCGGCGAATAGTTCGGGACATCTCTAATCCTCAACAGGCTGCAATTCACATCACAACCACTGGGTAGCCACATATAGAAACACATACACTGCCTGTCCCCAAAAAAAGTCGCTACCTGGATTTAACTAAGCAAATAGGCATGAGCCTCCCACTAGATAATTACTGCATGGGCGATTATCTTTCAGCTGGCAACAAGTTATTTAGCCCCAACTTGTGCAATGAGTTGCTTCTCATTTCTTAAACAACCATGTCGAAAGAGACATCTCTGTTCATGGACAAGATATTAGTGTGTTTGAGAAGGATCAAATCATTGGCATGCATCAAGCAGAGAAAACATCTAAGAAGATTGCAGAACCTACTAAAATTGGGTTGAGGACGGTTCAACGCATTATTAAAAACTGGATGGATGGTGGAGACTCATTGTATTCAAGGGAGAAATGTGGTAGGAAAAAAATCCTGAATGATCGTGATTGGCGCTGATCACTTAAATGTTTGGTGAAATCAAATCGAAGAAAAACAACTGTAGAACTCAGGGCTATGTTTAATAGGGAAAGTAGGAGCATTTCCACACACAATGTGAAGAGAATTTAAGAGATTGGGACTGAACAGCTGTGTAGCCATAAGAAAACCACTAATCAGTGAGGCAAACCAGAAAAAAAAAAAGCTTCAATTTGCTAGGGAGCATAAAGATTGGACTCTGGAGCAATGGAAGAAGGTCATGTTGTCTGATGAATCCAGATTTAGCCTGTTCCAGAGTGATGAGCGCATGAGGGTAAGAAGAGAGGTAGATGAAGTGATGCGACCATCATGCCTAGTGCCTACTGTACAAGCCTGTGGGGGCATTGCTATGATATGGGGTTGCTGCAGTTGGTCAGGTCTAGGTTCAGCAACAGTATGTGCTCCAAGAATGAGGTCAGCTGACTACCTGAACATACTGAATGACCAGGTTATTCCATTAAAGGAATTTTTCTTCCCTGATGGCACGGGCATATTCGAGGATGACTGTCAGATCCCTGTCTGCACAGCTCAGCACCATGGATTCCAGGGCTGGCTTACCTTATAAGAGACGCAGGTGTCCTCCAGCATATCGCCACATCCATCCTCACTACCAGGTGTCATCTGAGGCGCTATAGAGCATGTGCGTGCACCTCTCCCTGTCTTATAGGGGATAAGCAGCTGGTCCTGATTATCCTCCCTACCCATAGGTGGGGCTTTGAGTATTTAGGGCAGCTTCACTCTGGAGGAGGTGCCCAAGCGTGGTTGTTGTACCTCTTGACTCCCGCTGAAGCGTCCATCTGTATCTGTTTGTTGGATTTTCTGGATTCTGACCCCTGCTTTGCTGGACCCTGACTCTGCCTACCATCTACTTGCTGGATTGCCTGGACTATGGACCCCTGCTCGGTTTGACTACGTATCTGCCTGCAATCTGTTTGTTGAATCACCTGGATTATCAAACACTGCATCTTCTGTCTATGCTTCTGTCCATCGTCTCCTGTAAGTCTGCCAGGATTCCTGACCCTGCACTGCCTGACAACGAGACAGCTTTAATCTGCACACTGCATTACTCTGAACTTTGTTTTGCCTTTATCTCAAGTGACTTTTGTATAACCGTCTGCCAGTAAAGACCTTCTGTTCCTTTATTCCGCATTTGTTGGACTCTGTTCACATTGCTGCAGTTAGCTGCATTCTGGGTGACTGGTGCAAACACCAGTGTCCTGACTCTGTGAGTCAGCAGTCAGCAATATTGGGCAAATTCCTAGTCCTCTATCAGCTGACACAGAGGATCCACTTTCTCTGGTCGTAACAATGACAATGCCAGTATTCATCGGGCTCAAATTGTAAAAGAGTGAGGGAGCATGAGCCATCATTTTCACACATGCATTGGCCACTACAGAGTCCAGACCTTAACCCCATTGAGAATCTTTGGGATGTGCTGGAGAAGGCTTTGCGCAGCGGTCAGGCTCTGCCATCATCAATGCAAGATTTTGGTGAAAAATTAATGCAACACTGGATGGAAATAAATCTTGTGACATTGCAGAAGCTTATCGAAACAATGCCACAGTGAATGTGTGCCGTAATCAAAGCCAAAGGCGGTCCAACGAAATATTAGAGTGTGTGACCTTTTTTTTTTTTGTTTAGACTTTATTTTGTAGACAGGCAGTGAAGTATGATATCATGTTTATTTCCAAAGCTGGTTTTCTTGCACCAAACATCTTGAGAAAACAAGAAAGGTAAGGAAGGAGATATCTCTTGTGCATCTCTAGTATAAGTGCAATTTGTCCAAATAGGTAATGGGGGAATATGTCGTGAAGGAAATATTTAAAGTCAGTTTTGCTTGAGTCTGTTGGCGTGCTTTATACCACCTTTATCAAATGTAGCACATTGTTTGATAAATTTGTCTTATGCTTAAAAGCTTTGTGATTGCATTTTGCTCATATTTGGCTAAAAATCATATTTTCAATTGGCCTTTATTAAAAATATTGAGCTATTCTGTCAGAAAGGGTTAACTGTTTTTCTAACTGTGCAAATGGTACTTTCACATTCACTTTGTGCCGGTTATCTCTAGTTTACTAAGAGGTCATAAACACTAATTTAAGCCACATTATTATCAGTAAGATAATGATTGAGCTTTGAGTGTTTATCATGTGAGAGAGCAGAGATAAGTTTGCTCCCCAGATGAGAGAAAAGACATGAAAATCCACAGGCAGATAGTAGAGCATCTCAGCGCTGTACACAAAAAAAGAGTCTATATTTTTAATAAAGACTAATTAAAAAACAATTTTTTGGCTCATAATAAGTACAATACAATAATAAATAAAAAAAATCCCCCCAAAAGTGTACATAGACTCTAAAACCTAACACTTTTGTTTTGGAAGGCTACTTAAATTTTTCTACTCCATTCTCCTACTGGAATGAGATTGCAATTTTTGCAACTTAAAAAACTCTCGATGATAAATCTGGAATGATACTCATTAACACAACTAAGCACACCCACTTTTCTATCCACATTTCAAAACTGGACTGAGTGGTGTAAAACTGAAAAGTCACACATTTTTCATGCAAGTGAGTGGAAAAATTAGCAAAAGCCCTATTTTGCAAGCGAAATGTGTGCCCCAGGTTTATTTGATGTAAGCTATCTTGTGGAGTACAGTAGGATCCAATTTAGAGAGTGAAATGGACCCTTCTTATAAGTTGGGTTTACAGTATTAAGTTGTGTTCAATTGCCTAAAGGGGTTGTCTGGGTTTAGTGCTGATCCCGGACATATCCCCATTTTCATCCCTCCGATGCGCTGCTGTGATCCAGCGCATGGCAAGGGCTTTTTTCATTATATTATTACACTGCTAGGTGAAGTCTTTCATATAGCAATGTTGACGTCACCAGTTCTGGGGTAGGGCAGTGCTAAAGCCCACCCATTAGTTCCGGTGACGTCACCGCCCTCACTGCTAGATGTAAGCCTCCAGTTAGTTTTCCCCATAGAGAGCCGGGTACGTCACCAGATCTAAAAAAAAAATGCCTTGGGGAAGGGGTATGGGAAAGAAAGATGACATTAGCGATTGCTCCTCCCCATCTCTGGAGGAGCTGGAGGAGATTGCTGCATGTAATTGCACTGGTCTCCTCAGCTACCGATCAGCAGGCTTCCATCCTGAATGCTTCCTTCCTGACACTCTGCTTATACATTGTCCCGTGTAAAGGGACCTTTAGACAGAGAACAGAGATAGAATGGTACATGAAGCCCCTACCCTTCAAGCCCCGCCCCTCCTACACAATTTCTGTGCAACCTTAAATTCTGTTTGATTTTTTTAAATCTGTTACATCAGTTCCATAAACTACAAGTAAAACTTTTAAAGAAATTTATAATTCAGGTTGTGCATATGTGTGATATTGACATGAGAATTGCAGTAAACAGAGGTGAAATTATTCCATAAATATAAAATTAGATAGCTGGCAATGTTGAGTTTGACACTTTAACAAAATGGACTGTAAGCCATTACCATACAGTACAAACTGTAGCAGCAGCAACTTAGGAATCCATTGTGTTTTGCTAATGTGACACATTTTATAACCTGCATAGATTATTATATTAATAATAGATGAGTTTAAGACAATGCTATTTTTCATCATCTCAGAACAGAAAACCAAAATATTGTGAAAATTCCAAGAGACCAAGAAAAATACAATAAATTTTCAGCCAAGAAGATAACAAATGCCTACATTTATGCGTTCCCATTTCTACAAGGCAAAGTGGATTGAATTCCAAAAAAATTGCTTCATTATTTCTTTACAGAATACAAATGTAGATGAAGGTAGACAGCTTTGGATAGGTATAAATATTTCACGAGTACTCCTTTTATAACATGTTAAAATCAAATCACATAAGAAAATAGAAAGCAAATTTCTATAAACATTTCCCAATAAATCCTAAAGTATTTTTGGTGAGATATATGCAGCAGAAGGCCTCTGGTCTCCATCTGTTGGCTCTGTAAACTGCTAAATTGGTCAACCCCTTCATCCATAGAGGTAATTCATCCACATCATTGTTGTCTGTGCCATCCCTCAGGGATTGTCTTCTGCACATGAGCTAGATATGTCCATTTCCTGTTCAGCGCCTGCGCAGACGAGAGTACAGAAAGTAGTGACATGGGTGAATCACATCACAACTAGAGATGAGTGAATTATTCAAAACTTTGATTAAGCTGCTTCACCGAATTTTACAAAAAAATTTGCTTTGTGATGATTACTTTGTCACGAAGCACATTTCTTTGTAAGTATTAGGGTCCTTTCACACTTGCGTTCTGAGGATCCGGCAGGCACTTCCGTCCCGCCGGATCCGTCAGAACGCAAGTCGCCTGAAAGCATTAGAAGACTGATCAGGATCCTGATCAGTCTTCAAAATGCTTTCAGGTTACTATGGCAGCCAGGATGCTATTAAAGTCCTGGTTGCCATAGTAGTAGTGGGGAGCAGAGGAGCGGTATACTTACAGTCGGTGCGGCTCCCGGGGCGCTCCAGAATGACGTCAGAGCGCCCCATGTGCATGGATCACGTGATCCATGCGATCACATGATCCATGCATGTAGGGCGCCCTGATGTCACTCTGGAGCGCCCCGGGAGCCGCACGGATGGTAAGTATACTGCTCCTCCGCTGCCCACTACACTTTACCATGGCAACCAGGACTTTAGCGTCCTGGCTGCCATGGTAACCATTGAGAAAAAGCTAAACGTCGGATCCGGCGATGCGCCGAAACGACGTTTAGCTTAAGGCCGGATCCGGATTAATGCCTTTCAATGGGAATTAATTCCGGATCCGGCCTTGCGGCAAGTGTTCCGGATTTCTGGACGGAACATAAAGCGCAGCATGCTGCGGTATTTTCTGCGTCCAAAAAACGTTCCGGTCCTGAACTGAAGACATCCTGATGCATCCTGAACGGATTTCTCTCCATTCAGAATGCATGGGGATGATCCTGATCAGGATTTTTCCGGCATAGAGCGCCGAGGACGGAACTCTATGCCGGAAAATAAAAACGCCAGTGTGAAAGGACCCTTAGGTGCAATGACAGGAAGCACCGATTGCCTTTCTCCCCGTCATTGTACCCCTCAGATACTGCGTTCATACAGGATCACGACATCTGATATAAATACCAGAGTGTAAAATAAAAAATAATAGTTATATCAGACAAATAAGAACTAGAACAGGTGTAACAAATCCGGATAGGATTATGAATGAATTTGTGGGTTTCTTCTCCGCCTTATATCGATCAGAGATAAATGGGAGGGAAATGGATATCAAGCATTACTTGGACCAGATTAATTTACCAGAATTATCTACTCAGGAAATGGAGTTAATTAACTCTCCTGTATCAGTTAAGGAACTACAGAACATCTTATCGGATATAAGGGGTAACTCCACACCCGGAATAGATGGGTTACCATTTGAAATATGCAGACAACAAGGTGATGTATTGTTACAACTACTTTGTCAGGAAATCAATGAGTCTTTATTAGAAGGATCCAGACCACTGTCCCTGAGCGAGGCTTCAATAAGTCTGATTCTTAAAAAGGAAAAAGATAAGACTGAGATTGGGTCTTATATACCAATCTCACTTTTAAATACCAACTATAAAATTCTAGCAAGAGCTCTGACAAACAGATTAAAGACTGTGATTAAAAAAAAAAACTGATCCACCCGGGCCAGACGGGCTTTATCCTCGGAAGAAATATTCAGTTGAACATTAGAAGAACCTTTTTGAATGTGCAGATTTGCAGGGGAGGGGCCGGCTCCATCCTGTCTCTTGATGCCGCAAAGGCGTTTGACAGGGTGGAGTGGCCCTTCCTCTTGCAAACTATGATCCGGATAAACCTTGGTGAAAACTTTATTATATTGACACACTTATTATATGCCCAGCGGATAGCCTCAGTTAAAATCAATGGGGCTAATATGATGGGCTTCTCTCTGGAACGGGATATTAGGCAGGGCTGCCCCCTTTCACCGCTATTATACTATGGGTAGCCCGTGTGCGCCCTCATGTACAAACCTCCTCCTGGGCTGGTGGGGGGATACTATCATTTTTCCAGATGACCCAGTATGGTGGATGGACAAGATTGCATTTTGGACGCGATTTATTGATGACATCTTTTATCATCTGGAAGGGTGACTCAAAGGACTTTGAGAAATTTGTTTGCAAACTTAACGACAACATTATAGGTTTGTGATTTACGTATGAAGTTAACAATCAGTCCATCACCTTTAAATAGCCTACTGCACTGGTCGAGCTACCATCCACCAGCTTTAAAATGTGGCATACCTAAGGGCCAATTCCTCAGGATTAGGCGTAACTGCTCTGATCAAGAGAGTTTTTACCAGGAGTCGAGAAGACTCCGTGATAGATTCCTGGTAAGAGGTTATTCTAGTCCTGACCTGAAGAAAGCCTTTAAAGAGAGTCTTTCACCTAAAATCACCATTATAGAACACTAACATCAGGATCTCCATTACATTCCCCATATTATAATGTTCTCTTTCATATTGCTGTCCATCGCCTATTTTCTCAGAAAAATGCTTTTATTCCATAGGATAATTCGCTTCTGAAGGTGCCCAGGGTCGGCGTTCATGCGGCCGTGCCCATGCCCCTCGGCACCTTTTAAAACCAAACACCTCCACTTTCACCCCTCTGGCCCGCTCTAGGTTCTTCTGATTACCTCCTCCCTTCAGTGAGAAATACAGCACCTGCACCGTTCAACAGAATCTCCACGCCTGTGCACAGCATTACCCATTATGGGCAGAGGCACCAGAGCGTTTAATGCGCATGCGCCGCCCCATACATCCCGATCCTGGCGCATTAAATGCTCTGATGCCTCTGCCCATGATAGGCAAATGCTGTGCACAGGCGTGGAGATTCTGTTGAACGGCGCAGGTGCTGGATTTCTCACTGAAGGGAGGAGGTAATCAGAAGAACCTAGAGCGGGCCAGAGGGGTGAAAGTGGAGGTGTTTGGTTTTAAAAGGTGCCGAGGGGCATGGGCACGGCTGCATAAACGCCGACCCTGGGCCCCTTCAGAAGCTAATTATCCTGTGGAATAAAAGCGTTTTTCTGAGAAAATAGGCGATGGACAGCAGTATGAAAGGTAACATTATAATATGGGGAATGTAATGGAGATCCTGATGTTAGTGTTCTATAATGGTGATTTTTGGTGAAAGACTCCCTTTAATTTTGCAGAAGGTCAGGACAGGAGTGAATTACTAACCCCTAGAGGTGAGCGGAATAAGGATGCGAGCATAATTCGTATCATATCTACTATCTCGTACACAGCCACTATGTGCCATCTAAGAAACCTGCAATCATCCCCTGAAGACGCTGGGTCACCAGTGAAACATTTCGGGATGCAGGGAATCTGTGTATGTGTGTGAACTCTTTTAATACAGCGGGGGTCAGGCAGGGAGCTCCCTCAAAGGAGAGCAGATTATCAGCAAGATAGCAGTTGTAATCGGATGCCTGAATGTGCACTGTGGCAGTCAGTGTCCAAACACATTACTAACTGATGTCCAGAAGTGTGCTGAGTAAGCAAACCTACAGCAGTAAGGAGCAAAAATAAAGCTCCCACAAACTGACAGTGATTAAGTTGATGTGATTGGATGCCAGAGTGTACATGTGGCAGTAAGTGCTTAAAAGACATTAACACATTGATATTCAGGATACTGCTGTGTAAGCAGACCCACAAAAGGGCTCTGAGTATGGAGCAAAAATAAAGCCTGACGCCCCTAATAATTTTAAAATGTCACAGTTCTGAACAAAGAATCTTAATAATTATACAAATAAAAGTGAAGTTTTAATTCTAATAGCACATGTTAAATAGACGTAGATAGGTCCAAATGACCATTTTTTTTCGGAGGGACTATAATACTATACGTCATACATGTACTAAGAAGTCTTTTTCTATCAGTCAAATCTAAGAAACCTGGCACATGGTTGGACCGTCAACCCCTTGGCATTTTTAAGTGTGGCAGCTGTAAAGCATGTAACTTCATCCGTAATACAAAGACAAACATTTGTTCCACTACTGGACAGGTCCACTATATTAGGGACTTTATCAATTGTAGGAGCAAAGGAGTTGTTTATTTTGTGTCAGTGCTCATGTCCCAAGGACTATGTGGGGAAGACATATACTGTAGGGAATTGCGCAGACGAATTTAAGATAACGTAAATGATGTGTATAAGAGAAACAATCAAACACCAGTGGCAAATCATGTGGTAGAGATGCATGATGGTAGACCTGAATTATTGACATTCTCAGCTTTGGAACTGGTGAGGGAGTTCCCACGAAAAGGAGATTGGGACCGCCGGATTCTTCAGAATGTATCCAAATGGATTTACCGATTTAAATCACAGGCCCCTAGTGGGCTCAATGAGAGGTTAACCGCTACAGGACCGCCTAACGCAGGGATGCGTCCTGCGGGCGGCCCTGTAGCTCTGAGTTGACGCGTCGGCGCGTCATCTCGTGAGAGCCGAGATTTCCTGTGAACGCGCGCGCGTTCACAGGGAAGCGCGGCACAGCAGTTCGGCTACAGCCTGCCAGCGATGGATCATCGCTGGCAGGCTGTAGATGCGAATAAAATCGCATCAAACTGCTATATCAGACGCTGTTTATGAACAGCGTCTGATATAACTGCTACCTGGTCCTCTGGTGGTCCCATTTACTGGGATCGACCACCAGAGGACCAGGTAACTACAATAAAGTTGCACCAAACACTACACTAACCCCCCACCCCCTCACCTATTAACCCCTTGATCACCCCATCTAGACCCCTGATCACCCCCTGTCATTGATCACACCCCTTGTAAGGCTCCATTCAGGCGTCCATATGTGTTTTGCGGATCCGTGGATTCACGGATCCGCGGATCAGATCCGCGGATCCGATCCGCGGATCCTCAAAACACGGACACCGGCAATGTGCTTTCCGCATTTTGCAGATCCGCACATTGCCAGAACTATATAGAAAATGCTTTTTCTTGTCCGCAGTTGCGGACAAGAATAGAGACATGTTCTATATTTTTGCAGAAACGGAAGTGCAGACCCGGAGCGCAGATCCGTAATTCCGGATCCGAGCGGGACAAAGTCTGTCCCCATAGAAATGAATGGGTCCGCAATTCCGTTCCGCAAACAGAATTTCGGACGTGTGAATGGGGCATAAGGGCCCCCTTTTACCGCCAGTTAGCTAGCTACTTGTTAGGTAGCTAGCGCCCAACCCACCGCACCGCAGTCACTGATTTTGGCAGAGATTTTTTCATCCACATTGATCGATGCGAATGAAAAAATCTGTGCCGTTCATTTTTTTTCAGCGCAGAGGCTGAGCGGAAAAAAAATCTCATTACCCGTATGCTCAATATACGGAGAATCGCAGAAACTCCTAATGCTGGCCATACGTGTAATGATTGCGGAGACCCTCAAATGCCAGGGCAGTACAAAAACCCCACATGTGACCCCATTTTAGAAAGAAGACACCCCAAGGTATTCCGTGAGGGGTATGGTGAGTTCATGGAAAATATTATTTTTGTCACAAGTTAGTGGAATATGAGACTGTAAAAAAAAACAAAAAAAAAACAATTTCCGCTAACTTGTTTCCAAATTTTTTTCTGTGAACTCACCATACCCCTCACAGAATACCTTGGGGTGTCTTCTATCCACAATGGGGTCACTTGTGGGTATTTATACTGCCCTGGCATTTAGCGGTCCTAAGCGTGAGAATCCAAATGCGTAAAAATGCCCTGTGAAATCCTAAAGGTACTCATTGGTTTTAGGGCCTCTTTGTGCATCTTGGCTGCAAAAAGTGTCACTCATGTGGTATCGCCGTACTCAGGAGAAGTAGGGCAATGTGTTTTAGGGTGTATTTTTATATATACCCATGCTGGAGTGTGAGAAATATCGCTGTAAACGACAACTTTTTAAAAATTTTATTCAAAGTTGTCAATTTACAGAGATATTTCTCTTACCCAACATGGGTATATGTAAATACACCCCAAAGCTACATGCCTACTTCTCCAATGCGGCGACTACATGATGACACTTTGCAGCCAAATGCGCAAAGGCCCAAATTCAACAGTACCTTTTAGGAAGAGCATTTTTGCGCATTTTCTTCTCACGCTTTAGGGCCCCTAAAATGCCAGGGCCGTATAAATACCCCACATGTGACCCCATTTTGGAAAGAAGACACCCAAGGTATTCGCTGAGGGCATAATGAGTCCATGAAAAATTAAACTTTTTGTCAAAAGTTAGCGGAAACGGAGACTTTGTGAGAAAAAACAATAAAAAATCAATTTCCACTAACTTGTGCCAAAAAAAATCTTCTATGAACTCGCCATGCCCCTCATGGAATACCTTAGGAGTGTCTTCTTTCCAAAATGGGGTCACATGTGGGGTATTTATACTGTCCTGGCATTTTAGGGACCCCTAAAGCGTGAGAAGAAAAATGCGTAAAAATGCCCTCCTAAAGGTACTCATTGGAATTTGGGCCCCTTTGCGCATCTTGGCTGCAAAAAAGTGTCACACATGTGGTATCGGCGTACTCAGGAGAAGTAGGGCAATGTGTTTTGGGGTGTATTTTTACATATACCCATACTGGGTGAGAGAAATATCTCTGTAAATTGACAACTTTGAATAAAAAAATTTAAAAAGTTGTCGTTTACAGCGATATTTCTCACACGCAGCATGGGTATATGTAAATACACCCCAAACTCATGCCCTACTTCTCCTGAGTCGGCGACTACATGGTGCCACTTTTGCAGCCTGAAGTGCACAAGGGGCCTAAACTAATGAGTACCTTTAAATTTCACAGGACATTTTTACGCATTTGGATTCTCACACTTTAGGAGCCCCTAAAATGCCAGGTGAGTATAAATACCCCACATGTGACCCCATTTTGGAAAGAAGACACCCCTAGGTATTCTGTGAGGGGCATGGTGAGTCCACAGAATTTTTATTTTTGGCACAAGTCAGCGGAAATTGTTTTTTTTTTTTTTTTTTTACAAAGTCTCATATTCCACTAACTTGTGACAAAAAATAAAATTTTACATGAACTCACCATACCCCTCACAGAATACCTTGGGGTGTCTTCTTTCCAAAATGAGGTCACATGTGGGGTATTTTACTGCCCTGGCATTTTAGGGAGCCCTAAAGCGTGAGAAGAAGTCTGGAATCCAAATGCGTAAAAATGCCCTGTGAAATCCTAAAGGTACTCATTGGAATTAGGGCCCCTTTGCACCCAAGCTGCAAAAAGTGGCACACATGTGGTATCGCCGTACTCAGGAGAAGTAGGGCAATGTGTTTTGGGGTGTATTTTTATATATACCCATACTTTGTGTGAAAAATATCTCTGTAAGCGACAACTTTTAAAAATTTTATACAAAGTTGACAATTTACAGAGATATTTCTCTCACCCAACATGGGTGTATGTAAAAATACACCCCAAAACACATTGCCCACTTCTCCTGAGTACAGCGACCTATGGTGACACTTTTGCAGCCTGAATGCAAAGGCCCAAGTCAATAGTACCTGCTAGGTTTATGGCGGCTCACAATTTAGCCCGCCCAAAATGCCAGAACAGTAAACACACCCCACAAATGACCCCATTTCGGAAAGTAGACACCCCAAGGTATTCACTGAGGGGCATAGTGAGTCCGTCTGAGATTTTTTTTTTTTGCCAGAAGTTATCAGAAATTGAAACTTTTTTTTTTTTTTTCTCAGAAAGTGTCATTTTCCGCTAACTTGTGAAAAAAAATGAAATGATACATGAACTCACCAAGCCCCTCCGTGAATACTTTGGGGTGTCTTCTATCTAAAATGGTGTGATTTGGGGGGTATTTATACTTTCCTGACATTCTAGCACCTGAAGAAACATGACAGGCGCTCAGAAAGTCAGAGCTGCTTCAAAATGCCGAAATTCACTTTTTTGCACCATAGTTTGTAAACGCTATAACTTTTACCCAAACCAATAAATATACACTTATTGGATTTTTTTTTTATCAAAGACATGTAGAACAATAAATTTAGAGAAAAATTTATATAGAAATGTAGTTTTTTAAAAAAAAATTTACAACAGAAAGTGAAAAATGTCATTTTTTTGCAAAAATTTCGGTCATTTTTGATTAATAGCAAAAAAAGTAAAAATGTCAGCAGCAATGAAATAGCACCAAATGAAAGCTCTATTAGTGAGAAGAAAAGGAGGAAAAATTCATTTGGGTGGTAAGTTGCATGACGGAGCAATAAACGGTGAAAGTAGTGTAGTGCAGAATTGTAAAAAGTGGCCTGGTCATTAAGGGTGTTTAAGCTAGGGGGGCTGAAGCGGTTAACCTTCTCCTGTTTTCTTTATAGGTGTGTCATAATGAAAAGAATAATACATCTTGTGTGGGTGACCATTTTTTGATGGAAACTGGCCCCTTCTTGAATCGACACGAGAAGTGTCATTATGATTTTTGTCAAGAATATTGATACATCTTTAATTAACAAATTTTTTAGTAAACTCCTATATATATAAATATAACATATATAGGAATCTATTTTTATAGGTTTATATATACTTCATCAAAAACTGCATTTAGGCGCCCTTAACCTGCTCCGGACCGCTGTACGCACGGATGCGTCCAGGCGGCGGCAGGTTCATTCCTCCTGGACGCATCCGCGCGTCATCTCGCGAGACTCGAGATTTCCTGTGAACGCGCACACGCGCTCACAGGATCGCGTCAGGGAGAACTTTAACTACAGCCTGCCAGCGCTGATCATGAAGTTTAAAAAAAATGGCATATCAGATGCTGTTTTGTTAACAGAGTCTGATATGCCTTCTGCTCGCTCCTCTGGTGGTCCCTTTTGCTTGGGACCACCAAAGGAAACATGTGTAAGTGCACCAATCACCACACAGACTCCCCCATCCACCCCCCCCCCCATCCATCACTGATTAACCCCTGATTAACCCCCAATTAACCCCTGATTAACCCCTGATCACACCATGTCACCCCCCTGATAAGTAATATGCTACAGAGAGTCTGGGACAAAATAAAGAAAATGCTAAATATAACCCATTCATTGCATTTTTCTCCGCTTTGGGATAATTTTAATTTGGGGGAATTTAGGAAATTATCTGATAATCACTATTGGGTTAAAAGAGGGATCACTACTGTTGTGCACTTATTTAAGGAAGGAAGATGAGATCCTTGTCGGAAATCATGGGAGGAGAGAATATATCCTTTATGTCTTACTTTAGATACGCACAGCTTACACATACCCTTTCTCTCCCGATAAATAAGAAATTATTTACAGTACACAATCACTCTTTTTCAGATTTCTGTTTCTCATCTTTGGGGATGAATATAAAAATATCACAAATATATGCTAGGTTATTACAAGAAATTGGCCAGTTTTATAAGTTCAAGAGTGAAAAGAAATGGGAAGAAGAGTTAGGTGGCATTACAATAAAATGGGACATAGTTTATAAGAATATTGAAGAAGTATATATTGCTAAACAACACAGATTAATACAACTTAAAAATTGTTCGCAGAATGTATTATACGCCGATTTGGTTATCTAAAATATTCCACAAGAAGGGGAAGGAATTTAAATGCAAGAAATGTAACTACGAGAACACTGGGTATACCCACATGTTATGGAAATGCCCTAAGATCCAGCAATATTGGCAATCAATTTTTAGGTGTATAGGCACAATAACTAAAATAAAGGTGCCTTCTATAATTGAGTTTGCTCTTGTTTGCCTTCTGTCCCCAAATATTAAAATCTCAGCTTCCTCATGTAAGCTTTGGCTGAAGGGACTAATGATCGTGAAGGTTTAATAATTCAAAAATGGGGAGCACCTTTAGTACCAACGTTTGTGGAATGGAAATCATATATGGGCAAAATTAAAGATTACGAATTTTACCGCTGTAATGGGAGTAGATAACTCGCTAAATGGGAATCAGTTTGGGATAATTGGGAAAAAAAATATAATCTAGGATTCTAGGGGCCCTGGCTTGGCCAGCCGTGATGGTGGGAGGGGAGGCGAATTAAAGTATATACGGATTGTTTTCTCTTTCCTTAGAATAGTATATATTGATATCTCAATATTTTGAAATCCATTTATATTGTAAATACTGATCTCTTTGTTCCTTTTCTTTTTTGTACTTTAAAAAAAGAAAAAGAAAAAAAAAGAGATCAGTATAAAGATGAAAGGGAGAAAGAGAGAGAAAGGAAAAAAAATAAAGTGTTGTGGAGATGAGGGGAAGGTTTCAGGGAGAGAAATGAGGAGGGCATTGCACTATAATACATAGCAAGTGGGTAAGAGGCAGATGAGATGAACTATCCATGGGCTCCAGAGAATTTTTCCTTAATGTCAGAATATTTGAAAACTGCTCATTAGTTATAAAAATGCCCAGGCAAGTAGGGAACTCAAAGGTTAGGACTACATGGCACTGTCATGATGCGGTTAGGAATCACAATAGAGGTAAAACGGGGAAACACATGTCCACCTGCTTGTGGCTGCTGACGTCCTACGCATTGGCTGTACAGTTGCTTAGCCGCTTGTGTCATATGTTTAACATATTTTACCATATGTGTCTACAAACAGTTCCAGACCAAAAAATAAAACACCCTAAAAGCGTGAATATACATTTATAAAGAAAGGGAAAGGGTGTAAAAAGCTTAAAATATGTCTTTGAGAATACTTACAAATCATAAAAAAATACGTAGGTTAGGTCATCAGTATTAAGATCTCAAAAAACCCTATTATTCAAAAATCTATTAAAGACTGGTCTATGCCAAAGGCCATTACCATAAATTTTACTCAATAATCTATCGCTTCATAATACCCTATGAAATGTGGAAATTAATTAAACAGAAAGTAGTAATAATAATAATAATAATAATAATAATAATAATAATAATAATAATAAAAGACAGGCCAGTGTTTGCCACCAGAAAAAGCTGACTCATAGAAAACATCCTAAGCTAAGGAAAGGTGCAATCAATTATGATAGAAAGTGTGGCAATGCTAATTTAATTTACATTAGTTTAAAATTCCACAATCATATAAGAAATGTATCAAGTATGTGTTAGCAACAATCAGCACTTCAGAGAACGAACATAACGATACTTTAAAATGCAGACATTACATACACTGAAATTGAATTGTATCCGCCGATGCTTGTTACAGTAATTTGGCAGATGAATGGCTAAGCATGCAGGTAAGTATAGATTAGTCACTGTTAGAATTTTTTAGCAGGTAAATCAATCAGCTGAGTGTTCCAGATAGAGAAAGGTCATTTTATACCGAGCACTTGCAAATCATTAAAACGTTTAAAGGTTACCAATCTGTATATCTCCAGATCCATTAATTCACTTCTGCATTAGATTTTAGAGAATCACTATGGCCAAAAAGATTAGTGCATATGACATAATAAGTTCCTTAAAATCTTTGAAAATTGTCTCTGAAATTGTATTTGTAAGCAAGTCAAAGTATGTTCCTCTGTACTTACACTGATTTTATCGCAACCAAAAGCCAGTATAAAATATTGACCAGTAATTGAATCCAAAGTCAGAACTAATTTTGGTCGTCTTCTGCTATACAGTACCTTTTGGGGACTTTGTTGTGTCAGAGCCTGGAACCAGCCAAATATCCTCTTGTTTTCTGATGGGGCAGTTAAACCTTAGATACTGACCTTTTAGAGATTCAGATCTCCTAATCCTGTCATGGCTAACCTCCCGTAGTCCAACTGTGGTAAAACTACAACTCACAAGATGCTCATTTGCTTGGCTGTTCTCCGAACTCCCTAGAAACAGGGTCGGACTGGCCCACAGGGATGCCGGTGAAATGCCCAGTGGGCCCCTTGCCTGTCTGCTTACACTACAGCCAGAACAACCAGCAGGGTAGTTACTATACTATCAGAGGCGCCTGGATGTTATCAGGTGCTGGACTGCAGCCCTGGCACACATATTTTAGGGACAGCACAGTACCTGCAGGGCTTGTTCCTTTCTCCAAAGTAAAAATTCGCAGGACCCCATATCAGCAGACAGCTCCCCCCTGCAGTGTGTGATTCTATTCTGTGTGAGGAGGGGGTGGAGACAAAGGAGCCGTGCCAGCAGCAGCAGGGGATGATGAAGACATTGCTCTGAACTTCTGTGTTACTGTGCCTCCAGTATAAAGTTCTCTCACTGGTCCCACTACTCCACACAGCAGCACTGGGGTAAGACCTCTTTCACACTTGCGTTCTGAGGATCCGGCAGGCACTTCCGTCCCGCCGGATCCGTCAGAACGCAAGTCGCCTGAAAGCATTAGAAGACTGATCAGGATCCTGATCAGTCTTCGAAATGCTTTGAGGTTACTATGGCAGCCAGGACGCTATTAAAGTCCTGGTTGCCATAGTAGTAGTGGGGAGCGGAGGAGCAGTATACTTACAGTCCATGCGGCTCCAGGGGCGCTTCAGAATGATGTCAGAGTGCCCCATGCGCATGAATCATGTGATCCATGCGATCCCGTGATCCATGCGCGTGGGGCGCCCTGACGTCACTCTGGAGCGCCACGGGAGCCGCACGGACGGCAAGTATACTGCTCCCCTGCTCCCCACTACACTTTACCATGGCAACCAGGACTTTAGCATCCTGGCTGCCATGGTAACCATTCAGAAAACGCTAAATGTCGGATCCGGCGATGCGCCGAAACGACATTTAGCTTAAGGCCGGATCCGGATTAATGCCTTTCAATGGGCATTAATTCCAGATCCGGCCTTGCGGCAAGTGTTCAGGATTTTTGGCTGGAGCAAAAAGCGCAGCATGCTGCGATATTTTCTCCGGCCAAAAAACGTTCCGGTCCTGAACTGAAGACATCCTGATGCATCCTGAACGGATTTCTCTCCATTCAGAATGCATTAGGATAATCCTGATCAGGATTTTTCCGGCATAGAGCCCCGACGACGGATCTCTATGCCGGAAAACAAAAACGCAAGTGTGAAAGAGCCCTAAGTTACTGTGAGAGGGAAGTTAGGGGAGTCCTGAAGCTGCTGATCCTGCACATCTTGTGTCTTCCTGTAGTTCCAGCATCTCACAGACATCTGGCCACCAACTAAATCACCTATACTTTATACATAGCTAAGAAGTTATGTCTCCCAGTCATCCCCCCTTCCCTTTCATCAGTGGCATTTCACATTTTCCAAACCACTCACTCCCCACATATGATATAATGTCTCTGTAGGTTATATCAGTACTGGAGTGTTATAAGAGGAGCGGCTGATATCAGTCACATAAGGTGTAATGTATCTGGTGGTTATATCACTACTGGAGCGATATAAGAGTTGCTGCTGATATCAGTCACATATGATATAATGTCTCTGGAGGTTATATCAGTGCTGGAGCATTATAAGAGGAGCAACTGATACCAGTCACATATGATGTGATGTCTCTGGAGGTTATATCAGCGATGGAGCATTATAAGAGGAGGGCTGATATCCGACACATAAGATGTAACGCTCTGTTCTCCTGGTATGTCCTCTGGTATCTTCAGAAATTCGGCTCAACTGGGAGGAGTCTGCCCTTTTTGTCCTGGGCGTCTCTACATGTCAGCATACTTAGTTTATATTTTTTATCCTAATGAAAGGTCCTCTTTAATGAGAAACAATTTGATATAGAGCAGTGCACAATACTGTTTTGTTTAGCATACTGTATCGTGTGCTAAAATGCAAATATTCATGTGTGTGAGACTGAAAAATGAACAAGTAATAACTCCAGCTTTAGGGTGGGCCCCCAAAATAAATTCCTCTGGTGGGCCCTAGGCACCCCAGTCCGACACTGCATAGAAATGAATGGAGCTTGCTGGTAGTCATAGTTTTACCACAGCTGGAGTGTCGGGGGTAAGCCATCACTGTCCTAGTCCTACTATTAGTATATTGTAAATGTAAGTTCGGATTGGAAAAATGGCAAAAGCCAAAAAAACTTGACTGGCACACTGAATGCTTTAGAATCATTACTGAAGTCCAGAAATATGTTCAATTTTGGTGGTAGCCTAGGCTAACAGTAAGCAAATCTTAACTTTACTAACTACTATTTTGAAACAGATCTCTGAACTTCTTTTCCCTATTGTTTGTTACCTCCTACCGACAATTAATTCCTTTTCTGTTTAAACTCTGTTCTAATGTCTTAGGGCTCCTTTAAATTTGAGTATGAAAATACGAATATACAATATGGATGACTTGTGGCTGGCAACGTTTAATAGTGTCCGGCAAAGGATTTATTATTTTCTGAGGTGAAAATCAGTTGCCAAAATAGCAATACCCTGAATCTGGTGTTCCAGCTGTGACTGGACAATTTCCCTAGTGTCCGTCAAAGGATATATTATACTCTGGGGTCAAATACAGTTGCCAAAATAGAAATACAGTAAATCTGGTGTTCCAGCTGTTGCAGGCCTAGTTTAAATCTGTCTGTAAAAGGGTATATTTTTTTCTGGGGTGAAATTTAATTGCCAAAATAGCAATACCCTGAATCTGGCATTCCAGCTGTGACTGGACAATTTCCCTAGTGTCCGTCAAAAGGATATATTTTTTTCTGGGGTGAAATTCAATTGCCAAAATAGCAATACCGTAAATCTGGTGTCCCAGCAGTGGCTGGACAAGTTTAATAGTGTCCGTCAAAGGATTTATTATTTTCTGCGGTGAAAATCAGTTGCAAAAATAGAAATACAGTAAATCTGGTGTTCCATCTGTTGCAGGCCTAGTTTAAATCTGTCCATAAATCAGTGGTTTCAGCTGTGGCTAGCCAAGTTTAATACTGTCCGTCACAGGATATATTATTTTCTGGGGTGAAATTTAATTGCCAAAATAGCAATACCCTGAATCTGGTGTTACAGCTGTGACTGAACAAGTTTAATAGTATCCGTCAAAGGATAGATTTTGTTCTGGGGTGAAATTCAATTGCCAAAATAGCAATACCCTGAATCTGGTGTTCCAGCTGTGACTGGACAATTTCCCTAGTGTCTGTCAAAGGATATATTATATTCTGGGGTCAAATACAGTTGCCAAAACAGAAATACAGTAAATATGGTGTTCCAGCTGTGACTGGACAAGTTTAATAGTATCCGTCAAAGGATAGATTTTGTTCTGGGGTGAAATTTAATTTCCGAAATAGCATTACCCTTAATCTGGTGTTCCAGCTGTGATTGGACTATTTCCCTAGTGTCCGTCAAATGAAATATTATTTTCTGAGGTGAAATACAGTTGCAAATATATACTGTAAATACAGTAAATCTGGTGTTCCAGCTGTGACTGGACAAGTTTAATAGTGTCCGGCAAAGGATAGATTTTGTTCTGGGTTGAAATTTAATTGCCAATATAGCAATACCCTGAATCTGGTGTTCCAGGTGTTGCAGGCCAAGTGGTAATCTGTCCGTAAAAGGGTATATTACACTCAGCGTGTATCTCAAAGGGTATATTACAAAAAAGTGTTACATTACAATTGCTGAAAGCTTAATCCCTTAAATCTGCACGCACTATTGTGCATCTCATAGTGTATTTCTGTCCGTAAAAGGGTATATTACACTCAAGGTGTATATACAAGTACTGAGAGGGTCATCCTCAATAACTTCACATGTGACGGTGCATGTCCAAGTATATTTCTGTCCATACAGGGTATATTACACAAAGTGTTAAAATACAATTGCTGAAGGCATAATCCGAGTGTAAATCCGTCCATAAAAGGATACCTTTCATCCAGGGCCTAAATACTAGGCCTACAATTGACATTCCCCTAAATCAGTGGTTACTGCTGTGCCTGGATTAGTGTAATACGGAACATAAATAAATAGGCAGATAGTGTTAGGTGCCTGTAAAAAAAGGACTGAATTTGAAATCAATACATTGGGCCAAATATATTTTTTTTTTATTGTGGTGCTTGGTGAACGGTAACAATGAGGAAAACATCTAGTAAGGGACACGGACGTGGTGGTGTTAGTGGACCCTCTGGTGCTGGGAGAGGACGTGGCCAAAGTTTAATGAACCTCTCCTCCGTCCTTGGCTCCGTCCTTGGGTACCTTGGCCCTGAGTCTGTGAATAAGGCCTGTGGCACTGCAGACAGACATGGATTCTTTTTGGCTGTGATGAGAACTTCAGCTCCCATAGCATTCCCACCTGACGCCACCCCAACCTTTATTTTACCTCCTCCAAGTTGCCAATTGATATTGGTTCATTTTTATTTATTTTACTTTAAGTAATTTCCCTATTCACATTTGTTTGCAGGTGATTTACCTACATTTTGCTGCCTTTTGCAGCCCTCTAGCCTTTTCCTGGGCTATTTTACAGCCTTTTTAGTGCTAAAAAGTTTGGGTCCCCATTGACTTCAATAGGGTTCGTGTTCGGGGTGAAGTTCGGGTCGAGTACAAGAATATATGGTAGAGGGGGAGGCAGTTTTTAATGTCTATTCTGCACAAGGGATGGGCAGGTCCTGTGGGATCTATGCCTGGTTCATTTTTATAAACGTCAGCTTGTCCACTTTGGCTGTGGACAGGCAGCTGCGTTTGTCAGTAATGATGCCCCCTGCCATGCTGAATACACGTTCATAAAAAACACTGGCTGCTGAGCAGGCCAGCACCTCCTAGCCAAAAAAGGCTATCTCTGGCCACGTGGACAATTTGGAGACCCAGAAGTTGAATGGGGCCGAAAAATCTGTCAGTACGTGGAGGGGTGTGCACACGTACTGTTCAACTATGTTAGTGAAATGTTGCCTCCTGCTAACACGTTCCGTATCAGGTGGTGGTGCAGTTAGCTGTGGCGTGGTGACAAAACTTTTCCACATTTCTGCCATGCTAACCCTGCCCTCAGAGGAGCTGGCCGTGACACAGCTGCGTTGGCGATCTCTTGCTCCTCCTCTGCCTTCGCCTTGGGCTTCCACTTGTTCACCTGTGACATTTGGGAATGCTCTCAGAAGCGCGTTTACCAGCGTGCACTTGTACTCACGCATCTTCCTATCACGCTCCAGTGCAGGAAGTAAGGTAGGCACATTGTCTTTGTACCGGGGATTCAGCAGGGTGGAAACCCAGTAGTCCGCACACGTTAAAATGTGGGCAACTCTGCTGTCGTTGCACAGGCACTGCAGCATGTAGTCGCTCATGTGTGCCAGGCTGCCCAGAGGTAAGGACAAGCTGTCCTCTGTTGGAGGCGTATCGTCATCGTCCTCCGTATCCCCCCCAGCCATGCACCAGTGATGTGCCTGAGCTGTGTTGGGTGCCACCCCGCTGTGAACCTGCTTCATCCTATACTCCTCCAACGCCTGCTCATCCTCCTCGTCCTCCAGTAGTAGGCCCTGGCTGGCCACATTTGTACCTGGCCTCTGCTGTTGCAAAAGACCTCCCTCTGAGCCACTTCCTCCACCTCCTTCTGGGCCACCTCCTCTTCCATCATCAAGGAGACATAGAAGTGGTATTGTAACGCTGATAACGGCATCATCACCACTGGCCATGTTGGTGGAGTACTCAAAACTGCACAACAGGGCACACAGGTCTCGCATGGAGGCCCAGTCATTGGTGGTGAAGTGGTGCTGTTCCGCAGTGCGACCGACCCGTGCGTGCTGCAGCTGAAACTCCACTATGGCGTGCTGCTGCTCGCACAGTCCCTCCTGCATGTTCAAGGTGGAGTTCCACCTGGTGGGCACGTCGCATATGAGGCGTTGAGTGGGAAGGCCGAAGGCAGACAGGCGAGCAGCGGCAGGATGTGAACGCCGGAAGCGCGCACAGATGGCCCCTCACTTTTTGCAGCAGCTCTGACATGTCGGGACAGTTGTGAATGCACCACCAAATTCAGCACATGCGCCAGGCAAGGGATGTGCGTCAAAGCCGCCCAGCCGCCACTACATTGTGCAGTTAGGGAGATATAGCGTCCCTGGCCGTGCTTACTGGTCCACGTATCTGTAGTCAGGTGGACCTTGCCACAGATTGCATTGCGCAGTGCACACTTGATTTTATCGGATACTTGGTTGTGCAGGGAAGGCACGGCTGTCTTGGAGAAGTAGTGGCGGCTGGGAACAACATACTGTGGGACAGCCATAGCCATCAGCTGTTTGAAGCTGTCTGTGTCCACCAGCCTGAACGACAGCATTTCAAAGGCCAGTAGTTTAAAAATACTGGCATTCAGGCCCAGGGCTCGAGGGTGGCTAGGTGGGAATTTATGCTTTCTCTTCAAGGTTTGTGAGATGGAGAGCTGAACGCTGCTGTGTGACATGGTGGAGATGCTTGGTAAGGCAGGTGGTGGTGTCGGTGGCACATTCTCTGTTTTGTGGGCGGCAGGTGCCAACATTCCTCCCGAGGCGGAGGAAGAAGTCGAGGGAGCAGGGGGAGCCTGAGTGAGTTCCTTGTTTTTAAGGGGTTTACTCCACTGCAGTTCATGCTTTGCATGTAGATGCCTGGTCATGCAGGTTGTGCTAAGGTTCAGAACGTTAATGCCTCGCTTCAGGCTCTGATGGCACAGCGTGCAAACCACTCGGGTCTTGTCGTCAGCACATTGTTTAAAGAAGTGCCATTCCAGGGAACTCCTTGAAGCTGCCTTTGGGGTGCTCGGTCCCTGGTGGGGGTGGACAGTAGCAGGCAAACTCTCTTGGCGGCCGCTGTTCTTCTTTTGCACCCTGCTCCCTCTTTTGCTATGCTGTTGGCTCGGTCTCACCACTGCCTCTATCAAAGTCAGTGGCACGACCTTCATTCCAAGTGGGGTCTAGGACCTCATCGTCCCCTGCATCGTCTTCCACACAGTATTCCTCCCTGACCTCCTGTTCGGTCTGCACACTGCAGAAAGATGCAGCAGTTGGCACCTGTGTTTTGTCATCACCAGAGACGTGCGGACTCTGATGAGGTGGTATTCCCATGTCCTCATCATCGGGAAACATAAGTGGTTGTGTGTCAGTGCATTCTATGTCTTCCACCACTGGGGAAGGGCTAGGTGGATTCCCTTGGGAAACCCTGCCAGCAGAGTCTTCAAACAACATAAGAGACTGCTGCATAACTTGAGGCTCAGACAGTTTCCCTGTTATGCATGGGGGTGATGTGACAGACTGATGGGCTTGGTTTTCAGGCACCACCTGTGCGCTTTCTGCAGAAGACTGGGTGGGAGATAATGTTGTTAACGTGCTGGATCCACTGTCGGCCACAAAATTGACTAGCGCCTGTACTTGCTCAGGCCTTACCATCCTTAGAAGGGCTTTGGGCCCCACCAAATATCGCTGTAAATTCTGGCGGGTACTGGAACCTGAGGTAGTTGGTTCACTAGGACGTGTGGCTGTGCAGAATGCCCACATCCTCTCCCAGCACCAGAGGGTCCACTAACACCACCACAACCACGTCCACATCCTTTAATAGATGTTTTCCTCATTGTTACCGTTAACCGAGCATAACAATAAGAAAAAAAATATTTGGCCCAATGTATTGATTTCAAATTCAGGCCTTTTTTTACAGGCACCTAACACTATCTACCCATTTTTTTTTTATGTACCGTATTACACTAATCCAGGCACAGCAGTAATCTCTGATTTAGGGGATTATCAATTGTAGACATAGTATTTAGGCCCTGGATGAAAGGTATCCTTTTATGGACAGATTTACTCTTAGAGATGCGCAGTAGCGTGTGAAAAAATATGTAGGATTATGCCTTCAGCAATTGTATTTTAACACTTTGTGTAATACACCCTTTAACGGACAGAAATACACTTGGAGATGCACGGTAGCGTGATAAGTTATTGAGGATGACCCTCTCAGCACTTGTATATACACCATGAGTTTAATATACCCTTTTACGGACAGAAATACACTATGAGATGCACAATAGTGCGTGCAGATTTACAGGATTATGCTTTCCGCAATTGTAATGTAGCACTTTTTGTAAAATACCCTTTTACGGAAAGAAATATACTTGGAGATGCGCGCTGAGTGTAATATACCCTTTTACGGACATATTAACACTTGGCCTGCAACAGCTGAAACACCAGATTCAGGGTATTGCTATATTGGCAAGTGAATTTTACCCCAGAACAAAATGTTCCCTTTGACGGATACTATTAAACTTGTCCAGTCACAGCTGGAACATCAGATTCAGGGTATTTCTATTTTGGCAATTGAATTTCACCCCAGAACAAAATCTATCCTTTGAAGGATACTATTAAACTTGTTCAGTCACAGCTGGAACACCAGATTTACAGTATTTCTAATTTTGAATCTGAATTTCACCGCAGAAAATAATCGTTAATTTCTAACGATAATTTGTTTTCCCTTAGTCCTAACAGCAGCACAGATGGGGTTAACTGCCCCCTGTGGACTGGTAGGACCGGCGGAATGTTTAATGAGCCACAAGAATAACACCAATAAAAAATGTCCTGCTCCCTTAAAGGGGGGAGCTTCCCCATAGAACTCCGTATTTTCAGCAAGATTACTTACTGTAGGGTGGGATCTTAGTGTGCTGCTGTTAGGACTAAGGGAAAAAAATTATTGTTAGAAATTAACGATTCCCCTTACGTCCTACCAGCAGCAGAGATGGGGAGATAGCAAGATGATACCCCTAGGGAGGGTCCACCTGCCTGGCAGAGTCAAGAACAGACTGCCCAAAAGCCGAGAATTCAGCCATTCTTGCACCAACCTTGTAGTGCGAGATAAAGGTTGACTCAGAGCTCCAGGAGGCCGCCTTACAGATCAACTCTAAGGGAAGGAGACTTCTTTCCGCTACAGAGGTTGAGACAGCCCTGGTAGAATGGGCATGCACAAACTCTGGAGGATCTAAGGCTTGAGAGAGAAAAGACTCTCGGATGGCCTCCTTAATCCAGCGACTAATAGATGGTTTAGACGCTTTACGGCCTTTAAACTTACCGGCAAACAAGATGAAGAGATTCTCATCCAAACTGAACTCCTTAGACCTATCCACATAGGTCTGGAGGCATCTCGAAATGTCCAAAGGATGTCTGACCAGAGCCTCAGAGGAAGAGGAGGAAAATAATATAGGTAAGGAAATAACCTGATTGATATTCTGGAAAAGATAATACTTTCGGTCTAAAGAAAGGTAAAAACTTCAACAGAACACTATCTTGAAGGAACGTGGTATATGGAGGGAGAGCCGAGAACGCCTGCAGCTCTGATACTCTCTTCGCAGATGTAACGGCCAGCAAAAAAACGGTCTTTAATGTTAAAAACTTAAAACCAACCTCCTCTAAGGGCTCAAAGGGGGAGATGCTAACCCCCTTAGGACAATTGAAAGATCCCATTGAGGGATCGGTTTCAGGATTGTAGGCTTTAGTCTTTCGGCTCCCTTCAGGAAGCGCTTGATGAGCAGGTCCCGAGAATATGGTCTGTTTAGACAGGCCGAGATAGCGAAGATCTGAACTTTAAGTGTAGCGAGGGGAAAGCCCTTGTCAAGCCCATCTTGTAAAAATTGAAGTACAGCAGAAAGGGGCGGATCTGCAAACGCCACCTGATTGGAAACACACCACAAGGAGAAAACTTTTATCACTCTAGCGTAGGCCTTCTTGGTGGACTCCGCTTTTGAATGTGATAATGTTCTCAGGACCGCTTCAGAGAGCCCTTCTATTCTGGGAAGGGACTGATCAACCTCCAGGCTGTCAGGTTGAACCTGTGCAGATCTGGGCAGAGATGTGTGTCCCACGACACCAGGGTCTGCTCCGGGGGGAGTCTCCAATATTGTCCCTGACTCATCAGCATGAGCTGGGTAAACCAGGATCTCTTGGGCCAAAACGGGATGATGGCAATCACCAAGGCCTGATCCTGACAGATTTTCATCAATACCCTCGGTATCATGGAAAACGGAGGGAAGATGTAAGCCAGCCTAAACCTCTACGGTATCGACAGAGCGTCTATCGCCAGGGGGTTGTCCTCCCTGTATAGGGAACAGAACCTCTGTACCTTAGCGTTGAACCTGGTTGCAATGAGATCCACCCCCGGTAATCCCCATCTGAGAACTATCTGCTGGAAGATCTCCGGATGTAAGGACCATTCCATCGTTGGGAGTCCGCGACTTAGACGATCCGCAATCATATTGAGGGATCCTTGAATGTGAACAGCAGACAGATGGGATAGGTTCAGCTCTGCCCACCGAAGAATTACCCCGATCTCTGAAAGAAGGGGTGGAGATCTTGTTCCTCCCTGTTTGTTGATGTACAGAACAGTCGTCATGCTGTCTGACTGAACTCTCACTGCTTTGCCCCGAATGAGGGGTGCAAAGTGAAGGAGGGCTAGCCGGATTGCTCGCATCTCGCGGAGATTAGAGGACAGATGCCGCTCCTGAGGAGACCAAGTTCCCTGCACCGGGGAACCGTCCAGATGAGCGCCCCAGCCTACTAGGGACGCGTCTGTAGTCAATATGACCCATTGGGGCTGGGTCATGGATTTCCCTGAGGGCAATTGAACCCAACATCTCAGGGAATTCAGGACCTGGGAGGACAAGGTGTGCAGGGAATCTAACCCTGTAGGGCTGCCGTCCCAAATGTTTAAGACCTCGGTCTGCAAGGGACGGAGATGCCACAATGCCCAAGGGACTGCATCCACAGCCGCTGACATGAGCCCCAACATCTTCATAAGTGTCCGAATAGAGACAAGTCGAGGGACTGTAAGGAACCTGGCAAGGTCCTGAATCCTGGACTTCCTTTCTGGAGTCAACTGGAGGGACATCTCTACGGAGTTGATCACGAACCCCAGATACTGAATTGAGGTCGACGGGCTCACGTTCGACTTCGGCCAGTTGATGATCCAGCCTAGGCGGAGCAGAAAGGAAATCGCCAGCTGAAGATGAAGGGTAGGAACTGGAACGGAGGCCGCTAAGAGGAGCCAATAGTCCAGATAAGGAATGATAGTCAGTCCTTGGAGTCTCAAAGCTGCCACTACCGAAACTACCACCTTGGTAAAGATTAGGGGAGCGGTAGAGATTCCGAAGGGGAGAGCGGCAAACTGAAGATGCCTGAGAACTCCCGCAACCTGGACCGCGATCCTGAGAAATTTCCGAGATGAGGGATGGATCGAGATGTGAAGGTACGCATCCTTGAGGTCCAGAGTAGCCATAAAATCCCCAGGCTTGAGGATGTGACTGACCGACCTTATGGTTTCCATCTGAAACCTTGGCTTTTTTATGAATCGATTGAAATGTCTCAAATCAATGATCATACGGAGATCTCCTGTCTTTTTGGGCACCAGAAAAACTGGTCAGTAGATCCCTAGTCCCCGCTCCCCTGCCGGAACCTCCTCCAAGGCTCCCTTGGAGATGTACTCCAGAATGTAAGACTCCAAGATGCTCTGTCTCACGGCCACCAATCCCCGACTGACAATGAATCTTTCTGGCGGGGGAGATAATAGCTCTATGAGGTAACCTGAGGAAATGATCTTGTGGACCCAGGGATCTTGAACATCCTGGGCCCAGGCCCCTGAAAATGACTGAGACAACCTCCTACAGGGATGTGAGGAAGAGGTACAGAAAAAGCGAGAGGAGTAACGGCAGGGGTAGCGGGGGGTAACCCAGAGCCTCGAAGAGGCCCATAGTCAGGAAGGTTTTGCCTCCTTGGTGGATCTGCGGGGGCGCCGCGAGGATCTTCGCTGCCCGCCCCAGTCTCTAGACTGTCCTGACCTGCCTCCGCGATCCTGCCTAGAGCGCCCCCGAAAGGGCTGCTGAGGGAGACTCTTGCCCTTTTTGTCGGAGAGCCCCTCCATAATCTTATCCAACTCCGACCCAAAAAGGCGATCAGGCTCAAAGGGGAGACTGCAGAGGTTGAACTTTGAAGCATTATCAGCCTGCCAGGGCTTCAAACAGAGGGGTCTCCGGGCCGCCGAGACTAAGGCCATCGTCTTAACCGCCAGCTTCAATTGGATTTGCGTCGTGTCACAGAGGAAGTCCATCGCCAAGTTAGCTGTCTTGAAAGCAGCGAGAATGTCGTCCCGGGAGACACTCTGGTCCACATCCGTCTGAATTTGGTTCAGCTTGGTGCGGAGAAAGGCGGAGACCTCAGATGCTACGATGGCGGTGGAAGCGGATGCCGTAGCTGCGGAGTAGCCTCTTCTGAGGGTGCCTTCTGCCCTCCTATCAAGGGGGTCTTGCATACTCGACCCGTCGCCTGCTGGCACCAACGTGCGTTTAGAAAGCTTGGCGATAGCCATATCAACCTTGGGAATGGAACCCCACGATTCCACCAAGGGTCTAGCCATCGGGAACATCGTCTTGAATCTTCTAGTCAAAACGGCCCCTTTCTCAGGGTTCTTCCATTCGGTAGTCATACTATTTTGGCAATTGAATTTCATCCCAGAAAAAAATATATCCTTTGCCGGACACTAATAAACTTGTCCAGCCACAGTTGGAACACCGGATTTACTGTATTTCTATATTTGCAACTGTATTTCACCCCAGAAAATAATATATCCTTTGACGGACACTATGAAACTTGTCCAGTCACAGCTGGAAAGCCAGATTCAGGGTATTGCTATTTTGGCAATTAAATTTCAGCCCAGAATAATATATACCCTTTTACGGACAGATATATACTAGGCCTGCAACAGCTGGAACACCAGATTTACTGTATTTCTATTTTTGCTACTGACTTTAACCCCAGAAAAAAATATATACTTTGACCTACACTAGGGAAATTGTCCAGTCACAGCTGTAACACCAGATTCAGGGTATTGGTATTTTGGCAATTGAATTTCACCCCAGAACAAAATCTATCCTTTTATGGTTACTATTAAACTTGTTCAGTCACAGCTGGAACACCAGATTTACGGTATTTCTATTTTGAAACTGAATTTCACCGCAGAAAATAATATATCCTATGACGGACACTATTAAACTTGTGCAGTCACAGCTGAAACACCAGATTTACTGTATTTCTATTTTGGCAAATGAATTTCACCCCAGAAAATAATATTTCCTTTGCTGGACACTATTAACCCCTTAAGGACCGGGGGTTTTGGGATTTTTGCGTTTTTGTTTTGCGCTCCCTGCCTTCCAAAAGCCATAACATTTTTATATTTCCGCTCACATAGCCATATGACGGTACAAAGATGCCAGAGGCAAATGAGAAAACCAAAACATGCCAAATAATCAGAACCAGGAGATCAAATAAGATACCAGAATGTCAGAAGCCAAAACCATAGCCACCAGGTCAAATCCAGAAAGTCACAGCCAGGGGAATCTAGAAAAATCACTGGAGACAGTAGGTGGAGCCAGATAACAAGAAATCCACCGTACCTGCAACCTGCAGGTGCTGGTCTTTATATTCCAGGAACAGCAGCTCATATTGGCGTGCTAGTGGTAGCTGTGGCCCTTGCACCTTCATGTTCGGAAGCCCCGAAGCACTTCTTCATTAGCCCAAGGCTCTAACCTCACTGATGTCTGTGCCACTCCCCTGGTTCCCCTTGTAACTGGACACTGCTACCCGTACTAAAGGAACTGGTTTGACTTTGGGTACAATGTAAGAATGTTATCCTGGCAGTCCCCTGATGTTCACCCTTTAACTCCTATCAAGGGATCTGAACTTCACTGCAGGGTAGCCACTAGACCACAACCTCCTAGAGTAGTCTTGGTGTAGTTGACAGCTGACATCTGTGTAGGGTATCAAGGGATCAGGCAAACTTATAGTCAGTCAAAATGGTAATCAGGCACAGGTCAGGACAGACAACTGAGGGTAAGGAAGCAGAAAATGGTTAGTATAAGGGCAGAAAAATGGAACAGATAACTTTAGTAGAAACTAGTACACTAGAACACCTGTGACTTAAGTACCCTGAGGTGGCCAGCCATAGGTTGTGGAAGATTTGGGTGTGCGCTTCCTCTTTTAAAAGTAGGGGAGCCAGTAAGTGCCTTGCGGACAGACAAAAGAGACCTAGCAGGAGGATGAAGGATGAGGCCTACAGAAGGGGATGGGGCACAGGACTTCAGTGGCCAAGCCTGCTTTTAGAGGAAAGAACAGGACCAGCAGTTCCGGACTGCTGGATCAGTCAGGTATGTAGAGTGGCACACATGTCCGCCCAGAGGAGTGGGAATTTGGGGGTCATGGGCCACCAACATAACACTGCTGGTCGAAATCCATAGTCATGACAACCTTTTCTACTTATTAAAATGAGTTTCTCAAGAAACATCACAGCCTGTTCAATCATATTTTAAATGTAAATCAAGATTACAAAATTAATTTAATTATCCTGCATGCATCACAAATCTGTTAAATTGTGAAAATCTCATTCTATATATGTTCTTTACAGAAAAACAAACCTTTATTCTGATTGACACCAACCACCATAATGACACCAACCACAAATAATCATTGTCAAGAAGTCATTGGAACAGATGTTAGAAATTGCGCTGAACATTTTTTACATTCTAAATTTGATTTTCGTCTGCCTCGGTCTCCTCATTTCTCGCAGAATATATCTAAAATGCCTACGTTGTGTAAATCGTGTTTTGACAGCTGTGAAGGTACATAAACTACTTTTCACTGAAACACTTTCAATGTAGATAAAAATCTGGCTGCCAACCACCACAATGTGTTCCTCCATCAGGTTCCTAGCATGAAATTTTTCCAAATTAAAATATATTACGTAGACCATACGAGCCAAAATATTTAAGAATATTTAACTGACAGTGATATGAAGTCGTAAAGTACAGTTGTAGATGTTATTTGTGATAGATTTGAGGTGCATGTTAATGGAACGCGATGAAGATAGATAACTCTCTGATATTATTGAGCAGACAGCTGCCTTGTGAAATGTTACTATGCCACTAAACATCAATTTTGTCATGATAGCTGCTTACATGAAAGAGACCAATATTCCCCTTGTGAATCCTTAAAAAGCTATTTCTGCTTTTTGTAAAGTTGTTTAACTTTGTTTTGATTTTATGGGTATTGTCATGGATGTAAAGCACATAAGCACTGGCAGACTTGTTCTTCTAAAACCTTGGACAAGGATCAAATTTAAAGGCACAAGTTATGCCATAAACCTTCCCAATTGCAGGCTATCTGCTATTACACAGGCGTTGTTATTTGAAAGGATTTACATATGCCAATCAATGTCATGACAATATAGATTTTATTATTAAATTATGTTATGCTCATTCATATTTATGAAGCTGGAAATATTGTTCAATGTTTTGTGAGAAAATAATATTTAATGGGATGTAATGTCACAGGTAAAGCATTATAGACTAGTGGATTTATCGGTTCATATTTTAAAAAAAATATACTGAGCAATGGAACAACCACCTCCAGGGGCAGACTGGGAACTTAAAAGTGGTCCCATGTTGTAGTGGGGTCAACACAAGTAGTGATGAGCGGCAGGTGCCATATTCGATTTCGACGAAATTCGCGAATATTCGAATGAATATTTGTTTCATATTCGTCGAAATCGAATATTCGTCATTATTCTAGTTACCGCGATTAATATGCGATTTAAATAATCGCGTATTGCGATTTTAACTTAAGGCTACTTTCCTATTGGTTTCATATCTAGAATTATAGCGAAGATGACGGATATGACGAATGTATTCGTCATATTCCTCAAAACGAAGATAACGAAGTATTCTACATCTTCGTTTTAGCAACCTATTCGTCAACTTCGCTAATTCTAGCAATCAAATAGGAAGGTTGACTATAGAGACAACTGTGTTTAATTCGCTATGCGATTATTTATATATTTTTTTAATAAATAGAATAATTATAATAATTATATCAAGTAATATAATTATTCTATTAAAAAAAAAAATCGCATAGCGAATTTAACACAGCTGTCTCTATAGTCAACCTTCCTGTTTGATTGCTAGAATTAGCGAGGTTGACGAATAGGTTGCTAAAGCGAAGATGTAGAATACTTCGTTATCTTCGTTTTGAGGAATATGACGAATACATTTGTCATATTAGCTATTCGCTAATTCTACCAAGCCAACCATAAAGTTCCTTGCTCATGGAGCGTCCCCATCACCATGGGAACATCTCCATATACTAAAATGTACTGTCGGATTTGAGGAATTACGTTGAAATCGCAATGCGATTAATTCAAGTTATATTAATCGCATTGCGATTTCAACTTAGAGCTGGGTTTATAATGGGTCAGCTTGCTAGAATGAGCGAAGTTAACGATTCAATGAGCGAAGTTAACGAATATGGAATATAGCAGCACTGCTAAGTTGAATTCGCAATGCGATTAATTTAACTTGAAGTAATCGCATTGCGATTTCAACTTAGCACTGCTATCTTACATAGGCTAGAATTAACGAATATGGAATATAGCAGTGGCACTAGCAGTGCTAAGTTGAAATCGCAATGCGATTACTTTAAGTTAAATTAATCGCATTGCGAATTCAACTTAGCAGTGCTGCTATATTCCATATTCGTTAACTTCGTTCATTCTAGCAAGCTGACCCATTATAAACCCAGCTCTAAGTTGAAATCGCAATGCGATTAATATAACTTGAATTAATCGCATTGCGATTTCAACGTAATTCCTCAAATCTGACAGTACATTTTAGTATATGGAGACGTTCCCATGGATGGGGACGCTCCATGAGCACGGAAGTCGGCAGAAGCGGCAATGGGCACTGACTAGAGCAGCCAGGAAGCCAGGAATCCTCAGGACAGGTAAGAACTACTGTTGGGAAGAGGGAAAGAAAAAAATATAACTAAAAAAAAAACAAAAAAAAAAAAACGAATATTCGAAATAGCGAATTTATAGCGCTATATTCGAAATATTCACGAATTAGCAAAGTGCCGATATTCGCTAAAAAAATTCGCTATTCGAATATTCGCGCTCAACACTAAACACAAGTAGAGGGGGCCATCAATACAACAGTGCTGCACAAAAAAATCACCCCAGCAGAATGAAATACCACAATGCAGCACAAAATACTGCTCTTGCAGAAAAAAATACCACAGTACAGCAGTTAAAGACTGCCTAGAAATTACTCTGAGACTGCAGCAACATCCAGTAGAATACAGCTCTAAAACACCTCTTACATCCAGTGCTATCTACTATGATGTAGATTTTTTTCTTTCCTCATCTGCTCCATTCAGCCCAGACCGCCATGAGAACGTTTGAATATGGTAATTCAGTTGAATTCGGGAAGGTACCTGCAGCTACATAGGACCTTTTTTAATGCTGGGATCATCAGATTTGTATTTAACCAGCTCAGGAGGGGTTTAAGGCAACCCTCTGGGCATTGGGTGACCCAGATTTCTTCTATGGTCTATGGCTAGTCTACCTCTGAACACCTCTCTATCAGCCTTTAAGGTCACCTGTCAGTAGGTTAAACTCTATTAAAATTATATCGGTCTTGTAAACTTTGTTTTTGGCATTTCCAAAACAAAAAAATATTATTTTTATGAAAATGAGAGCTTCAGTACACCGCGGAGTGCAACCAAGAAGTGCAAAGGAGAGGAGCAAAGTTGCACCCATAGTAAAAGTTTTTCAATTGTGTCAAGTGGAATTTTGGTGGTAGTGAGAAATAGTCCTTCTTCTCCAGTCAAGCTTTCCTGGCTGAGGCAATCTCTACCAGAAATACGCCTAATATAGGTATATTACTGATTGTAAATGACCCCCTAAGTGGGCAGCACTAGTAATGCAAGGTGGGACCATCCTTTGCATCACAGGTAAATGTCTTTATAATGGGACATTGTATTTAGTAATCATAGGTAGCAGAAAATACTTACTGCAACATTTTCAGAACAGCTATATAGATACACAGTGGGGGCACAACCCCTTCAAAGTGCCATACTGGAGAAATTGAAGGTAGTGACTGTGGACAAGAATGGTATGTATACTAGGCAAAATGGTTTGCACATTCCAGGATACTTCTTTGTATTAAGCTTTTTTTTTATCCTCCAGGGGAAGGGGGGGGGTGATAGTGATGGGATTGTTGGGGTCTATATTAATGTTTGCTGTTTTATAAGAATTTTTGTACACATTCATTGTAAACTAAAATTTAAAAAAGATAGATTCGCATGACTCAGGTACAGTATATTCACATAGCAGACCAAATCCAAAAAGACAGGAGTGGAGCCGTACACAGTAATCAACCCCTATTTAACTAACACCTAAATTATGTTTTAGGACTATTTGCTTAATAAAATATGAGCTTGCAGGTTGCAAGATTTTATGATGAAGATGGAGTATCTATGTGCTCAGAACAAGGAGCAAAAAGGCTATGGCTACACCTCAATCTTGGCTGCAACACCTGTTGCACAACCAAAGATTACTATACTGTATATAGCAGTACAGTCATTGAACCGAATGAGTTCAAAGCGACTATGACCCAAATATCACAAAAAAATCCAGCACTGCTGAAGTTTAAGATCACAGTTGCTCAACTTGTGAGTTATTCTGCAACCTAATTTAATTAAGTGGCTGCACTGCTGCACAGTAATCTTTGGTGTGTGATGGATGTTGTGGCCAAGATTACGGTGTATACCCAGCCTGAAAATAACGGGTAATAACATAAAAAAAATATTTTAGCTATTACAGTACAATAAATTCTCGTGAACTATTAAATGAGCACATTTACATTATTTTATCTTGCTGTACACTTGTATTATTTATTATAAAATATTGTCCTTAGGGTCCACAGATATGAGATAGATATGATACCATTAACAGTTTTCTGTAGACTCAGAAATATAAAACCTAATGTTCATCGTAAATGTGTAATTATGATGTGTTTATATTTGTACAGTGTAAAATATTAGCACTTTAAAACTCTTTTATAACACACATAAAAGATCGCTTTATAACTTTATTAAGAACTGTGATTGTGTAATAGATCACCAGATGAAAAATAACATATTATTGCAGGTTAGAAAGTTGTCCAAAAAGTTGTCACTATAGCTATTCTTAAAGTGACTCTCTGGGACAAAGTTCAAAGTGCAGGGGTTACTTACACTCAGCCATTCTGGAGACCCATGCTTGGCATTGTACACCTACATAGAAAGTTATTTTTTCTACGGGTTTCCAGGAAGCTTTTGACAACCTAGACTAGTGTTGAGCGAAGCGAAGCATTCAAAGCGGAATGAGGTCAGAAGTTAAGGAAAACTTCAATTCAAAACAGTCCACTTTTCGATCCGAATTTTAGGATAAATTCAATTTGCCTTGAAATGGCAACATGGTGACATATGATGTTACCATGTAAGCTGGCGTGATGACATCATCTCGGGCTGCACAAGATTTTGCATCAGATTTGCAAGCGAGATGGCGACGGCTGGCCCATTGCAAGCAAAAGGATGGTAAGTATTTTTTTTTAAATTTTGCACTCTTTTATATATATCAGATTCTGCAATCATGTATGAACGCAACATCTGAGGGGTACAATATTGGGGAGTGGAGAAGAAATTAGTCACAAAGCGGATTTTTTTGTAAAATTTGGTGAAGCAGCCAAATTGAATTTTGCAAAACTTTGCTCATCTCTAGTGGTAAGGAATCAGGTTTTCCTAAAATGGTGTCTGTACATGTTACAAAGCGAAACTAAATGTAAATGAGACAAGCCCAGGAAGGTAGGCTCACCCATAATGCTGTGCATTTACTTATTCCTCTATCAACCATGATCTAAGATATGTAATTCAATACAAAGAAGATGGAAACCTTTATTATTCCGCTGCAAGCGTGCCAACCAATACCATCCAGTCTACACACGGGGGCCAGGACGTAATGATGACCATCCTCATCTTTTGCTGACTTTACTTCTTCCAAATCATCCTGCAAAGTCTCCATGTCCTAGGAAAGTCAGCAAGATACAGAGAGAGGAGGAGCTGGATGTTCCTTATAACATGTTCTCATCGATATTACATGATGTAGAAAAGAAGAAAAAGCAGATGAAAAAAAGAAAGGCTCCCACCTGTAGGGCAGGGGGCCATGGGGTTGGAGAAGTGGGTATGCCAAAGCTGATCGCTATTCTGTGTTTACTACAAAACCCAAAAAATAAACAGACAACCCTGGCACCCCAACCTGACCAAAAAACTCAGACAAGCTTTAAGGGCAGCTGAGCGGCGATGGAAGAAATCCCATTCTAAAGATCAATTCACTGCATACAAGCAATCCCTCCTCATATTCAAATCCTCACTCGCTGATGCAAAACAGGCCTACTTGTCATCTCTTATATCTTGGCCTGGCCCACAGGACTAAACAACTTTTTAGCACTTTTCACTCCCCTCTCCATTCCCCAGCGCCCCCACCCTCTCCTCTCATTTTAGCTGAGGACTTTGCAGCATACTTCAAACAAAAGATAGTTCAACATCAGAGAAAGCTTCAGTACACAGTCCCCACAGTCCCTCTACACAACCACTTAGTCCTCTTCTCCCAAAACCGGCTTCTCCACCATTACAGAAGAAAAACTCTCCACTCTACTCTCCAGATCACATCTCACCACCTGTGCACTTGACCCAACCCCATCCCGCCTCATCCCTAACCTCACTTCACCACAGTGTTTATCCCAGCCCTAACTCATCTCTTCAACCTATCACTAACCTCTGGTGTCTTCCCTTCTAGTTTTACACATGCTACCATTACACCCATCCTCAAAAAGCCTTCACCCATATTCTTTGTCCAGTTATCGCCCCATATCACTTCTTCCGTATGCCTCAAAGCAACTTGAACAACATGTCCATTTGGAACTGTCCTCTCACCTCTTCTTCTGCTCCCTCTTTGCCTGGCTACAATCTGGTTTACGACCCCACCACTTGACTGAGACTGTCCTTGCCAAAGTCAACAATGACCTACTAACAGCCAAAACCAAAAAACATGACTCTGTCCTCCTTCTCCTTGACCTGTCCTCTGCCTCTAACACTGTCAGCCACTCCCTTCTGTTGCAAACTCTCTCATCTCTTGGCATCACTAACCTGGCACTCTCCTGGATCAAATCATACCTCACAGACTGGACTTTTAGCTTCCCCCACTCTCATACCACCTCCTTGTCTCATTCTCTCTCTGTTGGTGTACTGCAAGGCTCTGTCCTAGGACCCTGCTCTTCTCTTTCTACACTTTCACCCTGGGACATCTCATAGAGTCCCATGGCTTTCAGTATCATTTTTATGCTGACGACACACAAATCTACCTATCTGGTCCAGACATCACCACCTTCTTATCCAGAATCCCTGCTTGGGTGAGCATTGTGGCTTCTTTGTTCTTTACACACATGCCATCTATTTGGTCAAATATGCAAGATATTGCAGCTTTTTCCCACTCATATATCCCACACAGCCAATATGTAAGTATTATGTAGACAGCAAGCAGTGTAAGAAAGCAAAACTACTTGAGTGCCGTTGGTCCCTTCATGGGCATCATGGTAGCTCAGTTGTTGGCATTGGGGTCTTTTAATAAGCTCAAATCCAACTATGGATAACATCTAGATAGAGTTTGTAAAATAAATAAGTAGATGATCAGCAGGAGTGCTGAGTGCCAGACCCCCTCCTATTTGATATGTATGTACTATTCAACTGATAGACCATGAATATTGTGATTAGAAATGAGGAAATCAAAGTTGACAAAATGGAATTCTATCCGAATTTTAGGAGAAATGTGATTTGCACCGAAGTCGAATTTCCTCATGCTTTGTGGTAACGAATTGTCTTTTTTTTTTTAAATGGCTGCTGCACATGTTAGAACATGGAGAAAAGAACTCTGGGAATGAGGGATTACCCAGAATGCCACGCATGCAGCCAATTAGCAGCCAGCCAGCCCCTGTGATGTCACAGCCCTATAAATAATCTCAGCAATCAGATGTGACAGGCGCTAGGGACAATGCTAGGAAAATACTTTATTGTGCTAAAAAAACAATTTAGAAGTTCAGGAAAATATTATTTATAGTGTGGAGAAAGGATAGGGAGGCATTATCCACACTATAAAAGGAGAACAAGGTGCAATTGGAGAGTGTACAGCCTGGGTAATAAGAGCAATTCTATTACACCTTGCTGCACTAACTGGTGATCCAAATTGCTTTCATACTGCTGCTTTTAGGTTTTCACTATATGATAGCTCAGTAATTCCAGTAAACCCTGCTTGTTATTGAGGTCCAAGTGCTTTGTGATACAGCCATTTAATTAGAAATATACAAACATTTCATTAGCCGTTCTGCGGTGAATTTACATTGTTCTATAGTTTCTTTCGGGGTGTATTAATAGAGAAAAAATATGTCTTATTTGCCATTCTGTGGTGAAGTCAGATTGCTATACCACCTTTTAACGGGGTGTATTCATAGGTAATATATATACGTAATTTTAGCCGTTCTGCGGTGAATTTACATTGTTCTACAGTTTCTTTTGGGGTGTATTAATTGGGAAATAAAATATGTCTTATTTGCCATTCTGCGGTGAAGTTACATTGCTATACAGCCATTTACAGGGTGTATTAATTGGAAAAATACGTATTTTTCCTATTAGCCGTTCTGCGGTGAATTTACATTGCTATACAGCCATTTCCGGGGTATATTAATAGGAAACATATATACGTCCTATTAGTTGGTCTGCTGAGAATTTGCATTGTTCAAAAAAATTTGGGGTCGGGGGTGTATTAATATGAAAAAAAATATGTCTCATTTTCCGTTCTGCGGTGAAATTACATTGTACTACAGCCATTTATGGGGTGTAATAATCGGAAATATACGTACGTCCTATTAGCCGTTCTGCTGTGAAATTACATTGTACTACAGCCATATATGGGGTGTAATAATCGGAAATATACGTACGTCCTATTAGCTGTTCTGCAGTAAATTTAAATTGTTCTACAGTTTTTTGGGGAGTATATTAATAGGGAAAAAAATACATCTTATTTGCCATTCTGCGGTGAAGTTACATTGTACTACAGCCATTTACGAGGTGTATTAATAGGACATATATGTATGTCCTATTAGCCATTCTGCTGTAAATTTACATTGCTATACAGCGATTTACAGGGTGTATTAATAGGAAATATATGTATGTCCTATTAGCCGTTCTGTGGTGAATTTACATTGCCCTACATTTTATTTGGTGGGGGGGTGTATTAATCGAAAAAAAATTAAAAAAATATGTCTAATTTACCGTTCTGCGGTGAAGTCACATTGTACTACAGCCATTTATGGGGTGTATTAATAGAAAATATACGTGCATCCTATTAGCCGTTCTGCGGTGAATTTACATTGTTCTACTTTTTTTTGGGGGGGGGTGTATTAATAGGAAAAAAAATACGTCTTATTTGCCATTCTGCGGTGAAGTTACATTGTACTACAGCAAGTTACGGTGTGTATTAATTTACTTTTAATTTAATTATTTTATCTTACAGTATGTCAGACAGACAAGTGACAAGCCCTTCAAAGGGAACGGGCAGCGGTCAAAATGGCAGAAGTAGCAGCAGAAGAGGGGGGTGGCAGCAGGAGTCATAGCAAGAGGTCTCAGTTCCCAGTGTCATCTAGCAGTCATGCCTTGAACACCAACACAGCAGTGCTTGAATGGTTGACTCGGTTTTTAACTTCGTTGAAAGTGACATCAGACACCCCCAGCCAAAAGTCGGTGGGTTCCTCTGACATGACGCTTAGTTGGCATGGCCCGGGAGCAGGCCCTGTACCCCCAACTATCCTCAACCTGCCTCTGTCATTTTCTGTTACCTCAGCTTGAGAAGTATTATATGCTGTAGGCTTAGCTCCATTTTTCTGCAGAGCTGAGGACAGTCGGCAGCTACTCCCTAGCCAAGATCTGGAGGAGACATCCGCCACTTCCTCCTGTAGGCGGGCAAGTAGTGATGATGAGAGTTGCGTGGGAGCTGGTGCTGCGAGCGGTCACGCTCCTTGCCCTGAGACCATTGAGTGGGACATCAGTGACATGCAGACAGTAGCGGATGATGATGATGATGTAGCGGATTGCACATGGGAGCATTGTGGCCAGAAGTCAGCAGGGTGGCAGCAGTGGAAGGTCAGGAGCTTACTTGCCCAAAAAAGCAGGGGTGCAAGAGTTCACGGAGGCAGCTGTAGCAGGCAGTCAGCGTGGAGTGTTGGGAGGAAAATGCCATACTAGGCGGTGTAGCAATTTTTTTTAGGCCGCTGCTGATGTGCGCCATCGCCCATCCTCACGCAGGTCTGACCATGGGATCCCTCTGCCCTCACGTTTCACTGCCATGGCTGCTGGGGGGGGGGGGGGCCCGGCAGGGGCAGTACCAGCTCCATCAGCAGCAACTTAAGTCTAAAGTCGCTGATTATCAGTTTTCTTTCCCCGCCTACAGAAGTAAATACTCACCAGCAGCAGCAGGTAGACACAGAGCAGAACCTTAACAAGCAGGTTGTGGCATTCTTGGACTGCACCCTGCCACTCCACATTGAAGATCGCCTGGACTACTGGGTAGCCAAACTCGATTTGTGGCCTCAACTGTCCGAGTTTGCCCTAAAAAAAGCTTTCCTGACCCGCTAGCAGTGTGGCATTAGTGCAGATGTTTAGTGAGATGAGGGCCATAATTACCCCAAAGAGAACTCGTCTGTTCAACCAAAATGTGGAGATTCCGACCTTTGTGAAAATGAATCAGGCGTGGATCATCCAGGATTTTTACACACCAGTGTCTGATACATCAGACTAGGACATCCATGGTGACAAACCTAAACTTTGTCAAAAGAGATCTGTTTTTTCTGGCTACCTGCTTCAGCTACTGTTCTGATGCTGTTATCTGCCTGATGCCACGCACCTGCTGCCAGGTGCTCCTGCTGCCATCCACCATCTTTAGCTGGTACTGGTATTGCCCCCCACCTCCCCACTCTGTCACTGGGCCACTCTGTGGTATTCTCATGCTGCTGCCACCTCACCACTCTGTCACTGGGCCACGCTGTGGTCTCGCCATGCTGCTCCCATGTCAACACTATGTCACTGGGCTACTTTGTGATCTCCTCATGCTGCTGCCACCTCAACACTCTGTAATTGGGCCATTCTGTGGTCTCCTCATGCTGCTGCCACCTCACCACTATGACACTTGGCCACTCTTTGGTAACCTCATGCTGCTGCCACCTCAGCATTATGTCACTGGGCCACTCTGTGGTCTCCTCATGCTACCGCCACCTCAACACTATGTCACTGGGCCACTCTGTGGTGTCCTCATGCTGTTGCCTTTTCACCACTATGTCACTGGGCCACTCTGTGGTCTCCTCATGCTGATACCACCTCACCACTCTGTGGTCTCCTCATGCTGCTGCCACCTCACCACCCTGGTCTCCTCATGCTGCTGCTACCTCACCATTCTGTCACTGGGCCACTCTGTGAACTTCTCATGCTGTTCCCACCCTCCCCACTCCATGACTGGGCAACTATTTTGCCCTTTTGTGACTGGTTTACATCACCATTTATTTGACCCTTCTTCTGATTTGTCAGAAGGAAGGAAAAATGAGACACCCAACAGATCCTGTCTATGTAGCAGCTGTAAGGCCTTTATGACATGGTCCCTATTTGGCATCAGAATTGGCTTATGATTTGGTGGCCAAAAGCAGGAGTGAGTACAAAACACAGAAGACATGCAAATATTCCATTCACATGTCATCTCTGTTTTGGATCCAATCCTGTCTCTTTTTTATTTTTATTTTTTTGGCCTTAACAATACTGATAGATTACTGACCAAATGCTGACCGAGTGAAGGCAGATGTTCAACAGACAGGATCCGTTTTTTTCTGTGTTATTGTTCTGACCTATCAGAGAAAGGGCAAAATAATTTGTGATGTCAACACAATCTTACTGTTGACACCCTCTCCACTCTGTCAGGGGGGCTCTACTTTTATGAGTTTTTTTTTTTTTTTTAACGAGATTCGCCACAAATAAATTCGGATCAAATGGAATCTTTTTGGAAGAGTCAGCAAACCGATCAAATTGATTTTTTGAGAAATTTGCCCATCTCTAATTGTGATCCCTAAAAGCCTCTAAATAATAGTTTTTTTTTAAATAAAACAACAGCTATCCCATCTGGACATTTATGGCATATCCACAGAGTATGCAATAAATATCTAGTAGGTTCAGATCCCACCTCTGGGACCTACTCTAATCAGAGCTGAACAAAATGATATGCACTTTTTTTTTTCTTTTTTAATAGTATCTTTTTATTAATTCAAATTTAACAAAGCATTACATACACTCCAATAACAAATACAGCACTTTCAAGCAGAGTATAGTAATCAACATGGATCGACCTTAACATCATTTCTCAATTATGTCTAGTTCTGCAGTATAGTGTAGCAAAATACTGTATAACACACCCAATGCAATGTGACTGGAGTTAACCACCACAGGACCGCCTAACGCACGGATGCGTCCGGCGGGCGGTCCCGTAGTTTTAACTCGACGCATCGGCGCGTCATCTCGCGAGACGCGAGACTTCCTGTGAAAGCGTGCGCGTTCACAGTGCCGTGCATCTCACAACTTGTACTGCAGCCTGATTTTCAATCGCTGGCAGGCTGTAGATGCGAAATAATTCGCATCAAACAAGTATATCAGACGCTGTTTTGTTAACAGCGTCTGATATACCTGCTACCTGGTCCTCTGGTGGTCCCATTTGCTGGAATCGACCACCAGAGGACCAGGTAGCTATTTAAAGTTGCACCAAACACTACACTAACCCCCCCTCACTTATTAACCCTTTGTTAACCCCTTGATCACCCCATCTAGATTCCCTGATCACCCCCCTGTCATTTATCACACCCCTCTATACAAATAGTGTAAGGCCATCAACAATTTCTTGATGATGCAAGCGGATAGGAGTACTCCCCTATGTAACTTTGTTGTCAGCCACTGGCGACACATGCATGACTCCTGCTGTTGCTCAGGCCCTTTGAGGACGCAACTATATTTGTTAGTTTCCAGGACTATGGGATGAATGTCGTTATTCCACTGCTTGGTCAGGGGACAGGAGACATGGCTCCTGGATCTCACAGCCACATGAGCCCAGTGGAGGCTGAACTTGAAGAGGAGGGGTAGGAGGACATTGGAGCACAGGCTATGTGTAGCGAAATGGGGGTTGTTCTACTCAGGTTACAGGAGAGAAGGAGCAGCCATAGAAGCTACAGGGAAATGAGGAAGACGAGTCAGAGAACCCGGATACACCGTAGCAGTATGCAGTGGAGATGGAGACAGGGAGTCACTTGCACAAATAGCCCGCTGCATGATCACTTGCTTGCATAGTGACAGCTGAATTGTCACCTTTCGGCAGAGGGATGACTTCTGGCTCTCCACCTTGTTGGACCCTCACTACCGGTCCAGAATAGGGGGCTTTTTTAGACCCACCGAGAGGGAGGACAAACTAAACTACTACAGAGACATCCTATGTATTCAGTTGGCCACTGCCTATCGGCCCCATCGTTCAATCTCTCATAGGTCTGACCAGGGGAGCCCTCTGTGCTCATGTTCCACTGCCATGGCTGCTGAGCAGGGGTGGGGTGGCAGGAGCAGTACCAGCTCCATCAGCAGCAGCCTGAGTTTAGAGTCGCTGATGAGTAGCTTTATTCACCAGCATAGTGAAGAAACTACCCAACAGCAGCAGCAGCAGCAGCTAGACCTGGAGCAGGACCTGAACCAGCAGGTCGTTGCATACTTGGACTGCCACCCCACATTGAAGATCCGCTGGACTACAGGGTAGCCAAACTGGATTTGTGGCCACAACTAGCAGAGTTTGCCCTGGAAAAGCTGTCCTGCCCGGCCAGTAGTGTGGCATCATAGCGGGTGTTTAGTGCGGCGGGGGCCATAGTTACCCCAAGGGGAACTCGCCTGTCCACCCAAAATGTGGAGAGACTGACCTTTGTCAAGATTAATAAGGCGTGGATCAGCCAGGATTTCCATCCACCAGTTCCTCATGCATCAGACTAGATCATCCATGGCGCCACACTAACACTTTGATACAAGAGACCGTTTTCTTCTGACTACCTGCCTTAGCTACTACTTTGATGCTGCAACCCGCCTGATGCCACACATCTGATGCCAAGAGCTCCTTATTTCACCCATCTTTGTTAGCGGGTACTGCTGTTGCCACCCACGGCCCCACTCTGTTACCAGGTCACTTTTATGTCTCCTGATGCAGCTGCTGCCATCTCCAAACTATGTCAACTTGCCACTCTTTGGACACCTCCTGCTGCTGCCATCTCCACAATATGTCAGCTTGACACTCTATGGTATCCTCCTGATGCTGCTGCTGCTTCTGACATCTCCACACTATTTCAACTTGCCACTCTTTGGTCTCTTCATGCTGCTGCTGCTACTGCCATCTTCAAACGTTGTCATCTTGCCACTCTGTGGTCTCCTCCTGCTGCTGCCATCTCCACAATATGTCACTTTGCCACTCTGTGGCCTCCTCATGCTGCTGCCACCATCTCCACACTATATAACATTGCCACTCTGGGATTCTGCTGCTGCTGGAATCTCCACACTTTGTCACCTTGCAACTCTATAGTATCCTCCTGATGCTGATACTGCTGCTACTGCCATCTACACACTATGTCACCTTGCTACTCTGTGGGATCCTGCTGCTGCTGCCGCCATCTCCACACTATGTCAACTTGCCACTCTGTGGTCTCCTCATGCTGCTGCCATATCCACACTATGTCACCTTGCCACTCACTGGCCTCATCATACTGCTACTTCTACAGACTCTGTTATTGTGCAACTCGGTGGCCTTCTCATGATGCTGCTGCATCTGCCACCTCCAGACTCTGTCATTGTGCCACTCGTTGGCCTCTTCATACTGCTTCCACCTCCAGACCCTGTCATTGGGCCAATCTGTGGTCTCCTAATGCTGCTTCCACCTCACCACTATGTCATAGGTCCACTATGTGAACTTCTCATGCTGTTCCCACCCTCCCCACTTCATGACTGGTCCACTATTTTGGCTTTCGGCCTTGCTGACATCATCATTTATTTGACCTTTCTTCTGATCTGTCAGAAGGAAGGAAAAATGAGACGCACAATGGATCATGTCTGTGTAGAAGCTGTAAGGCCTGTGTGGTTTGGTAGCCAAAAGCAGGAGTGGGTACAAAACACAGAAGACATGCAAATATTCCATTTATGCGTTTACTCTGTTTTAGATCCACTCCTGTTTTTTTTTTTTTTTTTTTTTTTTTTTGCCATTAGCAATACTAATGGATTATTGAGAAAATGCTGACCGAGTGAAGGCTTATGCTCCACAGACAGGATCCATTTTTTGTGGGTTACTGCTCTGATGGATCAGAGGAAGGGCAAATTCATCCCCAAATAAGTGAAGTGTGCAGTGATTCTAAGAGCTACGCCTGTCATCTGCATATCATACTGACTGACAATATTATTTCACTCCCTCAGCACACTCCCTATGAGTGTCACTCCAAGGCACAGTGAAGTGTTTGCAGGGAATTTACCTACATTTTGCTGCCTTTTGCAGCCCTCTAGCCCCTTCCAGGGCTATTTTACAGCCATGTTAGTGCCCAAAAGTTCGGGTCCCCATTGACTTCAATGGGGTTCGGGGTCAAGTTCGGGTTAAGTTCAGATCCCGAACCCAAACTTTTTTGTGAAGTTCGGCCGAACCCGTTGAACCTGAACTTCCAGGTGTTTGCTCAACTCTAGTGTTGAGTAATACAATTGGGCGATAGGACCCAATTTCCATTTTATCTTTCTCCTTTTTTCCAAATTAGAGATATAGACGCCTCCATTAAGGAGGGAGGGAGTGAACCATCTTCCCAGAACTTATTTAACATTTGTAGTAGAAGAGGTAGAATATTTTTTTCGTTATATTTATAGAGTTCAAAGGGTAGGCCGTCTCGACCGTCGCAGATAACTCACCAAGGGTTATTGGGGTATTCAACAAAAACAGTCATGATCAGATAACTGGGGAAGCTCAATGTTATCTAAATTGGGGACTATTTTATATTTTCCCTCCCCCTGTTCTGTTTGATACAACTTAGTGAAATGTTTTATAAAAGCTAACTTAATATTTGTTAAGTTGTAAGTTAAGGAATCAGAGAGCAGCCTAATACTTTTTATTAAAGATTTAGTCATTTGGCTAGTAATTACTGAAGCTAACATTCTACCTGGTTTACCTTTTTCATAAAATTATTCTGGCTCACAAACACCAGTCTTTAGGTTCAAGACCCATCAGAAAATTTAAAAAGCAAGAATTTGTATTTTTCAACCCTATCTAGGTGACAAATTCAAATGATGTTTGACTTTGAGGTCTGACATTTCTCACCCATCGACATCAAATAAGTTTCAGATATTATGTGTACGCATTTGCTTCTAAATCACATAGCCCAAAAAAACCTAACAAACCTGAAATAAACCCACTTTGAACCCTTAAGTGAAACCTGTATTATACCCTAAAGTAAGTGAGTCCCATATTACATCCTAAAATAAGTGAACTCTTTCATGCACCCTAAAATAAATGAAACCTTTATTACCATGTAAATTAAGTGAACCCCTTATTGTATCCTAAAGCAAGTGAACCACCAATGCAACCTAAAGTATGTAAACTGCCAGTGCACCCTAAAGTACAGTAAGTGAACCTGTTATTGCACTTTAAAGTAAGTGAATTCCCTATTGCACCCTAAGGAAAGTGAGCCTCTTATTGCACCCTAAACTAAATGAAATTGCAATTCAAAGTGAGTGAACCTATTATTGCACTCTAAAGTAAGTGAATCCTTTATTGCACCTTAAAGGAAGTGAACTCCTTATTGCACCCTAAGCTAAGTAAACCTTTATTGAAACTCAAACTAAGTGAATGCCTACTGCAATTTAACGTAAGTAAACACACTTTGCAAAGTATTTGAACTGCCAATGCACCTAAAGTAAGTAAACACTCTTTTATCCTTAAGTACAGTAAGTGAACCTCTTTTTGAACCCTAAAGTAAGTAAATTCCCTATTGCAACATATTGTAAAATAAGTGTACCACTTTGCACCCTCAGTGTACCTCTTTTTGCATTCTAAAGAATGTGAACTCCCTATTGCAACCTAAAGAATATAAACTGCCAACACACCCTAAGGCAATTGAACCTCTTATTGCACCCTAAAGTAAGCGAGCCCTTTATTGCACCCAAAAATAAATTAACCACCTTTTGCACTCTAAAGTAAGTTAACCCCCAATGCAAGGTAAAGTAGCTGAACCAACTTTGCACTTTAAAGTGAACTCCCCTTTGCAACATAAAAGTATAAAGAAAATGCAGATTGAGGGATGGTAGTATCCAAGGATTTCAGTGTCCTACCACCACTGCTGGATTACAGAGTGGTCGTGGTTGCACACTATAGGAAAAAGCTTCAGCCTCTCAGGTTGCCAGGACCGTGGGAGCGCACATAGGCTAGTGCTTTTTCCTATATTGTGTAAGCACGGCCACTGCTGCTGGATTATAGAGTGGTCAAAATCCTTGGGTACAAACAGTTTATAATGTGATGGAAAAATTAAACCAGCCAGCAAAGGTAGCAATATGGACAATCATAAGGACAATCATAATACATTAGTAAATGGCTTGCATTAACTTTTTCTACATAATAAATGCTATTTGAAAAAGTGAGATATCCCCTTTAAGTACGTCTACTTTTGGCTGCAATAGGAGGTTTACTTACTTTAAGGTGCAAAAAGTACAGTGTGGTTTGAGTTATTTTAGGGTACAATTTTGAATTTGTCATCTAGCTAGGAGCTAGGGTACTTTAGGGGTTAACTTAGTCTAGGGCACCGTAGTTTAGGGTGAAGTAGGGGTTCACATAGTTTAGGGTGCAGTAGGGGGTTCAGTTCACTTACTTTAGGGTGCAATAGGAGTTTGCTTCCTTTATGGTGTAATAAGGGGTTTACTTAACTTAGAGTGCATTAGGGGTTCACCTACTTTAGGGTGCAATAGGGGTTCGCTTACTTTAGGGTGCAATAGGAGATTCACTTACTTTAGGATACAATAGGGGTTTCACCTATTTTAGAGTGCCATAGAGGGTTCACTTACTTAGGTTTCCAATACAGATTTCACTTAAGGGTGAAAAGTGGGTCTACCTCAAGTATTTTTTTGGCTATCTGATTTAGCAGCAAATACACATTATCTGCAACTCATTTGACCAGTGAGAAAAGTCAGACATTAAATTCAAACAGCATTTGAATTTGTCTCCTAGCTTGGGTTGAAAAATTCTTCTTTTTTAAGGTTTCTATTTGGTCCTGAACATAAAGACATTGGTGTTTGTGAACTATAGACTCAACTAGGGATGAGCAAAGCGAGCGCTCCGTACAGTATTAGAATGTATTGGCTCCGATGAACCAAAGTTATTACTTCGTGATGTCTTGTGAGACTTTGTATAATATCTTCAGAAGTTGAAATTAAAAGTTTAAATAATCTCCTTTTCCCAATTTTACATATGAAAATATATAAACAATATTAAAAAAAAACATATCAAGTATTGCCATATCTGAAAATGCATGAACTACTAAAATATTTTTTTTACAAATTGGTGCGGGGAAAGCCATAATGGAAAAAAATGAAAAACACATGATTCACAGTTTTTTTGGTCACTTTTTACCCCAAAAATAGTGCATTCAAAAAATACAATGAAAGAATTAAAACTCCTGTACTCCATTGAATTGCTTCAAGTGTAATTCTTTATTTAACAAGCGGATTTCCAGTTTCAAAATCAAGTGAACGTTTTCGGCAGATAGCCTTCTTTAGAATGCTGGAAGAGCCACACTGTGTATGAATAAAAGGGTGAAGTACCCTCAGTGGGTGGTGGTAAGTTGCGTGATATATGGGCTTAATTGTCCTGCAGGGCGCAAGGTTTGAAATGGGCAGCAGCCATAATGGAATGGCGCCGGCTGCTGCCCATTACAAGCCTTGCGCCTACTAGAGCCATTGAGCCCATATATCACGCAACTTACCGCCACCCACTGAGGGTACCTCACCCTTAAGGCTATCTGCCGAAAATGTTCACTTGATTTTGAAACTGGAAATCCGCTTGTTGAATAACAAATTACACTTGAAGCAATTCAGTGGAGTACAGGAGTTTTAATTCTTTCATAGCAACTCCTGACACCTGTGGATTTACATATTTGGAGTGCCATCCAAACTATTACCACTTAAAAAATACAACCTATCCCGTAAACAATATGCCCTCATATGGCTATATGAATGGAAAATTTAAAAAGTTATGGCTATTGAAACTTGGGGGGGTAAATGAAAATGCAAAACCAAAAATGGTCCCGGTACCTAAGGAGTTAAAATGTACAGTAAATGCAAATTTTAACTTTCATCCAATTTACAGCTTGAATTTAAATTTTTCACCTGTTCTCCGTGTAACATAATCTGATTCCTAAAAGTATGTTTTAAGCACAATATTTTTTAAAGTAGGATTTTATTTTTTATTCTCATACGCACTAAAATAACTTTCAGAGTTTCTGAAAAACTAGCTGTCCTTATTCTAATTACTATATTTTGCCATGTTATATTTTCACTATGTATTGGATGAAAAGTGCCCATAGGGAAACTGTTTCCAACTTTGCTGTTTGCTAGGTATCTATAATTAGGATACTTGTACATTAATTGGAATTCTGGAATTCAGAAAAGAAGCGGTTAGAGGAAGATTAGAGGTAAAGTTATTATTAGCTGAGTAGTAGCTCAGTGCCAGAAAGAAGGTGCAAAGCTGCAAAATTCTTACCAAGAAATAAAACTGAGGTAAGCACAATTTAAAGGGACCTACTTATAATTCATTACATTTATAAAATAAGTAAAGTTTTGTCAGTTTTACATGACCGTGGATCTATTCAATAAGATATGAAGCGAAAAATCCTAGCAGACGTGACACAATGCTCATCAAGATGTTATTGCAAAGTAACAATATGTCCCATATTCCAGGACGTGTTTCAGCTAACCAGCCTTTTTCAACAGGTAAGTATCCATTGCAGTGCACAGGTATGTATACACACAATAATGCATGAGGAAAGGGAACCTCACAGTGACGTCAAACGCCCGGTTAGGGGTGGTACACTCAAAGACAAGTAACATAGGATATCCATAATCAGATAATCAGATAACAGCGCAAGAACTGTATCGGAACATTTATAAATACCATCTCAGAAGAGAGATCCTTCATTGAGTAGTGGATGTCTAAAAGACATTAATAATGTACAAAAAATTAAATGTCCAATAATTAATTAACAGAATTTGAGCATCAGTTAACAAAATACATCAAAGTCTTAGATGTGCATGATTTCATAGTCTCTATTGAGACCTCTTGGATGTAAGGTATCCAGAGTATGGATCCAGTAAGCCTCCCGACGTAGTAGTAATTTCTTGATGTCACCTCCCCTTCTGGGTCTGGTGACTCGTTCTATTACCTTGAATTTCAATTGGGCAATGGTATGTTTAAATTTATCAAAGTGGAAGGGAATTGGTAACATCAAGTTCTTGTTCCTGATAGTGGACTTATGTTTTCCAATGCGATCGCACATAAGTCCACTGACACACTGTAAAAGTCAAATACCTAAATTTTCTTTGTATTTCCCATCTCAAATTTAAAGGGGTTGTCTAGGATTTTGATATTGATGGCATATCCTCAGTATAGGTCAGCAATATCGTATTTCGAGGAAGACAGACGACTGTCACCACCACTGATCTGCCATTTAAAGAGACTGTGATAGGCCTCTTTCTTGATAGTGACATCACAAGTAAATGGAGCTGAGCTGCAATACCAAGCATAGCTGACATCAAATGGATGGTGCTTGATACATTGGGAGAAGGCCACCATGGCCTCCTTAAACAGTTGATCAGTGGAATGGTGGGCTTCAGGTTTTAGTGATATATGCTGAGGATAGCCAACAATTTTAAACAAGGAAAACTGCTAGAAGTCACCGAGGGGTTAAAAATGAGTACAGAACAAGGGGCTGAATAAAATAATTAAACAAAAAAAATTAAATATTCTGCCATTACAATGTTGCTGCTTCAAACCTCTCAGCTCCGATCCTTACTGGGCCTGCAGTGATTACATCACATCCATTGTTCACATGATTGCTGCTGCCAATCACAGGCCTAATCTGTCATGTGCTATTCAAACAGTCATACCTACCTAAACCCCCTTCATTCCAGTGCTACCACTCCTCTCCTCCCATGATGTAAAGTTTTACCATGCTGTTACATTGCACTTGACCTCAGCAGTATACAAAACAAGACTGCTGAGGCCAGTGACTGGAGGACATGTCACTCACCAGTACAATAAATCAACACTGTCCGGAGAGAGGACAGACTGCTGAAATGGTGGGGATGAGCTATGGTGAGTATAATATTATTCTTTATTATTCGAACAGACTCCTTGCAGCAAAAAAAAAAAAAAAAAGTAAAGTAAGTCAGACAAATCCTTTAAACTTTATCTTTCTCCTACCCTTCCATTCAACTTGTGTGAAATAATAGCGCTGGGTTGCTTTGAAATGAATGGCATTTGGCACATATTATCTCAATAAAAGAATAATTTCTTATGAAACGACTGCTTTCCAAACATTGGCCATCATTCTAAGTACTTGGCTTCCTGCCTTGCATTCATTATTTATCAGGGAGGATCACATCTATAATAGAGACGTTAAACAATTCAGGATGAATGTGAGGCTTGAACTTCAGTGATACTGTAAGCAATTAATCCTGCAATCAAAATGCACCAAAATCACATTAAATGTCACTGCAAGAAACTTTTGGCCTTAACACTATAGAGCAACACATTATGGTCGGAGATATTCCAATAGACACAAATACCTGGGTTAGTCTTGGAAAGTCCTGGAAAGTCTTTAGAATCTTTCACTTTTTTCACATTTTGTTATGTTGCAGCCTTGTGCTAAAATAAAAAAAAGTTATTTTTACCCATTATTCTGCAATCAATACCTCATAAAGACAAAGTGAAAATGTTCTAAATAAATGTTCTAAATCTTTGCTAATTTATTGAAAAGGAAAAACTAGAATATTACATTCACATCGGCATTCACACCCTTTACTTTAGCAGTTATTACAGCTTCCAGTCTTCTTGAGTATTATGCCACATGGTCTGCACACCTGGATTTGGGGATTTTCTGACATTCTTCTCTGCAAATCCTCTCAAGTCAGGTTGGATAGGGATCATCGGTGGACAGCCATTTTCAAGTCTCTCCAGAGACGTTCAATTGGATTCAAGTTAGGGCTCTGGCTGGGTCACTCAAGGACATTCACATATTTGTCCCTAAGCCACTCCTGTGTTGTCTAGGCTGTTCACTTAGGTTCATTGTCATTGGCTTGAAGGTGAACCTTGGATAGGAGATGTGCAATGCCTGGTTTTCTCGTGGTATGACACTTAGAATTGAGGCCAAAATCTATTTTATGGCCACTCAGGTGCAATGCTGCAGTTTTGGTGGAATGCTGCAGTTTTCATGACCATTTGGAAGTTTCCCCAAGGTTTTTTGGAGCTCAGTCAAAATAACCATTGGGTTCCTGGTCATGTCTTTTACCAAGGCCTTTTTCCACCCGATTAGATTGGTGGGGCGGCCAGCTCAAGGAAGAGTCCTGTTTTCTCCAAACTTCTTCTATTTAAGAATTATGAAGGCTACTGTGCTCGGGAACTTTTAGTGCAGAAGAATTTGTTGTACCCCTTTCTAGATCTCTGCATCATACAATCCTGTCTCTGTGTCCTACAGGCAGTCCCTTTCTCCCGATGGCTTGGTTTTTGCTCTGGTACACATTTTCAGCTGTGAGACCTATTCAGAGGTGTGTCTTTTCAAATCATGTTCAATCAACTGAATTTACCACTGGTAGACTCCAATCAAGGTGTATAATAATCTCAAAGATGATCAAGAGAAATGTGAGGCCCCCAATGCTAAATTTCAAGTGTCATAGCAAAGGATCTGAATAAATATGTCCAGGGTAGAGATGGCCCGAACTATCCGCCGGTGAACAGTTCCTGGCGAACATAGCTTGTTCGCGTTCGCCGCAGCGGGCGAACACATGCGATGTTCGGTCCGCCCCCTATACATCATCATTGAGCAAACTTTGACCCTGTACCTCACAGTCAGCAGAGACATTCCAGCCAATCAGCAGCATACCCTCCCTCCCAGACCCTCCCATCTCCTGAACAGCATCCATTTTAGATTCATTCGGAATTTGCAGTCTTAATGAGAGGAGGGAGAGTGTAGTTGCTGCTGATTTAATAGGGAAATCGATAGCTAGGCGTCCTGACAGCACCCCAAAAAGCCCTTTTTAGGGCTGCAACATTAGTCTGCTTTTTTTTCTGCATATGCATATTGCAGTTGCCTGGCCTGCCTGTGTGTGAGGAGCTGCAGGCCCACAGACTGTAGTGTGCCCACTGCCAGTGCCCTCCCCTGTCATCCCGTGTGGCACAGGACTTTGCATCAAAAAAAGGCATTTAATTTTTACACTTTAATCTAAGGTTAGCTGCCTGCCAGTGTGTGTCAGGCTGACTTCCACTGACTGTAGTGTGCCCACTGTCAGTGCCCACCACTCATACCGGCTGGCACAGGACTTTACATCAAAAAAAGGCATTTAATTTTTACACTTTAGTGTAATTTCAGTTGCTTGCCTGCTGCTAGTGTGTGTCAGGCCGACTTCCACTGACTGTAGTGTGCCCACTGCCAGTGCTAACCACTCATAACGGGTGGCACAGTAGCTTGCTGATAAATAAGGCATTTAATTTTTACACATTAGTCTAATTTTAGTTGCTTGCCTGCTGCTAGTGTGTGTCAGGCCCACTTCCACTGACTGTAGTGTGCCCACTGCAAGTGCCCACCCCTGTAATCCCGTGTAGCACAGGACTTTGCATTAAAAAAAGGCATTTAATTTTTACACTTTAGTGTAATTTCAGTTGCTTGCCTGCTGCTAGTGTGTGTCAGGCCGACTTCCACTGACTGTAGTGTGCCCACTTCCAGTGCCAGCCACTGATACCGGGTGGCACAGTAGCTTGCTGATAAATAAGGCATTTAATTTTTACACATTAGTCTAATTTTAGTTGCTTGCCTGCTGCCAGTGTCAGGCCCACTTCCACTGACTGTAGTGTGCCCACTGCCAATGCCCACCCCTGTCATCCCGTGTGGCACAGGACTTTGCATCAAAAAAAGGCATTTAATTTTTACACATTAGTCTAGTTTCAGTTGCTTGCCTGCTGCCAGTGTGTGTCAGGCCCACTTCCACAGACTGTAGTGTGCCCACTGCCAATGCCCACCCCTGTCATCCCGTGTGGCACAGGACTTTGCATCAAAAAAAGGCATTTAATTTTTACACATTAGTCTAGTTTCAGTTGCTTGCCTGCTGCCAGTGTGTGTCAGGCCCACTTCCACAGACTGTAGTGTGCCCACTGCCAGTGCCCACCACTGATACCGGGTGGCACAGTACCTAGCACGCGTAGTACCACTTATCTAAAAAAAAATGTCAGGCAGAGGCAGGCCACCCCGCAGGGGCCGTCGTGGTCGTGGTGCTGTGATTTCCACTGTCCCTGGAATAATGCCTAGTGTACTGTTCAGAGGCCACGTACCCTGAACATGAAAAATTCTGAGGACATAGTTGACTGGCTTAGACATGACACCCAATCTTCAACAGCTTCCGATAAGAACCTTGACACACCATCCTCCTCCAGCTCAGCTTCGGTCACCTGCTCTCAAGTTACCATGCACCCGCCCGCCGCCACCACCACTACTACCACCACAGCCACCACAGCCGCTTCACTTGATCCGTCAGAGGAGTTATTTACACATCAGTTGGATGCAATTAGTGATGCGCAACCATTATTGCCAGATGATGTAGATTACAGGGATATGTCTCAGTCAGGCAGGATTACACACATGGACGTACAGTGTGATGATGATGATGATGATGATGATGTTGTACCCGCTGCTGCTTCCTTTGCTGAGGTGTCAGATACAAGTGAAGCGGTTGATGATGACGATGTGTCCACGGATGCCACGTGGGTGCCTGCTCGAAGAGAAGAAGAGGGGGAAGTTCAGAAGGGGAGACAGAGAGAATGAGGAGACGAGTTGGAAGCAGGGGGAGGTCGTCGCAAGGAGTTAGTGGCACAGTCAGACAGCATGTATCGGCACCTGGGGTCAGCCAGACAGCACGCCAGTCAACGCATGCTGTTTCCACCACCAGAATGCCGTCATTGCAAAGCTCAGCAGTGTGGCATTATTTTTGTGTGTCTGCCTCTGATAACAGCAATGCCATTTGCAACCTGTGCCAAAAGAAACTGAGTCGTGGGAGTCCAACACCCACCTTGGTACAACTGCTTTGCAAAGGCACATGATCTCACATCACAAACGCCTATGGGATCAACACATGAGTACAAGCAGCACACAAACTCAAAGTCACTATGCTCCTCCTGGTCCAGCATCTTCAGCTACGTGAACCACTGCTGTCCTCGCTGCCCCCTCTCAACCAACCGCCACTCCTCCTCTCACCTTCAGCAGTTCCTGCTCATCTGCCCACAGTCAGGTGTCTGTCAAGGACATGTTTGAGCGTAAAAAGCCAATGTCACAGAATCACCCCCTTGCCCAGAGACTGACAGCTGGCTTGATGAACTCTTAGCCCGCCAGCTTTTACCATACCAGCTGGTGGAGTCTGAGGCCTTCAAAAAATTTGTCACTATTGGGACACCACAGTAGAAGGTACCCGGACGAAATTTTTTTTCGAAAAAGGCAATCCCAAACCTCTACCATGTCATTGAAAAGGAAGTCATGGCATCTCTGGCATACAGTGTTGGGGCAAGGGTCCATCTGACCACTGATATCTGGTCTGCAAAGCACGGTCAGGGCAGGTATATCACGTACACTGCGCATTGGGTCAACCTGCTGACGGCTGACAAGCATGGAATGCGTGGCTCCGCAGCGGAGTTTGCGACACCACCACGACTTGCAGGCAGACCTACTGCCACCTCCTCTACTCCTACTCCATCCTCTTCGATATCCTCCTCGGCTGAGTCCTCTTCTGCTGCGAAATCTGGCTGCACATCAACTGAATCCACTCAGCTCCCCAGGTGTTATTCCACATCCCGGATTCGACAGTGTCACTCTGTCTTGGGGTTGACTTGCCTGAAAGCAGAGAGCCACACAGCACCAGCACTCCTGTCCGCCCTGAACGCACAGGTAGATCAGTGGCTGACCCTGCACAAACTGGAGATCGGCAAAGTGGTGTGTGACAATGGAACACATTTGTTGTCGGCATTGAATTTGGGCAAGTTGTCACATGTGCCGTGCATGGCACATGTGTTGATTCTCATCGTACAACGTTTTGTGTCTAAGTACCCAGGCTTACAGGACGTCCTCAAGCAGGCCAGGAAGGTGTGTGGCCATTTCAGGCGTTCCTACACGGCCATGGGCACTTTTCCGATATTCAGTGGCGAAACAACATGCCAGTGAGGCGCTTGATATGTGACAGCCCGACACGTTGGAATTCAACACTCCTAATGTTCGACCGCCTGCTCCAACAAGAAAAAGCCGTCAACGAGTATTTGTATGACCGGGGTGCTAGGACAGCCTCTGCGGAGCTGGGAATTTTTGTGCCACGCTACTGGACACTCATGCGCAATGCATGTAGGCTCATGCGTCCTTTTGAGGAGGTGACAAACCTAGTCAGTCGCACCGAAGGCACCATCAGCGACCTCATCCCATTTGTTTTCTTCCTGGAGCGTGCCCTGTGAAGAGTGCTGGATCAGGCTGTAGATGAGCGTGAAGAGGAAGAGGAAGAGTTGTGGTCACCATCACCACCAGAAACAGCCTTGTCATCATCGCTTGCCGGACCTGCGGCAACGCTGGAAGAGGAATATGAGGAACAGGAGTCAGAGGAGGAATGTGGCGGCTTTGAGGAGGAGGAAGACCAACCACAGCAGGCACCCCAGGGTGCTGGTTGTTTTCACCTATCTGGGACCCATGGTGTTGTACGTGGCTGGGGGGAAGAACAGACCGTCAATGACATCAGTGAGGACGAGGAACGGGAAATGAGTAGCTCTGCATCCAACCTTGTTCAAATGGGGTCTTTCATGCTGTCATGTCTGTTGAGGGACCCACATATAAAAAGGATGAAGGAGAACGACCTGTACTGGGTGGCCACGCTACTAGACCCCTGGTATAAGCAGAAAGTGGCAGAAATGTTACCAAATTACCGAAAGTCGGAAAGGATGCAGCAGTTCAAAACCAAACTAAAAAATATGCTTTATACAGCTTATAAGGGGGATGTCACAGCACAACAGGAATCTAACAGGGGAAGAGGTGAGTGTAATCCTCCTCCTACCACGGCGGCAAGGACTGGACGATTTACAGATGTGTTGTTGATGGAGGACATGCAGAGCTTTTTCAGTCCTACTCATCGCCACAGCCCTTCGGGATCCAGCCTTAGAGAACGACTCGACCGACAGGTAGCAGACCACCTCGTCTTAACAGCAGATATCGACACTCTGAGGAGCAATGAACCCCTTCACTACTGGGTGTGCAGGCTTGACCTGTGGCCTGAGTTATCCCAGTTCGCGATAGAACTTCTGGCCTGCCCTGCTTCAAGTGTCCTGTCAGAAAGGACCTTCAGTGCAGCAGGAGGCTTTGTCACTGACAAGAGAAGTCGCCTCGGTCAAAAAAGTGTTGATTACCTCACCTTCATAAAGATGAACAATGCCATTATTTTTCTGGCATGTGTACATGCCTAATTTTTCTGTCCTATGGTGCAGCACTGAGGCTGCAAAACAAACCAAAAAAAAAATGCACAGGCAAGTGTCAATTCCCCTTCGTGATCGTTATCTTGTTGTGGTGAAGGGGCTTGCGTATCACAATGAAGCAATCATCACCTCTATGAGTGTGTTGGCAATGTTGCCACACCCCAGATGATAAGGCTGTTGCTTCATTATGGTCAGACCAAAAGCGATCGGACGGCTGGATAATATTTCATAGAAAAAACATTAATTTACCTTTTTTTTATATGTTGTATGGGTTTTTAATACATAAAATAAAAAATCAAAATAAAGTCTCTTAATAGTTTATTAGAAATGATGCAGACAATTAAAAAAATCCCCATCAATTCCAATACAAAGCAAGTACAGAGCTCAGAACTAAATTATTTCATGATGTCGTAATGGTTCGCTAATTCGACAATGGTTAATCAATTCGACCGGATAGGGTACGTAACAGGGATTAAACTGATAGGAATAGTACTAGTTAAGACACCACTCATATAGGGTGTCACAGCACATTACTCTGTGCACACGCAGTGCCCCAATTTGGGAGTATGAGGACCGACCAAGCTGCTTTTTCCATCTCCCGGTTCCTGAAATCAATTCAGTTTGGTGTATGAGAGTTTGGTCTGTCACTGTGAAGGCAGTCGAAGGTACCCGGCCTAAATTTTTTTTCACAAAAGGCAATCCCTGATATGGGATGTAACAGGGATTAAACTGATGAGAATAGTACTACAGAAAATACCACTCATATCGGGTGTGACAGTAAATTGCACGGCGCAGACGCAGTGACCGTGGATAAAAACAAAGGGGAGGGAGACAGCGTTTTTTTTAACCATCTCCCGTTCGAAAAATCTATTCAATAAATGGCCCCCAGATTGGGGACATTAGAGGGATTAACCCCTTAAGGACGAAGGGTGTACATGTACGCCCTTGCGTCCTGGTACTTAAGGACCAAGGGCGTACATGTACGCCCTGTGTTTAAACTGCTACTGCACCCGATGTGGGCGCGGTAGCAACATGGTTCCTGCTGATGTAGATCAGCAGGAACCATGTTCTAATGCCGAGGGGGGTCATGTGACCCCCCCGTATCGGCGATCGCTGCAAACCGCAGGTCAATTCAGACCTGCGGTTTGCAGCGGTTTTAGCGATCTCTGATCCCCGCGGATCAGAGAGTTAATTGCCTCAAAGGAAATTATTTTAACCCCCCCTGCAGCCCCCAATCTTGTTATGGTGGCGGGGGTGCAGGGGGGGTGGTTGCGGAGGCGGAAGGCGGTGCGGGAGGCTTGTAATAATTCCCTGGTGTCTAGTGGTTCTATCAGAGTGCCAGCACATTGCTGGCACTCTGATAGAAAAACGGATGGCATCTGTGCTGCAGATGCCAGCCGTTTAACCCCTTCCTTACCGCGGTCCGGACGGACCGCAGTATGGAAGGTGTTAACAGGGAGGGAGCTCCCTCCCTCTCCCATCGGGGGCTGCTGTGCCTATGCAGCCCCCAGGATGGGATCGCAGAGGAGGGAGCTCCCTCCTCCTATCCATCACCCACTACTCTCTAATGGCAGTGGGTGATGGTTGCCATGGCAGCAGGACGCTTTCAGAAGCGTCCTGCTTGCCATGGTATAGTAACTCTGGTCAGACTTCTGCTAAAGGCAGAAGTCTGACCAGACTGTGAAAGTAAAAATACAGTGCAGTACACTATATAGTGTACTGTACTGTATTATACTGACATCAGATCCACTGGATCTACAAGAACCAAGTGGGTCTGGGTCCAAAAAAAATGTAAAAAAGTGAACAAAAGTAAAAATAAAAAAAAACACAAATCACTGAATAAAAAGTAAAAAAAATAAAATACACTACACATATTAGGTATCGCCGCGTCCGTAAAAAACAGCTCTATAAAAATATCACATGACTGAACCCCTCACATGAACGCCATAAAAAAAAAAAAATGGTGTAAATAAGCCATTTTTTGGCACCTTACATCACTAAAAGTGTAATACAAAGCGATCAAAACGGCGTATGCCTCCCAAAATAGTACCAATCTAACCGCCATCTCATCCCGCAAAAAATGAGCCCCTTCATAAAACAATTGCCCAAAAAATAAAAAAACTATGCCTCTCAGACTAAAACATGATTTTTTTTCTTTCAAAAATGCTTTTCAGTGTTAAATGTAAAGAAATTAAAAAAAAGTAGACATATTGGGTATCTCCACGTCCGTAAGAATCTGCTCTATAAAAATATCACATGACCTAACCCCTCAAGTAAACACTGTAAAAAAAAAAAAAAAAAAACTTTGTCAAAAAGCCATTTTTTTGTCACCTTACATCACAAAAAGTGTAATAGCAAGCGATCAAAACGTCATATGAACCCCAAATAGTGCCAATCTAACCGTCACCTCTTCCCGCAAAAATTATACCCAACCTGAGACAATCGCCTAAAAACTGAAAAAAATATGGCTCTCAGACTATGGAGACACTAAAACATATTTTTTTTTGTTTCAAAAAGGATATTATTGTGTAAAACCAAAATAAATAAAAAAAAAGTATACATATTGGGTATCGTCGCGTTCGTAACGACCTGCTCTAAAAAAATATAACATGACCTAACCCCTCAGGTGAACGCCGTAAACATAAAAAATAAAAACGTTGTAAAAAAAAAGTCATTTTTTTGTCACCTTACATCACAAAAAGTGTAATAGCAAGCGATCAAAAAGTCATATGCACCCCAAGATAGTACCATTCAAACCGCCATCTCATCCTGCAAAAAATGAGCCCCTACATAGGACAATTGCCAAAAATACAAAACAAAACTATGGCTTTCAGAATGTGGAGACACTAAAAAAATCATTTTTTTCAAAAATGCTTTATTATGTAAAACTGAAACAAAAAACCCCAAAAAGTAGACATATTTGGTATTGTTGCATCCGTAACAACCTGCTCTATAGAAATAGCACACAATCTAACCTGTCAGTTCAACGATGTAAATAACAAAAAAATACAAAACTGTCCCAAAACAGCTATTTTTATGCAAATTATCCATTTTAATCCATTTTTCCAGTAACAAAGCAAGGGTTAACAGCCAAACAAAAGTCAATTTTTATTGCCCCGATTCTGTAGTTTTCAGAAACACCCCATATTTGGGCGTAAACTGCTGTATGGCCAAACGGCAGGGCACAGAAGTAAGGGAACGCCATATGGTTTTTGGAAGGCGGATTTTGCTGGTCTGGATTTTTGACACCATGTCCCATTTGAAGACCCCCTGATGCACCCCTACAGTGGAAACCACAAAAAAGCGACCCCATTTTGGAAAGTACGGGATAAGGTGGCAGTTTTGTTTGTATTATTTTAGGGTAAATATGATTTTTGGTTGCTCAATATTACACTTTTTTTGAGGCAAGGTAACAAAAAATAGAAATTCCGAAATTTCATCTCCATTTGCCAATAACTCTTGTGGAACACCTAAAGGGTTAACAAAGTTTGTAAAATCAGTTTTGAATACCTTGAGGGGTGTAGTTTCTTAGATGGAGTCACTTTTTTGGAGTTTCTACTCTAGGGGTGCATCGGGGGGCTTCAAATGGGACATGGTGTCAAAAACCCAGACCAGCAAAATCCGCCTTCCAAAAACCATATGGCGTTCCCTTACTTCTGTGCCCTGCCGTTTGGCCATACAGCAGTTTACGGCCAAATATGGGGTGTTTCTGAAAACTACAGAATCGGGGCAATAAAAATTGAGTTTTGTTTGGCTGTTAACCCTTGCTTTGTTACTGGAAAAATGGATTCAAACGGAAAATTTTCCAAAAATCGAAATTCTGAAATTTTATCTCCATTTGCCATTAACTCTTGTGGAAAACCTAAAGGGTTAATGACGTTTGTAAAATCAGTTTTGAATACCTTGAGGGGTGTAGTTTCTAGAATGGGGTCATTTTTGGATGCTTTTTATTATGTAAGCCTCACAAAGTGACTTCAGACCTGAACTGGTCCCTAGAAAGTGGGTTTTTGAAAATTTCTGAAAAATTTCAAGATTTGCTTCTAAACTTCTAAGCCTTGTAACGTCCCCAAAAATAAAATGGCATTCCCAAAATGATCGATACATGAAGTAGACATATGGGGAATGTAAATCAATAACTTTTTTGGGCGGTATTACTATGTATTATAGAAGTAGAGAAATTGAAACTTGGAAAATTGCTAATTTTTCAAAATTTTTGGTAAATTTGATATTTTTTTATAAATAAAAATGAAATTTTTCGACTTAATTTTACCAGTGTCATGAAGTACAATATGTGATGAAAAAACAGTCTCAGAATGGCCTCGATAAGAAAAAGCGTTTTAAAGTTATCACCACATAAAGTGACACTGGTCAGATTTGCAAAAAATGGCCTGGTCCTAAGGTGAAAATGAGCCCGGTCCTTAAGGGGTTAAACTGATGAGAATAGTACTACAGAAAATACCACTCATATCGGGTGTGACAGTAAATTGCACGGCACAAACGCAGTCATCGTGGATTAAAACAGAGTGGAGGGAGCCAGCGTTTTTTTAACCATCTCCCCGTTCGAAAAATCAATTCAATAAATGGCCTCAAGATCGGGGACGTTAGAGGGATTAAACTGATGAGAATAGTACTACAGAAAATACCACTCATATCGGGTGTGACAGTAAATTGCACGGCGCAGACGCAGTCAACGTGGTTTAAAACAGAGTGGAGGGAGCCAGCGTTTTTTTAACCATCTCCCCGTTCGAAAAATCAATTCAATAAATGGCCTCAAGATCGGGGACGTTAGAGGGATTAAACTGATGAGAATAGTACTACAGAAAATACCACTCATATCAGGTGTGACAGTAAATTGCACGGCGCAGACGCAGTGACCGTGGATAGAAACAAAGGGGAGGGAGACAGCGTTTTTTTAACCATCTCCCCGTTCGAAAAATCAATTCAATTCACCTTTCGGGGACCCTTGGTGTTGTACATGGCTGGGTCGAGGAAGAAACCTTCAATGACATCACCGGGACGTGGCTAGCTTGGTATCCAACCTTGTGCAAATGGGGAGTTTGCGGTTGTGCAAATGAACTGTTTGCGGTTGTTTGCGGTGCATTAAAAGGGGAGTTTGGTCTGTCAATGACAGAAAGCTCTATACTCACCGCTTCCTGGTCTTCGACTCTCCGCTGTGAAGACTGCGCACATGTGAGGTTGCGCTGTGACCTCATGCTGTTTGCACCAGTTCACAGCACAGACTGAAGAGTAGGAAGACCGAGTGTGGGTGAGGAGTGGCGGCGTCCGGAGCAGGAAAGGCAAGTGTTTTTTTTTTTATTTTACTTATGAGGCTGATGGAGGCACTGGGGGCTGATGGAGGCACTGGGGGTTGAAGAGAGGCATATGGGGGCTGATGGGGGCTGAAGAAAGGCACTGGCGGCTGATGTTAATTCTTATTATGCAAATGTCAACACAGTGAGCTTTTGCCCTGGATGTTCTCAGACCCTTGCAACACCCCTGCATATGTCCATGAAAAATTTTAGGTTTTGTTTTTTAATAAATTTGCAAAAATGTATAAAATTCTCGTATTAAGGGGGATTGACTGCAGATTGATGGGGGGAAACTTGGATTTTATTAACTTTAGCACCAGACCGCAACATAACAAAATGAGAAAAAAGTGAAAGGGTTTGAAGACTTTTCAAATTCAGTATATTTTTATAGGAACTTTTACAGATTACCTTCATCAACAATAAACTAGTCAATTCTAAAGGTCATAATTAGATTCTAAGTGATAATGGCATGAGAAGGTTCTTGTGAATCCTTACAGTCTCTATAGTTTATTACAAGCTACTCTAAAATGTTATTAACCACTCGGCATGTACATCTCAATAGACTAAACCATGCAGTCCCCATAGATTCAAACAGTTGCAGCACCATTTCTTCTATCACTATTTTATTGAAACACAACTTAAAAATATATGGAAAAATATTGCTAGTGGCATTGCGAAGCTTTTATGGGATTTATAAAGGAGAAATTACTTCTATTAAAATTAAAGAGGTTGTCCGAGTTATGAAAAAAAATAAAGCACTGTAAATCTGATGGGCAGCAATTAGAGATGAGCGAATCGAAGCTGACAAAGTCGAATTTGTTCCGAATTTCAGGAAAAATTTGATTCTGAACGAATGCGTTCACATTTGGTGTTATTTGTGCTAAAAGCGTTTATTGCCATATTTCACTCCAAAACAAGAAAAATAGACGCAGTTCACTTTGGCTGTTATCTGCGCTAAAAGCATTTATTGTTATATTTTTGGAGAAAAAGAGAAAAATATACGCAGTTCACTTTTTCTGTTTTTATGTACTTAGAAATCGTTTAACACCTAAGAAAAGCGGCTCTCAGATATACATAAGTGCCATGCACAAGATACAATAAACACTCAGACCAATTAAATTTGCACAGCATGAATAGTTAATAATCAGCTTTATTTCAATAACTCAGTTAATTACATGTAAAACAGTGGATAAAATACACAGGAGCAGGGAGAACTATATATCTGGATCAAATGTGCATCATATCTACATGATACAGGTGTCAAATTACTGGGAAAGCTGGTCAATAGTAATAGGAGGAAAATATATACTGTTTCAAACTCTATCCTAAGTTAAGATCAACTGTATAATTAATGTGTACCAGAAAATACAGAGAGATAAAGTGCAAAGTGTCATAAAAATACCAAATAACACAAAAGTGTAGATAATAGTAAAAAATACCGACCAGAAGTGTTCTCCCTGTTCCTGTGTATTTTATCTGCTGTTTTATAAGTAATTAACTGATTTTTTGAAATAAAGCTGATTATTTACTATTCGTGCTGTGCAAATTTAAATGATGTGAGTGTTAGAAGTCATTTAGTGGCCTATTTTAGTGCAATACGAGAAATATATACGCAGTTCACTTTTGCTGTTATTTACGCTGAAATCGTTTCATTGCCAATTTCAAATCCTTTAGTTGCCTATCTCAGTAAAAAAAGAAAATATATTTGGCACTTTTAGGGGTGTTTTAATTTAATTAGTTTTTTTTTTTTGCTATATCCTACATCAGGGGCTTGGTTGTGCTTATTGTCACCCCTAGAAACTCAGGATAGAAATTTCCATATTTTATTGAGGGGTTACATTCAATTGCCAAAATAGCAATACCCTAAATCTGGTGTTCCAGCTGTGGCTAGACAAGTGTAATACTGTCTGCTGTCTGACAAAGTATAGATTTTTTTCTGTGGTAAAATTAAATTGCCATAATAGCAATCCCCTAAATCTGGTATCCCAGCAGTGGCTGGCCAAGTTTAATAGTGTCCGGCAAAGGATAGATAATTTTCTGGGGTAAAATTCAATTGCCAAAATAGCAATCCCCTAAATCTGGTGTCCCAGCAGTGGCTTGCCAAGTTTATTAGAGTCCGGCAAAGGATACATTTTGTTCTGGGGTGAAATTCAACTGCCAAAATAGCAATACTGTAAATCAGTGGTTCCAGCTGTGGCTGGCCAAGTTTAATAGTGTCCGGCAAAGGATATATTTTGTTCTGGGGTGAAATTAAATAGCCAAAATAGCAATACCGTAAATCAGTGGTTTCAACTATGGCTGGCCAAGTTTAATAGTGTCCGGCAAAGGATATATTTTGTTCTGGGGTGAAATTCAATTGCCAAAATAGCAATACTGTAAATCAGTGGTTTCAACTGTGGCTGGCCAAGTTTAATAGTGTCCAGCAAAGGATAGATAATTTTCTGGGGTGAAATTCAATTGCCAAAATAGCAATCCCCTAAAACTGGTGTCCCAGCAGTGGCTGATCAAGTTTAATTGTGTCCGTCAAAGGATACATTTTGTTCTGCGGTGAAATTCAGTTGCCAAAATAGCAATAAGATAAATCAGTGGTTTCAGCTGTGGCTGGCCAAATTTAATAGTGTCCGTCAAAGGATACATTTTGTTCTGCGGTGAAATTCAGTTGCCAAAATAGCAATAAGATAAATCAGTGGTTTCAGCTGTGGCTGGCCAAGTTTAATAGTGTCCGGCAAAGGATTGATAATTTTATGGGGTGAAATTCAATTGCCAAAGTAGTAATCCCCTAAATTTTGTGTCCCAGCAGTGGCTGGCCAAGTTTAATAGTGTCCGGCAAAGTATATATTTTGTTCTGAGGTGAAATTCAATTGCCAAAATATATAGTTGAGCGAACACCTGGATGTTCAGGTTCGAGAAGTTCGGCCGAACTTCACGAAAATGTTTGGGTTCCAGATCTGAACTCGACCCGAATTTCACCCCGAACCCCATTGAAGTCAATGGGGACCCGAACTTTTGGGCACTAAAAAAGCTGTAAAATAGCCCAGTAAAGGGCTAGAGGGCTGCGAAAGGCAGCAGAATGTAGGTAAATGCCCTGGAAACATATGTGAATATGGAAATGACTTAAAATAAAATAAAATACAGAATAATAATAAATAAACATTCTAAACTTGAGCCCAAGTGAGTGACAGTGGCACCTGTCACCCAGCAAACAGAGGATGTGACAGCAACGCCACCACATCTGTCATTGTCACCAAGCATCACCACCAAATCCCAAGGAAGTGTTCAGCTATCAGCAGTCCATCTCACAAATACTGGAGAGAAAAAGAAATTGAAAGAGGAAGTACCCCTCTACCCATGGCTCTGAATGCCTTATTTCAAACTTCCTGGTCTTTTGAAATGCAGACATTCTGTCTGGTGGACAGTTTTAAAAACCTTATGGCGGTGGCTATCCCACAGTACGTGTATCCCAGCCACCGCTACTTTTGCAGCCGACCCATCCCTTTCCAAGTGGCGGACAAAATCAATTGTGCACTGCGCAACGCTATCTGTGGCAACGTCCACATAACCAACAACACAGTGAGTAAATGTAGCGGCTGGCCCAAAGGCGGATATCATTTTTGTGAATGTCCTTCCGCCCCCGAGGATTGCTGGGCATTTCTCTTTGTATCCTGTTACCTCCTCCTCCTACTCAGCTTCCTCCTCCTTATCCACTCAGCGTAACACCTTCACCACCCACAGCAGCACAGCCAGGGGGAAACGACAGCAGGTTGTTTTAAAACTTGTGTGTTTGTGGGAAAAACCCTGCACCGCGCAGGAGCTGTGAACAGGCATGGAACAACAGACCGACCATTGGTTGGTGCCACTGAGCCTCCAGCCCGGCCTGGTGTTGTGCGCTAATGGGCGAAATATACTAGCAGGTCTGGGCCTAGCCAGTTTGACACACATCCCCTGCCTGCCACATGTGCTGAATTTGGGGTGCAGAAATTCCTAAACACCAGACAGTGAAAATCAATTCAGTTAATCAAACACACACAACACCCAAAACCCCCCTTTCACTCAAACCATTAACAAACTATTTACACATTTTCTTAAAAACATATTAAAATAACTATAATGCAGCTAAACTTACTATATAAACAAACAAAACTATATACACGCCTTATCTTAAGGCCAGTGACATCCAAGTGGCTCGAAGAGTGGTTTCCTGCACCAACATAGTCCCTGGCCTGGAACACAATTGTCCAGCCAGGGCACAGTTTTGGAGGATGAGGAAGAGGAGTAGGAGGAACGCTGGGGGATACAGAGGACACATACGATATACATTCCTCAAAGAGGATAGCTTGTCCTTGCCTCTAAGCAGCATGGCAGACATGAGCGACTACATGCTGCAGTGCCTGAGCAACAACCGCCCAGTTACTGCCACATTCTAACTTTTGATGATTAATGGGTGGCCACTCTGCTGCATCCCCGCTACAAGGACAACGTGCTGTCCCTAATTCCCTCACTGGAGTGTAATAGGAAGATGAGCCCGCTAGTAGACACGCTGCTGATGGCATTCACACCTGACACCGGGGACTCAGTGGAAGCACAAGGTGAAGGCAGAGGAGGAGGAAGAAGAATTTGCCAATGCAGATGGGTCACTAGCAACACCTCAGAAGGCAGGGTAAGCATAGGCAAAATGTGGAAAAGCTTTGTCATCACGCCACAACAACCTGCACCACCAGCAGATCTGGAATATCTTAGCAGGAGGCAGCATTTAAGCAACATGGTGGAACAGTACACATACTGACTGATGGGTCTGCCTAGGGAAATAGCTACAGGGGAAGCAGGGGAAGCAACTGCTTTGGGGCCGTGACCTAGAAAGGGCCCATCCAGGAGGAGGAGGAGGACTAACAGTATTATACAATGAAATTATATACAGTGGCAGTATAGACAGTGTAGAAAGCGAATGGAACAGCTGCTGGGCCTGGTCTGAGATAGCGATCTTTATTAGCCACAGGCATGGCGGCATGAAAGGAAGCGGTTTGCGCAAAAATTACTGGGGGAGGGGGGCCCCATTCAAAAATTTGCTGTGGTGCCCAATCATTTCTAGCTATGCCACTGGGTCTGCCCCATTCGACTGATGGGTCATCAAATTGGGCACATGTCCTGAGGTTGGGGTCTTTTGTATGGTTGTATGTATCGATTAGGGGCCAGAACCTATACCGGTGTCTTAACCGGATGTGATAATCTGGTACCCACAGCTTTAATATCATAATTATCAAACTTTTACTTATCTGGTACACATCTCAACTTGAGGGTTTTAACAGGGAATATACAGGACTAGGTTCGGGGACAGGGAGCCTCCACCACCAGTGGGTCACCCTGGGCTGAGAAGAACAGGGCCATTTTAGGGTCATACTTTTTCTCCTGCATCTGATTAATTCCAAATGGTTCCCCTTTTTCCCTCGTACCTAGCCCCCTGTTCTGTAGGATGTCTTTGGGAGGAATGCTCCCAACTAGGCTAATATAGGCTTAGCACAGTGTATTGTCCGTGTATTTGTAGTTTTCGGTATATTTCTACCCATACCCGGTGTATTTAATAATAATTTAAGTATTTTTTAAAAGTCACGTATAGAATATGGATATTTGAAATTTAACTCAAGCATGTAATTTTATCTGATTTAACTATCTATACCCAAAATTTGATAGCTGTCCTGAGGTTGCCCTTTACGCCTTTATGCGTTTTATTTTTTATATTTTCCCAATGTTTTGGGGTCTACACTAATTTATTAAAAAAAATAAAAAATAAAAAAACTGTTATTGGCGACTACCTTTGGCTTCATAGCCCAAAAAGGCTTTATTTCATGCAAGAATGTAACCGCCAATTGTAAGTTCCCTGTCAGTTATGCAATGCAGGGGTTTGTACCTGGCATAAATGGTAATATTGCATCCAACAATTTAAAATCTATCCTTTGCCGGACAGTATTACACTTGGCCAGCCACTGCTGGGACACCAGGTTTACGGTATTTCTATTTTTGCAACTGAATTTCACCGCAGAAAAAAATACATCCTATGACGGACACTATGAAACTTGTCCAGTCACAGCTGGCACACAAGACTTACGGTATTGCTATTTTGGCAATTGAATTTCACCCCAGAACAAAATATATCCTTTGCCGGACACTATAAAACTTGGCCAGCCACTGCTAAGACACCAGATTTATGGTATTTCTATTTTTGCAACGGAATTTCACCCCAGAAAAAAATATATCCTTTGCCGGACACTATTAAAGTTGGCCAGCCACAGCTGAAATGACTGATTTATGGTATTGCTAATTTCGCAATTGAATTTCACCCCAGAAAAAAATATATCCTTTGCCAGACACTATTAAACTTGTCCAGTCACAGCTGGAACACCAGATTTACGGTATTTCTATTTTTGCAACTGAATTTCACCGCAGAAAAAAATACATCCTATGACGGACACTATGAAACTTGTCCAGTCACAGCTGGAACACCAGATTTACGGAATTTCTATTTTTGCAACTGAATTTAGCCGCAGAAAATAATATATCCTATGACGGACACTATGAAACTTGTCCAGTCACAGCTGGCACACCAGACTTACGGTATTGCTATTTTGGCAATTGAATTTCACCCCAGAACAAAATATATCCTTTGCCGGACACTACTAAACTTTATCAGCCACTGCTAAGACACCAGATTTACGGTATTGCTATTTTGGCAATTGAAATTTACCCCAGAACAAAATATATCCTTTGCCGGACACTATTAAACTTGGCCAGCCACTGCTATGACACCAGATTTACGGTATTTCTATTTTTGCAACTGAATTTCACCCCAGAAAAAAAAATATCCTTTGCCGGACACTATTAAACTTAGCCAGCCACAGCTGAAATGACTGATTTATGGTATTGCTATTTTGGCAATTGAATTTCACCCCAGAAAAATTATCTATCCTTTGCCGGACACTATTAAACTTGTCCAGTCACAGCTAGAACACCAGATTTACGGTATTTCTATTTTTGCAACTGAATTTCACCGCAGAAAATATTTCCTTTGCTGGGCACTATTAAACTTGGGCAGCCACTGCTGGGACACCAGATTTAGGGGATTGCTACTTTGGCAATTGAATTTAACCCCTCAATAAAATATAGAAATTTCTATCCTGAGTTTCTAGGGGTGACAATAAGCACAGCCAAGCCCCTGATGTAGGATATAGCAAAAAAAATAAAAATAAATAGTATTGATGGATTGAAGTAATTAGTGGCAGCTTGTGCTGGTGCACCACAAGACACAAAATAGCGGCCGATCACCCCAGAAAAATGTGACAGAAAAACGCTCTGTGATGCCTAAAGACCAGTGAGCAATTAACTAGCAGAAGTTCAATGTTTCACAGCTGTAGATCGATCACTTCATTAGTTGTTTTTGCTGAGTTTTCCCTGCCTAATCTTGTCCTCACAACAACTGCGTCCTATCCCTACACTAAACAGAGCAGAGTGACGTGCGGTGCTACGTGACTCCAGCTTTAATAGAGGCTGGGGTACATGCTGCACTTGGCGAGTGACAGCCATGCCATTAGTAGGCATGGCAGTGATGGCTTTTTAGGGCAAGAAGTAAAATGCTAGCTGATTGGCTGCTGTGCAGCCTTTCAGAAAGCGGGAAGAAATCGCCGAACAACGGACCCGAACCCGAACTTTTTTGAAAATATTCGGGTCCGGGTCCCGAACACCCCAAATTTCGGTATGAACCCGAACTATACAGTTCAGGTTCGCTCATCCCTACCAAAATAGCAATACCGTAAATCAGTGGTTTCAGCTGTGGCTGGCAAAGTTTTATAGTGTCCAGCAAAGGATATATTTTGTTCTGGGGTGAAATTCAATTGCCAAAACAGCAATACCGTAACTCAGTTGTTTCAGCTGTGGCTGGCCAAGTTTAATAGTGTCCGGCAAAGGATAGGTAATTTTCTGGGGTGAAATTTAATTGCTAAAATAGCAATCCCCTAAATCTGGTGTCCCAGCAATGACTGGCCAAGTTTAATGGTGTCCGGCAAAGGATATATTTTGTTCTGGGGTGAAATTCAATTGGCAAAATAGCAATACCGTAAATCAGTGGTTTCAGCTGTGGCTGGCCAAGTTTATTAGTGTCCGGCAAAGGATATATTTTTTTCTGGGGTTAAATTCAGTTGCAAGAATAGAAATACCGTAAATCTGGTGTTCCAGCTGTGACTGGACAAGTTCCATAGTGTCCGTCAAAGGATATATTATTTTCTGGGGTACAATTCAGTTGCCAAAATAGCAATACTGTTAATCTGTGGTTCCAGCTGTGGCTGGCCAAGTTTAATACTGTCCGGCAAAGGATAGATTTTGAAATATTACCATTTTTGCCAGGTACAAACCCCTGCAATGCATAACTGACAGGGAACTTACAATTGGCAGTTACATTCTTGCATGAAATAAATCCTTTTTGGGCTGTGAAGCCAAAGGTAGTCACCAATACCAGTTTTTTTACTTTTCATCTTTTTTATTAAATTAGTGTAGACCCCAAAACATTGGGAAAATATTAAAAATAAAACAAAGAGTAAGTGCACGGTAGTATAACAGTGGTTGGGAGAGGCCGGTATACATGTCTATTCTGCATAAGGTACAAACAAGTCCTGTAGGATCCATGCCTGTTTTTTTTAAATAAACAATAGCTTGCCCACATTGTCTGCGGACAGGCTGCTGCGCTTGTCTGTGATAATGCCACCAGCCATGCTAAAAACACGTTCAGACAATACAGTGGCTGCAGCATAGGCCAGCACCTCCGAGGCGTAAAGGGCAACCTCAGGAAATGTGCCCAATTTGATGACCCAGAAGTAGAATGGGGCAGACCCAGTGGCGTAGCCAGAAATGATTGGGCACCACAGCAAATTTTTGAATGGGGCCCCCTTCCCCCAGTATTTTTTGCGCAAACCCCTTCCTTTCATGCCGCCATGCCTGTGGCTACTAAAGATCGCTCTCTCAGACCAGGCCCAGCAACTGTTCCATTCGCTTTCTACACTGTCTATACTGCCACTGTATATAATTTTATTGTATAATACTGTTAGTCCTCCTCCTCCTCCTGGATGGGCCATTTCTAGGTCACGGCCCCAAAGCAGTTGCTTCCCCTGTTTCCCCTGTAGCTATTCCCCTAGGCAGACCCATCAGTCAGTATGTGTACTGTTCCACCATGTTGCTTAAATGCTGCCTCCTGCTAAGATGTTCCAGATCTGCGGTGCGGGTTGTTGTGGCGTGATGACAAAGCTTTGACACATTTTGCCCATGCTAACCCTGCCTTCTGAGGTGTTGCTGGTGACCCAGCTGCATTGGCAAATTCTTCCTCCTCCTCCTCTGCTTTCACCTTGTGCTTCCACTGAGTCCCCGGTGTCAGGTGTGAATGCCATCAGCAGCGTGGCTACTAGCAGGCTCATCTTCCTATTACACTCCAGTGAGGGAATTAAGGACGGCACGTTGTCCTTGTAACGGGGATGCAGCAGGGTGGCCACCCAGTAATCGGCAAAAGTTAGAATGTGGCAGTAACTGGGCGGTTGTTGCGCAGGCACTGCAGCATGTAGTTGCTCATGTCTGCCAGGCTGCTTAGAGGCAAGGACAAGCTATCCTCTTTAAGGAATGTATATCCTATGTGTCCTCTGTATCCCCCAGCGTTCCTCCTACTCCTCTTCCTCATCCTCCAGAACTGTGCCCTGGCTGGACAATTGTGTTCCAGGCCAGGGACTATGTTGGTGCAGGAACCCACCCTTTGAGCCACTTGGATGTCACTGGCCTTAAGATAAGGATAAGGCGCGTATATAGTTTTGTTTGTTTAAATAGTAAGTTTAGCTGCATTATAGTTATTTTAATATGTTTTTAAGAAAATTTGTAAATAGTTTGTTAATGGTTTGAGTGAAAGCGGCTGGGTGTTGAGTGTGTAGGGTGTGAGGCTGTTTGGGTTTATTTTCCATCCGCTTTCTACACTGTCGTTACTGCCACTGTATCTAATTTCATTGTATAATACTGTTGAGGGGGCCCTGACAAAGTCTTTTAGTCCTCCTCCTCCTCCTGGATTAGTCCCTTCTAGGTCAGGGACCCAAAACATTGTGCTTCCCATGCTTCCCTGTAGCTATGCCCCTGGGCAATCCCATCAGTCAGTACGTGTACTCTTCCACCATGTTGCTGAAATGCTGCCTGCTGCTAAGACGTTCCAGATCTGCTGGTGGTTCAGGTTGTTGTGGCGTGATGACATAGATTTCCCACGTTTCGCCAATGCTAACCCAGCCTTCTGAGGTGCTGATGGTGACCCAGCTGCCTGTGAGCTGGCTTGTGTGCCACCCTGCTGAGAACACGGTTCCTCCTACTCCTCCTCATCCTACTTATCCTCTTCATCCTCCAGAATTGTGCCCTGGCTTGACAATTGTGTTCTAGGCCAGGGACTATGTTGGTGCAGGAACTCACTCTTCGAGCCACATGGATGTCACTGGCCTTAAGTTAAGGATATGGCGTGTATATAGTTTTGTTTGTTTATATAGTAAGTTTAGCTGCATTATAGTTATTTTAATATGTTTTTAAGAAAATGTGTATATAGTTTGTTAATGGTTTGAGTGAAAGGGGGGGTGGGCGTGTTGTGTGTGTTCGATTAACTGAATTGATTTTCACTGTCTGGTGTTTAGGAATTTCTGCACCCCAAATTCAGCACATGTGGCAGGCAGGTGATGTGTGTCAAACCGGCTAGGCCCAGACCTGCTAGTATATTTCGCCCATTAGCGCACAACACTAGGCCGGGCTGGAGGCTCAGTGGCACCAACCAATGGTCGGTCTATTGTTCCATGCCTGTTCACAGCTCCTGCACGGTGCAGGGTTTTTCCCACAAACACACAAGTTTTAAAACAACCTGCTGTCGTTTCCCCCTGTCTGTGCTGCTGTGGGTGGTGAAGGTGTTACGCTGAGTGGATGAGGAGGAGGAAGCTGAGTAGGAGAAGGAGGTAACAGGATACAAAGAGAAATGCCAAGCAATCCTCGGGGGCGGAAGGACATTCACAAAAATGATATTCGCCTTTGGGCCAGCCGCTACAATTACCCACTGTGTTGTTGGTTATGTGGAAATTGCCACAGATAGCATTGCGCAGTGCTCCACCAGAAACTGTCCACCAGACAGAATGACACCATTTCAAAGGACCAGGAAGTTTGAAATAAGTCATTCAGAGCCATGGGTAGGGGGGTACTTCCTCTTTCTATTTCTTTTCTCTCCAGTGTTTGGGAGATGGACAGCTGATAGCTGATCACTTCCATGGGATTTGGTGGAGATGCTTGGTGACAATGACAGATGTGGTGGCGTTGCTGCCACATCCTCTGTTTGCTGGATGACAGGTGCCACTGTCACTCACTTGGGCTCAAGTTTAGAATGTTCATTTATTATTTTTGTGTATTTTATTTTATTGCAAGTCATTTCCCTATTCAAATATGTTTGCAGGGCATTTACCTACATTTTGCTCCCTTTTGCAGCCCTCTAGCCCTTTCCAGGGCTATTTTACAGCCATTTAAGTGCCCAAAAGTTTGGGGCCCCATTGACTTCAATGGGGTTCGGGTTCGGGGTGAAGTTCGGGTCGAGTTCGGATCCCGAACCCGAACATTTTCGTGAAGTTCGGTCGACCTTCTCGAACCCGAACATCCGTTCGCTCAACTCTAGTCAAGATTCAAACCACCAACCATGCCCCTTTCTCATTGTCGGGTCAAAACATCACAGGTTCCCAGTGATCATGGAAATTAAAAGGAGGGCATATTATATTTAATTAATTTAATAATAAATTGTTTAATACATTTAGTAATGATTTGAACTTTAAATTTTGTCTACAACAGGAAAGAATCGGCCAGTCTTTTGTTTATTCAAGGACATGGTGTTGCGATAGCGAAAGCATGCAATGAAAACAATTCCTCTCCACCTGGAGACGAATCCTGTCAAGATTGCTGCAAGTGCGGTATTGGTTGCTCATCTACCAAGATACTTCTGGGGACAACCAGCCTGGCATGAACAGGCCTCCAGTAGCTACAGACAATGAGAAGACAAAGGTTCAAGATAGCTTGGAGCCTGGAAGAGTCGCAAAGTTAGTCAAGTTTCAAACCACCAACCAGGCCCCAGTCTCATCATCCGGTGAAAACATCACGGGTTCCCAATCATCATGGAAATCAAAAGGAGGACATCCTGTGGTGCACGGAGATGGAGAGGTTCTTCTGATTTCCCCTGCACTATACGGACTTCTCAGAAATGAACCACTGCTCCCGACAGCTGCTCCATGGAAGATCATGGAGCGTCCCGGTCATCCGGCATCTTTTCGCCGCACTGAAAGATTATTTTGAGAGTTTGTAGAAGCCGACACGGAGCCCCCACACTGCAGATTTATCATGGAAACTACCGGATTTTACAATATTAAATTATTTTGTACATTAGCAATACTGATAGATTATTTAGCAAATGCTGACGGAGTGAAGGCGTATGCTCCACAGACAGGAACCGTTTTTTGTGGGTTATTGTTCTGATGGATCAAAGGAAGGGCAAAATAATCAGTGACTTCAACACAAACTTACTGCTGAAATCCTCTACTTGTATAATCGTTCAATAGAACAGGTACTGTAGACATCTATGTAGAATCAGCTGGTGTAAAAGGAGCACGCTTCGTCTTCACGCTAATGTGGACTTGTAAGGCTGAGTTCATACTAGAGTTATTCGGTCAGTTTTGGCCCCGTGACTGCCCAAATAAGTAAAGTGTGCAGTGATTCTAATAGAGATGCCTGTCATCTGCATGTCATACTGAATCACAGTAATATTTTACTACCCCAGCACACTCCTTATGGGTGTTACTGCAAGGCACAGTGTTCTACACCCATATAAAGGATCTTTGCAGCCCGGAAATAGCCATTTTTTATGTGATTCCTCGCTAATTAATTCGGATCAAAGCAAATTTTTCCGGAAAATCGAACTTTTGAGAAATTCGCTCATCTCTAGCAGCAATATATAACTAAGCCAAGCAAGTTTTAGGTAAAAAAATATATATTTCCTCATTTACCTGGTTGTCTTCTGGACCTTTGTTTACCTGTGAGCTCCTGTGCCCAGCATTTGTCTCCTAACTGCCTGCAGCTACTCAGTAAAGCCTTCAGTCCTGGGTCTTTGCTCCTGAAGAGGTTAATCTTTCCTGAAGTATCCAGTGGGAGGGAGACATAGGGCAGACAGCAGCAGAAGACGGCAGAGCAGGGAGGTGTGGCCAGCACATGGATGTCTCGTGTACAGACACAGATCAGCTCTGCCAGGCTTATGCACAAAACATCCTCAGAGCAGAGAGAGAAGCTGACATCACAGGTCATGTGACCCTCAGTCAAAACTGAGAAAGGAGCAACTACGGATGCAGTAAGTGCATGGTAAAGCTGTTACATTTGAGACATACAAAGAACAAAAAAATAAGTCAGACAACCCCTTTAAGAAGTAATATTTAGAGAAACTTATCAAACATTCTTTGCCACTTTCCCAATGGTAAAACAATTGAAAATTATGGGGACACCAGATTTGCACAATAATTTGAGACTTTCTGTTGTTTTATGATTCTCCTGCCACTTTTCCAAAAGTGACTTAGCAGGAGTTCATGGGCACTCACACAGAGCAACAGATATACCTCAATTTGTACCAAAAATTGGCATGATTATAGTGGAAAGATACTTTTGACACTTTTGTGTATTTTTACACCACCTATTGGGTGGCTTAGTTTGCAACAACATTTTTTCCCTTCCAGCTAAACCATGTCATCTTGTCAGATTAGGTTAAATTATTGTATAATACACTTAATAGGGTTTCTAAGACTAAACAAAATTCATAGGGGTGTGAGGGTGGAAGACGGTACTAATCAAAAGCTTAATAAATTAAATTTTTCAAAGTGTCCCAGTTCCTGCAGCATAGCAGTTATCGTGCAGACCAGAAATGTCACACAGAACACACATACGACAATGTCTGTATGAATGGCACATGACAATGGAGGAAATGGATTGGCAGGTAGTGGTCATGGGCACGGTCATATGCATGGCAAGTCCTCACTTCCAGTCCAAAGGCTAACCGGAAGAAGCAGAAATGGGAGCTGTGGCACTTTGAAAAAAAAAGTTTTATTTTTTTTTACATTTTCTTCAGTCTCAGGCAAATAAAAAATGTGGTGCTAAGCATGACCACCAAAAGTCTGACCCAGAATTCTGTTTCTTTTTTGACCAGTAAATCTACCCAATAGTAATAGAGGTTTAACTTGGATATCATGTGCCAGAGTGCAAAATCTCTAACACGACCTCTACCTACCATGTGCTTTTTAAAGTACTGGTGTATAGAGTTGAGCGAACACCTGGATGTTCGGGTTCAAGAAGTTCGGCTGAAATTCACGAAAATGTTCGGGTTCGGCATCCGAACTCGACGCGAACTTCACCCAGAACCCAAACCCCATTGAAGTCAAGGGGGACCCGAACTTTTGGGCACTAAAAAGGCTGTAAAATAGCCCAGGAAAGGGCTAGCGGGCTGCAAAAGGCATCAAAATGTAGGAAAATCCCCTGCAAACAAATGTGGATAGGGAAATTACTTAAAATAAAATAAATACAAATTAACCAATATCAATTGGAGAGAGATCCCACAGAAAGAATTAAGGCGTCATATCACCCACGACTGGAGAAGTCCTTTTTGAGTTATTTAGGCCCCTGCACCCAGACAAAGGAGAGAGGTCCCACAGCAGAGAATCAGGCGTCATATCACCCACCACTGGAGAAGGCCACTTTCAGTTCTTTAGGCCCCAGCACCCAGACAGAGGCGAGAAGTCCCACAGCAGAGAATCAGGCATCATATCACCCACCACTGGAGAAGGCCACTTTTAGTTATTTAGGCCCCAGCACCCAGACAGAGGAGATAGGTCCCACAGCAGAGAATCAGGCATCATGTCACCCACCACTGGAGAAGGCCACTTCCAGATATTTAGCCCATGGCACCCAGACAGAGGAGAGAGGTCGCTTGGCAGAGGTTCAGGCTTCATGTCACCCATCATTGTAACAGGCCACTTTAAGTTATTTAGGCCCTGGCGCCCAGATTGAGCAGAGGTTCATTCAACTTTGGGTTGCACCGCAAGATCATGGTAAAGTTAAAAAAATGAGGATTCAATAAAGAAGTGCCCTGGAGTACAAGAATACATGTTTGAGGGGAAGGCAGTTATAAATGTCTATTCTGCACAAGGGAGGCACAGGTCCTGTGGGATCCATGCCTGGTTCATTTTTATGAACGTCAGCTTGTCCACGTTGGCTGTGGACAGGCGGCTGCGTTTGTCAGTAATGACGCCCCCTGCCGTGCTGAATACACGTTCAGACAAAACGCTGGCCGCCGGGCAGGCCAGCACCTCCAAGGCATAAAATGCAAACTCTGGCCACGTGGACAATTTGGAGACCCAGAAGTTGAATGGGGCCGAACCATCAGTCAGTTCGTGGAGGGGTGTGCAGACGTACTGTTCAGCCATGTTAGTGAAATGCTGCCTCCTGCTAACACGTTCCGTACCAGGTGGTGGTGCAGTTAGCTGGGGTGTGGAGACAAAACTTTTCCACATTTCTGCCATGCTAACCCTGCCCTCAGAGGAGCTGGCCGTGACACAGCTGCATTGGCGACCTCTTGCTCCTCCTCTGCCTTTGCCTTGGGCTTCCACCTGTTCCCCTGTGACATTTGGCAATGCTCTCAGGAGCGCGTCTACCAGCGTGCGCTTATACTCGTGCATCTTCCTATCACGTTCCAGTGCAGGAAGTAAGGTGCCGGGGATCCAGCAGGGTGGCAACCCAGTAGTCCGCACACGTTAAAATGTGGGCAACTCTGCTGTCGTTGCGCAGGCTCCACAGAGGTAATGACAAGCTGTCCTCTGTGGGAGGCGTATCGCCTTCGTCCACCGTATCCCCCCAGCCACGCACCAGTGATGGGCATGAGCTGTGTCGGGTGCCACCCTGCTGTGAACCTGCTTCATCCTCATCCTCCTCCACCTCCTCCTCATCCTCCTCGTCCTCCAGTAGTGGGCCCTGGCTGGCCACATTTGTACCTGGCCTCTGCTGTTGCAAAAAACCTCCCTCTGAGCCACTTCTAACAGACTGGCCTGAAAGTGCTAAATACGACACCTCATCTTCCTCCTCCTCCTCGGCCTCCTCCTCTTCCATCATCACCCTAAGCGTTTTCACAAGGAGACATAGAAGTAGTATTGTAACGCTGATAACGGTGTCATCGCCACTGGCCATGTTGGTGGAGTACTCGAAACAGTGCAAAAGGGCACACAGGTCTCGCATGGAGGCCCAATCATTGGTGGTGAAGTGGTGCTGTTCCGCAGTGCGACTGACGCGTGCGTGCTGCAGCTGAAACTCCACTATGGCCTGCTGCTGCTCGCACAGTCTCTCCAGCATGTACAAGGTGGAGTTCCACCTGGTGGGTACGTCGCATATGAGACGGTGAGCGGGAAGTACGAAGTCACGCTGTAGCGCAGACAGGCGAGCAGCGGCAGGATGTGAACGCCGGAAGCGCGCACAGACGTCCTGCACTTTATGCAGCAGCTCTGACATGTCGGTGTGCGCAGTGCACACTTGATTTCATCAGATAGTTGGTTGGGCAGGGAAGGCACGGCTGTCTTAGAGAAGTAGTGGCGGCTGGGAGCAACATACTGTGGGACAGCCATGGCCATCAGCTGTTTGAAGCTGCCTGTGTCCACCAGCCTAAATGACAGCATTTACAAAAGCCAGTAGTTTAGAAATGCTGGCATTCAGGCCCAGGACTCGAGGGTGGCTAGGTGGGAATTTACACTTTCTCTCCAAGGTTTGTGAGATGGAGAGCTGAATGCTGCCGTGTGACATGGTGGAGATGCTTGGTGACACAGGTGGTGGTGTCGGTGGCATATCCTCTGTTTGGTGTGTGGCAGTTGGCAACGAAGAGGGAGCAGGGGGAGCCTGTGTGAGTACCTTGTTTTTAGGGTGTTTACTCCACTGCAGTTCATGCTTTGCATGTAGATGCCTGGTCATGCAGATTGTGCTAAGGTTCAGAACGTTAATGCATCGCTTCAGGCTCTGATGGCACAGCGTGCAAACTACTCGGCTCTTGTTGTCAGCACATTGTTTGAAGTGCCATGCCAGGGATCTCCTTGAAGCTGCCTTTGGGGTGCTGGGTCCCTGCTGGCACTGGCCAGTAGCAGGCAAACTCTCTTGGCGGCGGCTGTTCTGCTTTTGCCCCCTGCTGCCTCTTTTGCTTTGCTGTTGGCTTGGTCTCACCTCTGCCTCTTCCTGTTCAGTCTGCACACTGCAGTAAGACGCAGCAGTTGGCACCTGTGTTTCGTCATCATCAGAGACTTGCTGACTCTGATGAGGTGGTATTCCCATGTCCTCATCATCAGGAAACATGTGTGGTTGTGCGTCAGTGCATGCTATGTCTTCCACCGCTGGGGAAGGGCTAGTTGCATGCCCTTTTGAAACCTTGCCAGCAGACTCTTCAAACAGCATAAGAGACTGCTGCATAACTTGAGGCTCAGACAGTTTCCGTGATATGCATGGGGGTGATGTGACAGACTGATGGGCTTGGTTTTCGTGCAACCGTCGGGCGCTTTCTGCAGAAGACTGGGTGGGAGATAATGTTGTGAACGTGCTGGATCCACTGTCGGCCACCCGATTGACTAGCGCCTGTACCTGCTCAGGCCTTACTATCCTTAGAACGGCATTGTGCCCCACCAAATATCGCTGTAAATTCTGGCATGTACTGGAACCTTAGGTATTTTGTTCACTAGGACGTGCAGAAAGCCGCAGCAGTTGGCACCTGTGTTTCGTCATCATCAGAGACATGCTGCTGTGATCTTCCCATGTCCTAATCCTCAAAAATAAGTGGATGGGCATCGGTGCACTCAATCTCTTCCACTTCTGGAGCAGGGCTAGGTGGATGGGCCGGGGAAACCCTGCCAGGAGAGTCATCAAAAAGCATGAGAGTCTGCTGCATGACTTTGGGCTCAGACTGCTTGGCTGATTTGCAAGGGCGTAAGATTCTAGATAGCTGCCCATGGCCTGCAGGTGTCAACTCTGAGCTTTCAGCAATGGACCGGGTGGGAGACAATGTGAAGGTACTGGAGGCACTATCAGCCATCCAATCTGTTAGCGCCTGTACATGCTCTGACCTCACCATTCGTAGAGCAGGATTCTGGCCCACTAAATAACGTGGAAGTCCCTGTCATCTACGTGAACCTGAGGAAGGTGTTTAATTTGGGCGTGTAGCTGGCACAGATCTACCACGTCCTCTCCATGCAACAGGAGCCCCACCAACACCAGCAGCACCACGACCATGGCCACATCTTTTATATGACACTCTCCTCATTCTTTTCTGTAACCCAACGAAGTAAAAGACAGATTTAATACTTGTTCCCTGTCAGGTATGCCGTGCCCGTGTCATAAACAGAAAAGTTTGGTTTTGGTCACACCTCTATGTGACAGATTAATTTATTACACTTTGTGCCCTGCCTAATATGCCATGCAAATGTGATAAAGATAAAATATATTTTTAGGTCACACCACAATATGAGAAAAAAATGTATTACACTGTGTGGCCTGCCCAATAGGCCCTGGCAGCGTGTTAAAGAAAAAAGATTGGTTAAAGTCACAAATTACTTTGAAAGATATGAGGATCACAGATCCCCCAACAATCGGTAGTACGTCACCTAATTTACTTAATTTTGGCAAGTCAGGTATGCAGTGCAGCAGGAAAACCAAAGCAGGCTGCAGGGGTACTTTATTGGACAAAATTATGTTGTTGTTTTTTACCACAATGTCCTAGTGTAATTTACAGATTTTATTTGTTTTGCAATACAAGGCAAAAAGGTACTTTATAGGAAAAAAAGAGGAGTTTTTCAACTCCAGTGAAACAGATGAATTAACAGATTATTTTTCACTATCAGATTGCCTTTGCAGGCAGAGGATGGAATTTATTTCAACCAAATATATGGTTTCTTCCACCCCAGTGAAACTGACGGATGCAAGTGAAATTATTTCACTGGCAGTAGTACACAGCAGGCCACAAATCAACTTTGTGCTAAAAATTAGGTGTTTTTTCCACCCACAATGTCTTAGTGGAATTTACAGATTTTATTTGATTTGCAGTACAAGGCAAAAAGGTACTTTATAGGAGAAAAAAGAGGCATTTTTTCAGATTTGCTGAGCAGGCAGAACAGACACTTAATAATAAAAAAAAAAAAGAAATTTTTTTTTTTTTTCACCCACAGTGAAACAGATGGATTTACAGATTATTTTTTTCACTATCTCAAATGTAATGCACAGATCAAATGTACTTTTTAGCACAAAAAGAAAAAAATTCCCAGAATCTGATGGATTTATAGAATTAATGACAAGGATATATGCAGCACAGGGGTACTTTACAGAATAAAATCGTCACCCCCTAGGTCCATAAAATCACAAATGGAGTAAAAGTAATATTTTTGCCTTCCCAAGCCAGATATGCAGTGCAGGTGCACTTAAAAATGGGTACATTTTGCCAAATGAAGTAAAAAAAAACTGGATTCAATTACTGTCACTGGCACATATGCAGCTGCAAGTGCATGTCACTTACACAAAATGGCCACCGACACCAACCACTCACAGAAAAAAAAAACAGTCTTTGTCACTGTCACTGGCACATATGCAGCTGCAAGTGCATGTCACTTACACAAAATGGCCACCGACACCAAACACTCACAGAAAAAAAAACAGTCTTTGTCACTGGCATCATAAAAAAAAACACTGTCATTACACCCACAACAATAAAAAAAGGTTGTAGATCGCTGAGTGAACACAATTCTGATATCAGATATTATCAGCTAAGCTTGTTTCCTATTCTCTCCCTGAGAGCACCAGCAGCAACCTGTCCCTACACAAAGAGCAGCAGAGTGACATGCAGCGCTATGTGACTCCAGATTATATAGAGGATGGGTCACATGCTGCACTTTGCCAATCACAGCCATGCCATTAGTAGGCATGGGTGTGATGGCTTCTAAGGAAAAAGTAGTTAGACGCTTGTTGATTGGCTGACCAGCAGCTTTTCAACAAGCGCCATAAATCCGCCGAGCAAGAATGACGAAAATGTTCGGGTTCAGTTGCAAACAATCCCAAAATTCGGTACGAACCCGAACTTTACAGTTCGGGTTTGCTCAACTCTAGTCATGTGCATTTGGCCTAGTCCCATAGAGATTTCACAGAACTTCTTGGAAAATCCCTTGGATTATAAATACTGTATGAAAGCAAACCTACAGAATAATTTGCAAGTATTAGAGTTACAGTACTGAGACACTCATAGAGTCATTTTGCACCAAAATTTGTGACTTTTGCTGTTTTACACTACTCTCACTCCTTTTGAAAAGAGGGTGAGTTAACATTGTGACTTAAAAAAACAAAAGATAAAAAAGTCACAAAATTACTCTGATAGCGAGTAGAATAAACTGGAGTAGAATTCCTAGACAAAAGTGTTAGTTTTAATAATGTGTCAAATCTATCAAATAAAATGTGACTTTTGCTTCATTTGGCACAGACTATCTAACATAGACTCAAGCAAAATGGATTGCAAAAGTTCCCATCATGACACATTCACTTCTCTGTCTTTGTTTACCCATATTTATCTGTTAAACTGTGAATTCTCTATGATAAAACTGCAAAGTTTTCCTATGGGAAGAATTCTTTTTCGGTGAAAAGTTTTGTGATGGATGGTCAGAAGGTGTGGCCTGTGACCTTATTTCCATAATGAAACATTAAGGCTGTATCATGGTCATGATAATGGCACACTTTTATTGTGACTCGCAGGCAGCCAGATGGCATTGTGTAACCCTGGTCTAAATCACAGCTGGAGAAATAAGTTGACTCATATTGAATCAACCTTGCTGCTGGCAAGAAGTTTTGAGTGTAATACAAATTGTATTGTATTAAAATATATTTTCATTCGAGAATCAGTACGAATCAGTTTTGTTACAAATTTCTTTAAAGTTTTGCATTTAATCTTTTCTCAATCATCCCACATAAATCTCTCAAACTGACATTTTACAGATCAGAAGACAGAGAACAATCACTTGAGCTCGGACGGCAACCCAGCAGGCTTCCACCTAGTGTTTTGTAGTATTTTTATGGCCAGAAGATGAGAAAGGCGCTCATAGGGTGAGAATGTTTGGGAAACCCCTTTAACTCCAAAAACAGGTGGAGTTTGTTGACTCACCTGTGCCAGTCACACCAGAATTGGGTGCAACTATGTTGAAGGGGGGTTATAGGGAATGTACAGGTGACGGGTTGGTGCTGCCAGATATGTCTGAATATCCTTGGGGAGATGGCCGGTTCGCCTCTTGGGAAACTGATAAAACTAGTATTTGAGTTTGTCACTATATAGTGAGCTTGTCAGTGGACGATCATGAGGCGCATAACCACAATCCGGTACTGGATGAAACGAAGTTTATTACAGAGACAACGCGTTTCGGGGTCTTAACGTCCCATTTATCAAGTCTACAAGAAATTGTGCAATAAAAAAAAGGATTTGATATAAAAAATGAATTAAAATGTGAATTAAAATTAGTGTTTTTTAGGCAGCCCTCCCTCTAGCACTGCCAATAATGAGGAACTATAAGTGTGAGTGGATAAATCGTAGCTAGAGAAGAGTAAATTGATTCTGAATGAATCTAATTTGGCTGAAATGTCCCCAAATGTTAGGGTTCCAGCAAAACTGAAAGTTTTTAAATGAATTACTGAAAATGGCATTCACCATTTTACAGATTAGAAGGCAGCACAACAGGGCTGGGAATATGGAAAAGGAGGATCACAATACTGCAGACAAGGTCTTGGTCGACAGCCTTGCCTGTTATACCTTGCCGTCACTCTCTGCCAATCAGACGGAACAATATTAACATGTTTGATAAGAGCAATATAAGATCTGAACCAGTGAACCAATGCATATTAGATGCTTATCTTTAGACACACAATAAAGCTAGTTTAAAGTCAGATGAACAGTTTTAGTGAAGATATACCAACTAGTTAGGGTACATTTACACCAACAGATTATCTGACCAATTTCTGTCCAATCAGACCAATAGTTGGTGTGTATAACAAAAGATCTGTGTGTTTATATCTTCTCTTGATCATCTTTGAGATGTTTCTACACCTTGATTGGAGTCCACCAGTGGTAAATTCAGTTTATTGGGCATGGTTTGAAAAGACACATCCCTAAATAAGTCTCACAGCTGAAAATGTGTACCAGAGCAAAAACCAATTCATTGGGAGAAAGGAACTGCCTGTAGGGCGCAGAGACAGGATCGTATGGATGCAGATAATCTTTTGGTATAAATTCACACTTAGGGTTGTGTTACACCAACAGATTATCTGACATATTTTTCACAGTGTGACTTGCAGGTTTCAGGGAAAGAAACCTCAGAATCGCAAAAAAAAAAAAAAAACTTAACTCTGCTGGTTATGATTTATTTTAATATTTGTTATATGACAGAATACGTGAGGGGTTGTATGGCTAGGGTGGCAATCTTGAGTTGCTGCAGGAGGAGGAGTTAAAGTAAATTAGCAGGTGGATGGTGACCATTCATAAATTTGCCAGTCATTTCTAGTTACACCTTTGCTGGACCTATTGCTACTCCCCAATAGTGTTGATCACGAATTTTCGAATTGCGAATTTTAATCGCGAATATCAGCACTTCGAGAATTTGCGAATATTTAGAATATCGCAAAATGCATTCGCAATTGCGAATATTCGTTTTATGCAAATTTTTTATATGCAATTTTTTGCAAGCAAGAAAATAATGTCATTATTTTCTTGTTTGCAAAAATTTGCATTAAAAAGTCCGCATAAATTAGCATAACAATTCTCATACATTTGCATAAAATTTCGCATAAGCTGGTATTTAAAAGGTGTCTTTTTTCGCAAACAAGAAAATAACGTCTTTTCGAATATATGGAGAATATTCACCCAAATATTCGCGAAATATGGCAAATTCGAATAATGCCCCTGCCGCTCATCACTACTCCTCAAAAAGGGATCATTTTTGGACTGATTGTTCAGAACAAGACTTTGTTTCTTCTAATACTACTGTGTTTGTGTGTATAAACAGTCTTGGACTGGACCACATGGGTACAGGTGAATCCCTCGATGGGCCCATGAGCAAAGTGGGTCCCTAGTCTCCACCTCCCTACACAAGTAGCCCATAATACAGTAGACTTACATTACATATTTATAAGCAGTGTACAGCACGTCAAACAGCCTATATTTATATAAAAAAATTGGTACATTATTTAAAAAACTACCCAGTTAATTATTATAGGTGTATCAGGTGGCTGCCTGAGAAGTTTTATAGTTATAGAGACAGGTCAGCCAGTATCCTCTTTTCCCAGTGAGCCACCTTCTCAAAGTCACTGCAGGGACCCCCATAATCAATCTGCTTGTAGCGTCTTGCTGCTTTCTACTGCTGTGTGAGCTGGACCCCTGAAATAAATTTTACTGATGGGCCCTAGGTATCCCAGTCTGACACTGTGTATGAACGGCAGCACACATCCTCACTCAAAAGAGATAATTTTTGGACTGTTTTTCAATTATAAAAAGCAGAACATTTCAGTGCAGTGTGTTTCTAACAGATTTGTTTGTTACCACCGGCTACCAGGTATTTAGCGATAGCCATACAGGATATATACGTATATGCCACTGTCACTTTCACTTTACTAATGCTGTCAAACCTCACAAAACCACGACTTTTCAGATTTAATTCACTTTGATTCTGGTTGAATTTATTTGTAACCAAATTGAATCTGACGAACATATTTTCTGTATCAGACCAAAAATGAATTTTAAGAAATCCGCTCATCTCTAGTCATAGCCCCTATAAAACAGCCCGACCTGCAAATGCTGCGGCTTTGGTGGGCTATAGTTAGGACAGAAAATGAGAACAGGGTTGGATACAGTCCTTGGAGGCCCTTGGTTGCCAGATGCAACTTATCAAGGCAATGGGCACCCTTTTGATTAAAACTGAATTTATTTGGACAGATTTAAATCTGACAGTCAATTTGGTCAAATCAGATCTAATACAAATTTAGGAGAAATTGCACATCTCAAATTTAATCTGCATCTTCAAGGTACAGTACAAAATGTAGTAATAATTATAAAATAGAATTCTGAAAGTGTAATCTGAGTCCTTGAAAAATTTGTCAAAGGTGAGAGATATATTATAAAATAATTATGAAAGGTACACTCATCAGTTCATTCCTCTGCTCTTATAGCACTGCTACACCAGTTTACACCTCCTGTCTGTGTTTACTTGGATGCAGTGGTGACACGGTCAGAAGTCCATCACTCAGAAGTCTTTTGTCATATATAACACTGAGATGATTGGCTGCTGTGGTCATATAGTCACCACTGTAGTCAAGTGCATACAGACTGGTGGCGATGACCAGAGTGGCAGCGCTTGAACAATAGGGAAATTTAAAGAGGACCTATTACCTGTCTCGACATGTCTGTTTTTTTAACTTCTTGCATTCTCCACTATTTGGTAATTCTGGAGCATCTTTTCTTATGACTATGTTGTGCTATTCCTCTATTTTTCCTACTAGAATTCTATGACTACATTACCAGGAGTCTGCAATAAAGGTCCATCTCATCTCAGCAATCAGTGCTGCTATTATCAGACTGTGTGCAGACTCACCCCCAACTGATAACATCCAGAATAACATCTGCTGAAGGCTGCTAGTAATTATAGATAAACAGACTATTTTTTTGCAATCAAAATTTGACCGAAATTTTTTAATAATCAATAAAAATTGGTATTGGATACAATCAGGATTTTTTGAGGAAAAAATGTGGGTGAATTTTGACTCTAAGGCCCCTTTCACACGGGCGTTGATGGAGCATGTGATTGAGCCATGTGACCATGTGACATCATCACAGGTCCTTTTCCTAGCAGCAAGCTAACGGAGAGGATGCCGGGCTTCGCGATCAAATGGACCAGGTAAGTTATGATTAGTTTATTATTTTTAACCCATTCTGCACCGGGTTCAACATTAGGAACATGGCCAAGGGTATTATTTTACATTATAACTATGTTATAATGTGAAATAATACTGAACCGGTTACACATCCCGATGGTTGCATAGCAACCATGCGGGAAAATCGCAACGCATCCGCACATGATTGCGGATGATTGCGATTTTCCCGCATCCCCATTCACTTCTATGGGGCCTGCGTTCCGTTAAAAACGCAGAAGATAGAGCATGCTGCGATTTTCACGCATCGCAAAAGTGATGCGTGAAAATCAACTGTCATGTGTACAGCCCCATAGAAGTGAATGGGTCCGGATTCAGTGCGGGTGCAATGCGTCCTCCTCACGCATTGCACCCGCGCGGAAAACTCGCCCGTGTGAAAGGGGCCTAAGAAAGGATAGACAGAGAGAGATAAATAGACAGAGAGAGAGAGAGGTATATTCCAGGCATTTTGGTAGAACAAATTTGTACCCAAATTGAATCAGAGAGTGGATTTGGATGAATCGGACCCAAATCGTATTTTGAGAAGTTCGCTCATCTTTATTAACAATTTATTTATAAAATTCTAGGAATTTGAAAAATAACATAGTAATATACTAACATAGAGTTATAAGAAAAGATGTTCCAGAAATATGTTATCACACAAGGAATGCAAATAGTTACAAAAACAAGTTAGGAGAGATGACAGGTCCTCTTTAAGTACCAAGTATATATTCTTTAATTATTTTATAGCAGAAATTTCCCAACAACTCAAAAAAAAGTTTATTGTAGAAAATGACTTCAAAATTTTAACTTTCCTGCACCTTATAACAAATATAGTAAGAAATGTGGACTAATGTCAGCAATATTTTTGCCAAATAGTGAAAATCTAAATGCAAAAAAAACATATTTTTTCTCATTGCTCATTTTTATTTGATAATTGATTTATTAAAAACTAAATTTAACAGCATATCAAATGCCAAAGAATAAGAAATAACAGTTTCAAGCTTTCATTTTAGAGGAGGCTTAATTGACCATGAACGTGTTAGCTTTTAAGCTTTGAAGTGAGACACAACTGGAGCATAGGTACATATTATTTTAATGAACAATGATGTGTGAAATTAATCATATTCTCGTCAACAAGATAATGGTGGATTATGCACTATTTATGGATGAACAGCTACGCGACAAGCACGTGGGATATCGTTTGCTTGAATGCCAATTAACATTTATGTAAGAGAAGAGCAAATGGAAAGATGAGAGCGAAACTCATGGCCACCCTGGGCTGCAGTTTGTTCTTATGCTGTTACATATGTAAAAATAAATTCTTCATTCCACCTTTAACATTCCTGTTACTTCCAAGTTCTAAAAGAATTCTAAATTAATCCTGGAAATGTTTCATAAATAGAGTTGAGCATACTCGAACTGTGTAGTTCGGGTTCGTACCGAATTTTGGGGTGTTCGGGACACGGACCCGAACACGAACATTTTTAAAAAAGTTCGAGTTTGGGTCCGTTGTTCGGCGATTTCTTCCAGATCACAGCAGCCAATTAGCAAGCGTTTTACTTCTTGCCCTAAGAAGCCATCACAGTCATGCATACTAATGGCATGGCTGTAATTGGCTGAGTGCAGTATGTGACCCAACCTCTTTATAAGCTGGAGTCACGTACTGCCGCACGTCACTCTGCTGATTTGAGCTTATGGAGAGGATACTAGTGGTGTGATCAAGGACAGAATAGGGCAGAAATCAGAAGAACCTGTGCTATTTTAATCCACAAGATACAGCAAATAGAGAGGGAAGGAGCTTCAGCAATCCAACATTTCTGTATTCAGCCACTGCCAGGAAAATCTGTTTTTGTAATCCATCTGTTACTGAGGTGGTGCTCAGCATCCATTTTAGCCACTGCAGTGTACTGCATGTGTGCCAGCCAGCTAGGGACATCAGCCTACCCTACTTTGTAGCTCAGTAAAGGAAAAAAACTTTTTTCTGGCTGCTCAATTCAGCTATATTGCCTTTTGTATGTTTAAGGGGTGACATAGTCCATTTGTCTAGTCTGGGATCTGTGGTGTATACAATGCACTAAACCGTATATTCAATTTCAGCTATCAAATAGTGCATTAGTGTATTTTAGTTAAAAAAAGTGGTCATCTTGATCCACCAAGCTTATTTTGGACTACCAAAATATATATTTGAAATTTTTGAGGTGAAATAGAGAATCCGTGTAATTTTGGGGGAAAAACCGTATTCCTTGTCCTCAAAACAGTTCTGCATACACCGTCCAACTACATATTTTAAATTTCTGCAGGGAAATAGTGCTTCTTTGTTTTTTTTAGAAAAATACATTATTCACGGTCCACCAAACAGTCTGAAATACCCATTCCAACCACCTATTTTACATTGCTACTGTGAAATACAGCATAAGTCAATTTTTTTGACAAAAAGTGGTAATCCTGATCCACAGGGCATCTTGAAATACACCGCTTAAATACCAATTTCACATTACAGCTGATAAATAGTGCATTATTCCTGCTTCACAAAGCAGTTGTACATAAACAGTATAAATACCTACATTTAACCTCTTAAGGACACAGGGCGTACAGGTACGCCCTAATGTCCGAGTTCTTAAGGACACAGGGCGTTCATGTACGCCCTGTGTTTAAACGGCTACTGCACCCAATGTGGGCGCAGTAGCAACATGGTTCCTGCTGATATAGATCAGCAGGAACCATGTTCTAATGCCGAGGGGGGTCATGTGACCCCCCCCGTATCGGCGATCGCTGCAAACCGCAGGTCAATTCAGACCTGCGGTTTGCAGCGGTTTTAGCGATCTCTGATCCCCGCGGTCTGTGACCGCGGGGATCAGAGAGTTAATTGCCTCAAAGTTAAAAATTTTAACCCCCCTGCAGCCCCCAATCTTGTTATGGCGGCGGGGGTGCAGGGGGGGTGGTTGCGGCGGCGGGAGGCGGTGCGGGAGGCAGGCGGGAGGCGGGCGGTGCGGCAGGCGGGATCGCAATAGCGATCCCCCGCCCGCCTCCCTTGTAATAATTCCCTGGTGTCTAGTGGTTCTATCAGAGTGCCAGCACATTGCTGGAACTCTGATAGAAAAACGGCTGGCAACTGTGCTGCAGATGCCAGCCGTTTAACCCCTTCCTTACCGCAGGCCGGACGTTAGCAGCCCCCCCCCCCAGGATGGGATCGCAGAGGGAGGGAGCTCCCCTCCCTCCCCATCCATCACCCACTGCTCTCTAATGGCAGTGGGTGATGGTTACTGAAGGGAAGGCAAGGGACTCCATTTTGTCTTTATTGCTTAGCAAGGATGTAACTCATAAGATTCTAGAAAATGTAATGTACTTTGCCTAGTAACTAACTACATTTTTAGCACATTGCCTGAGCTTGTCTAAATACGTATTCTTCTGTTCGTGTCTACTTCCCATTGGAGTAAAAGCCAACTTCCTCTTTTATCTAAGTAACTTTCATGTTATATATATGAGTGTAATGCCAAAAATAAACAGAGCTTTCTTTCAGCATACCCTGAGTTGGTTGTCTGATTGTGAGCTCTCCTGGTACCAGAAAGGGCACGGTTTCATCCAGGGAACGATTGAGGGACGGAGTGCAGATAAGGAGGTTAACAAGAAGTTACGGACATAGCTTTTCTTCCTTACAATTTGGTGGCAGCAGTGGGATTCGGAAGGTCACCCCTGTGTCTGGTGAGTAATATTTACTTGCCAACCCAGGGACCCTGACCAATTCGGATCTTTGAGAAACCCCTCAGGCGTCCGGGACGCCAAGGACATATGGTTCTGTGACGACAGACCATCAACATAGTATCAGGGATACTACGAGTCTCAGGTAGACTAAGAGTCCTTACATAGTATCAGGGATACTAGAAGTCTCAGGGAGACTAAGAGTTTACTTCCTGGATGAATCCGAGCCAACTACTAACCATTTTTTAGAGTAATAAGTGAATATTTGTTGTGTGAAATCTGTAACAGGTGGTAAGTGTATGTTGCAGTTTCACGGAATATAGAGTCATAAGAATACTTTCTGTCTTGCATTTGTTGTGTTGTTGTCCTGAAAGACCGTTAGACGCCCCACCACTCTGGCAAGGGAAACCCGTTATAACCCAGAGACCGGTGAACGCAAGTGGCGGTCTGGAAGGTTCTCTTAGGGAGAATTGTTATAAGGTTTTGTGACTGTGGTAGGTTCTAGAGAACGATCCTCTTAGTTTGGTTAACAGGTTTTGTCGGAAGCCTTCACGGCTCAGTACAGCCAGTTCCAGACAGGAGTATAACTCTATCATCAGTCACAAAATGGGAGATAAAAGCTCCAAACATGAATATCCTCCACCTGAAGAGGGTGAGACATGCAAACAAGAGTTAGTCCAACAAACTATTACCTAGTTAATCCATGGATAGACAATTTGGCAGGGTGGACTGAGTTCATGGAGGCTGCAAGTCCGTTTCCCAGAGAGGGAGACAATAGTCCTTATCACATGGATATGGTAAAGGGACTTTGTCTTGGAGACCACAAGGTGTGGCCCCACTTTGAGGGCGACCCCTCTTGGGATATGGACTACATGCAAAAAGGAGGTGAACAGTGGATAGATATAGCCCCTTACTGGTATGATAGAAAAAAGAATATGAAAAGTAAGACTAAAAAATCCCCTTACCCAAGGATGATAGTCAATTACATACAATGGAAAAAGAAAGAGATAAAAATGGTAATTTTTTAGTTAAACCACTGAGACCACCCCCTTCTTATACTATTCCCAGTGCCCCGGTAATCACTAGACAACTGTATCCAGTCCTCGGTAAAGAATTTGACGATGATACAGTGGCAGCGGGATACAGTGTAGTACATAGAAATCTTGACCCAGTCCAGGCAGCCATGGCCCCAGTACATGACCCAGTCCAGGCAGCCGTGGCCCCAGTACATGACCTAGCCCAAACAGCCGTGGCCCCCGCGGTTCAGTCACAACCGTTAGATCAGTTACCAGATCGAAGTGGAATTGTGACAGAAGACGTCCCTGAAACAATAAGTTCCCCCGGTCATCACACAAGGAGGGCCACACAACGTGAGACAGATGCGGGAACTGGGGTATTTCCATTCATGACCATAGGAAATGAGATAATGAAAAAAAAAAAACATAGAAATTGAGGACATAAACAGAATAGTGAAACATTGTCCCAAACCCACTACAGCTCCTCAAGGCACCTTAATGTATCTAAAAAGGCATGTAAGGGCAGAAATTATACACAGGAGGATATGAGACTCATAATAGATGGAGTAGTAGGAAAACATTCAGGTTGGGACTGGACAAAGATACCCTCTGTAAATACTATAGAGGCAAACCCAACAGCAAGTACATACAGTCTGAACACTGAGGCAGGTAGGACTACTATGTGGGGCCAGACTGAAACACATATGTTGGAGGTTTTCAAACAGAGATCATCTCTGCCTGTTGCTATAGCATGCAAAATGAAATCGGGAGAAACCGTTACAGAATTCTGGAAGAGATTTTCTGAATGTTGGGTGCATGAGGCTGGGTTACGAGTCCTAGAAAATGACAGTCTCCTCATCTCAACATTTGTTAATAACTTATTACCCTCACTGGTACTCACCGTGAAACAGTTAATCTCTTCCTGGACCTCTGACACAATTTCTGACTTTAAAAAACATCTGTATGAAAAGGAAGCAGCTGGATGCTCGGTGATCTCTTTAGGAAAACCTCCACCTTTACACACGCTTACAACCAGATCCGAAATGAAAATGACAGAACATACAACAGAAACCATAATAAAAACAGTGCCCAGAGAAAAATGACAGAGACAAGAGAGTACAGGGGGGATGTTATTACAATTGCGGGAAAGAAGGACATTGGGCCCGTAACTGCCGAGCTGAGAGAAATCCCCGCCAGTCCCCTGCACGTAACTCACAAAATCCAAACAATAATGACTGGACGTTTGGATATCCATACCCTGAGTGGAGATTATGTTGCATCACACTCTTTTCATGTCATTCCTGAGTGTCCTGTTAACCTTCTGGGTACAGATCTGATCTGCATACTCAGACTCCAGGTCAAAGCTACTGAGTATGGACTCGATGTTCAATCTGAAGTGATGGAAATAAGTCCCACTCGGAGACTTTTGTTGTCTGTCAACGGAACAGAAACTTCAGAATTAGATCAGATCAACCCCAGACTGTGGCCACAGGATGACTATGATACCGGACTGATTGACTGTACGCCTTACTATGCCACTCTCAAACCTAACATCACCCCCGTATACCATAAACAGTATCCACTGTCTAAAGAGAAAATCGAGGGTCTTAGACCGATGATAAAAACTTTCCTGGCTAAGGGTATATTGCAGGAAGTAGTGTCACCATACTGTACGCCCATCAACCCTGTTACTAAGACTGATGGATCTGTGAGATTTGTTCAGGACTTGAGAGTCATCAACAATCTTATTGTGCCAATAGCCCCCATAGTCCCAGATGTCACGCAATTACTCACTGCCATCCCATCAGAAGCAGCATGGTTCTCCGTGATAGATTTGAAAAATGCATTCTTTTCTATCCCGGTGGACAAACGGACCAGACTTCTTTTTGCTTTTTCTTTCGAGGGACGTCAACTGACCTGGTGCAGAATGCCCCAGGGATATGCTGATTCGCCCGTTGTGTACAGTATTGTCCTCCAAATTACATTGAAATCATGGCACCCCCCCCAGGGCTCTGTGCTCCTCCAATACGTGGATGATTTGTTGTTGTGTAGTCTGACAAAGAAGACATGTAAAACTGATGGGCTGTCACTGTTACAATGGTTGTTTGAATGCGGACACAAGGTGTCAATAAAGAAAATGCAGTGGTGTAGGGAGCAAGTTGATTACTTGGGGTTTGTTCTCACAAAAGGAGAAAGGAAAATCAGTCCTGAAAGGGCACTGTCGATATCGGGCTTGGTCACCCCGAAAACCAAGAAGGAAATGCTATCCTTCCTTGGTATGATTACCTATTGCAGACAGTGGATCCCTGATTGCTCATACTATGATAATGTACTGAGACAAACCACTTTGTCAGAAATGCCAGATTTTAACAAATGGTCACAAGAAATGCATGACGCTTTTGAATACTTGAAATGTGCAATGATGTCAAGCCCAGGGTTGGGTCTCCCAGACTATAAGTTAACATTCCACGTATTTGCACGCCAAAATTGTAAAACCATGGCGGGGGTACTGACGCAGAACCATGGAGGAAAGTTGCGTCCTTGTGCTTTTTACTCGAAAGTGATGCCAGTCTCTGTCCAGGGAATGCCATCATGTCTGCGGTCCCTTGCTGCTTGTGCTATGGTCATTGAGTTAGCTGAACCTATTACTTTATGACATCAAACCGTCCTACACACCACACATGACGTACTCGGACTTCAGAAGGGGTTGCATACACAACACATGTCTGCTCAAAGACTGTCAGGTTATGAAATCCTCCTCCCTGAGGAACCCCTCCCTGCAGGTCAAATACTCAACCACTGCCGCTGGACCTGCCCCTATCCTAAACGCCCTGTTAGGGTTAAAAGGGTCAGAAGACTTTATATCAGACCCTCATGACTGCAACAAATGCATCTCTTATCAGAACTCCCCAAGATGTGACTTGTCCTCGGTTCCAATACCTGATGCACCTGAAATCTTTGTTGACGGTTCATGCAGCCGTCCGAATGACACGACGTACTATGCAGGGTATGCCATTGTACAACTCCCAGACACTGTACTAGAAGCAAAACCTATTCCATACCAGTCTGCACAAGCTGCTGAGCTCATTGCACTCACCAGGGCATGTCAACTATATGCAGGTAAAGCAGTCACCATCTACACTGACAGTAAATATGCACACGGAGTAGTATGGGACCATGGTATCATCTGGCAGAGGAGAGGGTTCATCACCGCAGATGGTAAGAAAATTGCCCACTCACAGTTGGTCACTGTATTGCTAGCAGCCTTGTTGCTACCAACACATCTGGCCATCATACATTGTAAAGCACACACGGGTTCAAAAGATCATGTCTCACAAGGAAATGCTTTTGCTGATGTTACTGCTAAAAAGGCGGCATTGAAAACCACAGCTTTTTTGTGGTTGCCCCTTATACTTCCTCCCTCACTTGAAGAGTCTCAAATGTTGGTAGATTTGCAAGCCTCAGCTACTGAGGAGGAAATGAAAGACTGGTGCTACCCTGTCTTGCAGAAGAATCCAAGAAATGGATTAGTCTGCAAAGAGGGGAAGCCATGCATACCTCAGCACAGTGCATCTCTCTTTATAGCACACTTTCATGGAGTAGGACACAACAGTGTACAAACAACACTTATGCTCCTCAAACAAGAATTTTACATCACCAATATTGACGAGATAGTGAAGGATTACATAGGAAGGTGCATCACATGTCTTAGAAACAACAAGATCAAAGTGCCACATCAGCATTTGGACTATCCTACTTCACCGTTCACTCACCTGCAGGTAGACTTCACCCACATCCCAGGTAAAGCAGGAAAGCAGGAGATTTCCCTGGTAATAGTGGATATGTTCTCAAAATGGCCAGAAGTCTTCCCCACTAAAACAGAAAATGCTAAAACTGTTGCAAGGGTGTTGACACAGAACATAATTCCCAGATGGAGGTTCCCTACCAAAATAGACTCCGATCAGGGCCCCGCATTTACTTCCAAATTTAATAAGGAACTAGTAAAGTTCCTTGAGATAGAATGGAAATTCCATATCCCATGGCAATCAGGAGTAGTAGAAAAAATGAACAGAACCATTAAAGATAAACTCAGAAAAGCTACTGCAGGGACATTTGAGAAATGGAAGCAAATTTTGCCCATAGTTCTTGCAGAAATCAGAATGACACCAAACAAGAGGACAGGACTGTCCCCTTTTGAAATCCTTATGGGAAGGCCTTCACCCAACCCCGTGGGCAAGGACGCCAGGCATTATCCTTGAAGGAGACCTGGAACAAATCCAGAATGAATATGTGAGAAAGCTGGTAGATACCTTGTCCAAACTTGAGGAAAAAGTTGCTTGTAAGTCTCCCTCTCTCCCACAGGAGCCGACACATCCCTTCCAGGTTGGAGATGAGGTTCTAGTGAAGACACTCAAGAAGGGGAGAAGACCGGGAGATTTCACGTTTGGCCTCCCGACCATCGTCGTGGCCATCACTGCACTGCTGTCCTTACTGACAACTCACCTACCTGGATACACGCCACAAGAATGAAACTCATAAACCGACCAGGAGAACCATGTGACAAGGAGGTACTAACGGGGGCAGACAGCCCTGACCTCGAAGAAAGAAACACAAAGGAGGTACTAACGGGGGCAGACAGCCCTGACCTCGAAGTTATAGCCTGACAATTCTGGGAGTATGCTGACCATCGGACTCATCTTACTGGGCCTCATTTTGAAACTAATACTTTTATGTTGTTTGATATATAGGAATGCTGCAGAGGTTGACATCACTCGAAATAATGGTGTTGTTACCTTTTGGTATAACTCCTCCAATACTCATGTAGCCACCTATACTTTCTGTTTGTGTGAAATCATCACATGTAGTCATTATACCCTAGGCTCAGGACATTTCTCAAGCAGCGCCTCTCAGGCATATATTTGTGTCACAGGGGGAAACTGGGGAGAAGAGTGTTATACTTGGAAAGCAGTAGGATGGAATGTGGGGATGGATTGGGGATACAGGCCCTCTACAGCAGTGAACAGAATACTGGCTGAAAAAAGGGGGGTCTGTAAGGTCCTCACAGACCCCACCTCCTGTTGCACCTTTATCCCCAATAACACGGGCCCTGATGGTAAGGTAACCCGAGCCATTACTAAGCTCACAGAATTATCTGAGGAACTGAAGAGAAATTCAGGGATTTCCAACCCATGGGGAAAATATTTTGATTGGCTTGGTAACTGGAAACAAGCTTTAACACAATTATGCCTCATCATTCTTGTATTAATCCTTTTAATTGCTGTTATTATGCTTTGCGCTATACCATGCATAAGGAAATTATTGACTAAAGGGGCTGCCAACCTGATTATGTACAACCAACTTCCCCAGGCATCCGACAACTCCCCTAGAGCAAACAAACGCTACCTACAGGAATACAGGGAGGCTAAGCAGAAGAGAGATAATAAGAATCATATTGAATGAAATTAAATATGGTTCTAAAGAGGGGATTGAAGGGAAGGCAAGGGACTCCATTTTGTCTTTATTGCTTAGCAAGGATGTAACTCATAAGATTCTAGAAAATGTAATGTACTTTGCCTAGTAACTAACTACATTTTTAGCACATTGCCTGAGCTTGTCTAAATACGTATTCTTCTGTTTGTGTCTACTTCCCATTGGAGTAAAAGCCAACTTCCTCTTTTATCTAAGTAACTTTCATGTTATATATATGAGTGTAATGCCAAAAATAAACAGAGCTTTCTTTCAGCATACCCTGAGTTGGTTGTCTGATTGTGAGCTCTCCTGGTACCAGAAAGGGCACGGTTTCATCCAGGGAACGATTGAGGGACGGAGTGCAGATAAGGAGGTTAACAAGAAGTTACGGACATAGCTTTTCTTCCTTACAGTTACCATGGCAGCAGGACGCTTTCAGAAGCGTCCTGCTTGCCATGGTATAGTAACTCTGGTCAGACTTCTGCTAAAGGCAGAAGTCTGACCAGACTGTGAAAAGTAAAAAAATACAGTGCAGTACACTATATAGTGTACTGTACTGTATTATATAGACACCAGATCCACTGGATCTGCAAGAACCAAGTGGGTCTGGGTCCAAAAAAAATGTAAAAAAGTGAAAAAAAGTAAAAATAAAAAAAACACAAATCACTGAATAAAAAGTAAAAAAAAAAAAATACATACACATATTAGGTATCGCGTCCGTAAAAACAGCCTATAAAAATATCACATGACTGAACCCTCAGGTGACGCCATAAGAAAAAAATATCGGTATCGTCCGTACAAAAACAGCTCTATAAAAATATCACATGACTGAACCCCTCAGGTGAACGCCATAAAAAAAAAAAAAAATGGTGTAAATAAGCCATTTTTTGGCACCTTACATCACTAAAAGTGTAATACAAAGCGATCAAAAAGGCATATGCCTCCCAAAATAGTACCAATCTAACCGCCATCTCATCCCATAAAAAATGATCCCCTTCATAAAACAATTGCCCAAAAATAAAAAAACTATGCCTCTCAGACTAAAACATGATTTTTTTTGTTTCAAAAATGCTTTTTAGTGTTAAATGTAAAAAAATTAAAAAAAGTAGACATATTGGGTATCTCCACGTCCGTAAGAATCTGCTATATAAAAATATCACATGACCTAACCCCTCAAGTAAACACTGTAAAAAAAAAAAAACTTTGTCAAAAGCCATTTTTTGTCACCTTACATCACAAAAAGTGTAATAGCAAGCGATCAAAAAGTCATATGACCCCCCAAATAGTGCCAATTTAACCGCCACCTCATCCCGCAAAAATTATACCCAACCTGAGACGATCGCCTAAAAACTGAAAAAAATATGGCTCTCAGACTATGGAGACACTAAAACATGTTTTTTTTGTTTCAAAAGGATATTATTGTGTAACACCAAAATAAATAAAAAAAAGTATACATATTGGGTATCGTCGCGTTCGTAACGACCTGCTCTATAAAAATATAACATGACCTAACCCCTCAGGTGAACGCTGTAAACATAAAAAATAAAAACGTTGTAAAAAAAGTAATTTTTTTGTCACCTTACATCACAAAAAGTGTAATAGCAAGTGATCAAAAAGTCAAACGCCATCTCATCCCGCAAAAAATGAGCCCCTACATAGGACAATCGCAAAAAAAAACTATGGCTTTCAGAATGTGGAGACAATAAAAAATCATTTTTTTCAAAAATGCTTTATTATGTAAAACTGAAACAAAAAACCCCAAAAAGTAGTCATATTTGGTATGGTCGCGTCAGTAACAACCTGCTCTATAGAAATAGCACACAATCTAACCTGTCAGTTCAACGATGTAAATAACAAAAAATACAAAACTGTCCCAAAACAGCTATTTTTTTTGCAAATTATCCATTTTAATCCATTTTTCCAGTAACAAAGCAAGGGTTAACAGGCAAACAAAACTCAATATTTATTGCCCTGATTCTGTAGTTTGCAGAAACACCCCATATGTGGTTGTAAACTGCTGTATGGCCAAACGGCAGGGCACAGAAGGAAGGAACGCCATATGGTTTTTGGAAGGCGGATTTTGCTGGACTGTTTTTTGAGACTATGTCCCATTTGAAGCCCCCGATGCACCCTAGAGTACAAACTCCCAAAAAGTGACCCCATTTTGGAAACTACGGGATAAGGTGTCAGTTTTGTTGGTACTATTTTAGGGTAAATATGATTTTTGGTTGCTCTATATTACACTTTTTTGAGGCAAGGTAACAAAAATTGAAATTCTGAAATTTCATCTCCATTTGCCAATAACTCTTGTGGAACACCTAAAGGGTTAACAAAGTTTGTAAAACTAGTTTTGAATACCTTGAGGGGTGTAGTTTCTTAGATAGAGTCACTTTTATGGAGTTTCTATTCTAGGGGTGCATCAGGGGGCTTCAAATGGGACATGGTGTCAAAAATCCAGTCCAGCAAAATCCGCCTTCCAAAACCCATATGGCGTTCCTTTACTTCTGCGCCCTGCCGTTTGACCATACAGTATTTTAGGACCACATATAGGGTGTTTCTGAAAACTACAGAATCAGGGCAATAAATATTGAGTTTTGTTTGGCTGTTAATCCTTGCTTTGTTACTGGAAAAAATGGATTAAAATGGAAAATTTTCCAAAAAATCGAAATTCAGAAATTTTATCTTTATTTGCCATTAACTCTTGTGGAAAACCTAAAGGGTTAATGACGTTTGTAAAATCAGTTTTGAGTACCTTCAGGGGTGTAGTTTCTAGAATGGGGTCATTTTTGGGTGGTTTCTATTATGTAAGCCTCGCAAAGTGACTTCAGACCTGAACTGGTCCCTAAAAACTGGGTTTTTGAAAATTTCTGAAAAATGTCAAGATTTGCTTCTAAACTTCTAAGCCTTGTAATGTCCCCAAAAAATGAAATGGCATTCCCAAAATAATCGATACATGGAGTAGACATATGGGGAATGTAAATCAATAACTTTTTTTGGCAGTATTACTATGTATTCTAGAAGTAGTGAAATTGAAACTTTTGGTAAATTTGATATTTTTTTATAAATAAAAATGAAATTTTTCGACTTTATTTTACCACTGTCATGAAATACAATATGTGACGAAGAAACAATCTCAGAATGGCTTGGATAAGTAAAAGCGTTTTAAAGTTATCACCACATAAAGTGACACTGGTCAGATTTCCAAAAAATGGCCTGGTCCTTAAGGTGAAATAGGGCCGTGTCCTTAAGGGGTTAATTTACAGCGGTGAAGAAATGCATTTGTGAATTTTGGTGACAAAAGCCGTGACTTAGTCCATTTGTCTAGTCTGGGACCTGTGGTGCCACAGAGCACTTTTGTATACTATGCACTAAACCGTATATTCAATTTCAGTTATCAAATAGTGCATCAGTGTATTTTAGTTAAAAAAAGTGGTCATCCTGATCCACCAAGCCTATTTTACACTGCCAAAATATATATTTGACATTTCTGTGGTAAAATAGTAAATCTGTGTAATTTTGTGGGAAAAACCCTATTCCTTGTCCACAAAACAGTTCTGCATACACCGTCCAACGACATATTTTATATTTCTGCAGGGAAATAGTGCTTCTTTGTTTTTTATAGAAAAACGTTATTCGAGGTCCACCAAACAGTCTGAAATACCCATTCCAACCACCTATTTTACATTGCTACTGTGAAATACAGCATAAGTGTATTTTTTGACAAAAAAGTGGTAATCCTGATCCACAGAGCATCTTGAAATACACCGCTTAAATACCGATTTCACATTACAGCTAAGAAATAATGCAATATTATTTTTTTGTGTGAAAAAAGCTAAATTATTGCTTCACAAAGCCGTTTTACATACACGGTATAAATATCTAATTTAAATTTAAAGCAGTAAAAAACTGCATTTCAGGGTTTTATTGAAGTAAGCCATGTTTTAGGTCGAAAAAACTGTTGTGTATCCTTCGTTTAAATAATTATTTCCAATTTATAGCGGTTAAATACTGCATTTGTGAATTTTGGTGACCAAATCTGTGTTCTGGGTCCCCAAATCTTGTGTCCATACATAGTATAAATATCTACTTTTCATGTACAGCAGTTAAAAACTGCATTTTTGGGTTTTATTAAAAAAATGCTGTGTTTTAGGCCGAAAAAACAGTTGTGCATCCGTCGTCTAAATAATTATTTCCAATTTATAGCGGTTACATACTGCATTTGTGAATTTTGGTGACCAAATCCGTGTTCTGGGTCCCCAAATCTGGTGTCCATATATAGTATAAATATCTACTTTTAATGTACAGCAGTTAAAAACTGCATTTTGTGATTTTATTAAAAAAAGCCGTGTTTTAGGTATCCGGCGCATAAATAATTAATTTCAATTTACAGCAGTGAAAAACTAATTTTCTGTATTTTATTACAAAATAATGAGGAGAACATCAAATAAGGGATGTGGATATGGTCGTGGTGGTGTTGGTGGAGCTCCTGTTGCTGGGAGAGGACGTGGCCGTTCAGCGCCAACTACCGCTCCAAGTCAAACACCTTCCTCTGGTGCGAGTAGGCGACAGAATCTGCAGCATTATTTGGTAGGCCCAAATGCCGCTCTACGGATGGTGAAGCCAGAACATGTACAGCAATAGTAGATTGGGTGGCTGACAGTGCCTCCAGTTCCTTCACAGTATCTAACACCCAGTCCTCTGCAGAAAGCTCAGAGTGGGCACCTGCAGCCCATGCCCTTCAGTCTTCCACCTCACCCCCCCTTGCAAATTAGCCAAGCTGTCAGAGCCCCAAATCATTCAGGAAAGTCTCATGCTTTTTGATGACTCTGTTGGCAGGGTTTCCCCAGCTCATCCACCTAGCACTGCCTCCGAAGAGGAAGAATTGATGTTCAAACACTTTTTTTGCAGGATGAGGACATGGAAAGACCGCCACAACACGTCTCTGGTGATGACGAAACACAGGTGCCAACTGCTGTGGCTTTTTGCTATGTGCAGACCGACGAGCAGGGCAGGGGTCATAAATGGGTGGAAGATGATGTGGAGGATGATGAAGTCCTAGACCCAGACTGGACTGAAGGTCCTGCTAGTGAGGCGTGCAGTTCTGAGAAAGAGGCGGTGGTCACACAGAGGCAACATCACAGCAAAAGAGGGAGCAGGGTGCAAAATTGCAGCGGCCGTTCTAGAGACAGTACGCCTGTTACTGTCCACCACAACCAGGCACAGAGCACACCAAGGCCTGCTCCAATGAGTTCATTGGCGTGGCAGTTCTTCACACAATGTCCTGACGACAAGACACAAGTGGTTTGCATGTTGTGCCATCAGAGCCTAACGCGAGGCATAAACGTTCTTAACCTGAGCACGACCTGCATGATCAGGCATCTACATGCAAAGCATTAACTGTAGTGGAAAAAACACCTTAAAAACCAGGAATCATCTCAGGCTCCTCCTGTTCCCTCTGCTGCTGCCTTGACCTCTCTCTCCACCTCTGTCATCACAGTGGCACCTGGCGACCAGCAAACAGAGGATGTTCCACCCACACCACCACATACGACACCATCACCAAGCATCTCCACTGTGTCACACGGCAGCATTCAGCTGTCCATCTCCCAAACATTGGAGAGAAGGAGGAAATACCCACCTACCCACCCTCGAGCCCTGGCCTTGAGTGGCAGTATTTCAAAATTACTGGTCTTTGAAATGCTGTCATTCCAACCATCTGTTGGAGACGGACTGTTTCAAACAGCTGATGGCGGTAGCTGTCCCCCAGTATGTTGTTCCCAGCCTTCACTACTTTTCCAGATGAGCCGTCCCTTCCCTGCACAACCAAGTGGAGGATAAAATCAAGTGTGCGCTGCATAACGCCATTTGTGGCAAGGTCCACATAACCACAGATACATGGACCAGTAAGCACAGCCAGGGTTGCTATATCTCCCAAACTGCACACTGGGTAAACGTAGTGGTGGCTGGACACGAGGCGGATAGCGGTTTGGTGCACCTCCTTCCATCACCGAGGATTGCAGGGCATTATTCGTTGCCTCCTGTTGCTTCCTCTTCCTACTCCGCATCCTCCTCCTCCTACTCCTCTTCTACCACCCCCACATCCAGTTATCGAAAGAACCTCACCCCCAACATCAGCACAGCCCGGAATAAACGTCAGCAGGCGATTTTAAAACTCATGTGTTTGGGTGACAAACCCCACACCGCACAGGAGCTCTGGAGGGGCAAAGAACAGCAGACTGATGAGTGGTTGCTGCTGGCGAGCCTCAAGCCCGACCTGGTGGTGTGCGATAATGGGCAAAATCTTGTTGAAGCTGTGGGACTAGCCGGTTTGATGCACATCCCTTGCCATGTGCTGAATCTGGTGGTGCAGATGTTTCTTAAAAATCTACCCAGACATGTCAGAGCTGCTGCTGAAAGTGTGGTCCATATATACACGCTTTCGGCTTTCTCACCCTGCTGCTGCTCGCCTGTCTGCGCTGCAGCGTAACTTCGGCCTTCCTGCTCACCGCTTCATATGCGACGTGCCCACCAGGTGGAACTCCACCATACATCTGCTGGAGAGACTGTGTGAGCAGCAGCGGGCGATAGTGGAGTTTCAGATGCAGTATGCACGGGTCAGTCGCTCTGCGGATCAGCACCACTTTACCACCAGTGACTGGGCCTGCATGCGAGACCTGTGTACCTTGTTGCAGTCTTTTTGAGTACTCAAACAACATGTTATGTGCTGATGACGCCACTGTTAGCAATACAATACCCCTTCTATGTATCCTTTAAAAAAATATTACTGCGATGATGGAAGAGGATGCGGCACAGGAGGAGGACGAAGAGGGGGCATTTCACAAGGTTTCAGGCAGGTCATACAAAAGTGGCTCAGAGGGTGGGTTCCTGCACCAGCAGAGGCCAGGTACACATGTGGACAGCCAGGGCACACTTCTGGAGGACGAGGAGGATGAGGTAGAGGAGGAGGAGGAACCGGTTTCACTGCAGGGTGGCACCCTACGTATCTCAGGGCATCACTGGAGTGTGGCTGGGGGGATACGGAGGACACAGACGATACACCACCTACAGAGGACAGCTTATCGTTACCTCTGGGCAGCCTGGCACACATGAGCGACTATATGCTACAGTGCATGCACAATGAAAGCAGAGTTGCCCACATTTTAACTTGTGGTTACTACTGAGTTGCCACCCTGCTGGATCCCCGGTACAAGGACAATGTTCCCACCTTAATTCCCGCAGTGGAGCATGATAGGAAGATGTGCGACTACAAGCGCATGCTGGAAGACGCGCTCCTGAGAGCATTCCCAACTGACACGGGGGGACAAGTGGAAGCAAAAGCCGAAGGCAGAGGAGGAGGAGGAAGAGGTCGCCAACGCAGCTGTGTCACGGCCAGCTCCTCAGACAACTGGGTTAGCATGGCCGAGATATGGAAAAGTTTTGTCACCGCGCCTCAGCAAACTGTACCACCAGCTGATAGGGAACGTGATAGCAGGAGGCAGCATTACAACAACATGGTGGAACAGTACGTGTGCACATGCCTACATGTACTGACTGATGGTTCTGCCCCATTCAACTTCTGGGTCTCCAAATTGTCCACTTGGCCAGAGCTTGCCCTTTATGCCTTGGAGGTGCTGGCCTGCCCTGCGGCCAGTGTAGTGCCTGAACGTGTATTTAGCACGGCAGGGGGCGTCATTACAGACAAACACAGCTGTCTGTCCACAGCCATCGTGGACATGCTGATGTTCATTAAAATGAACCAGCCATGGATCCCACAGGACTTGTCCGTACCTTGTGCAGAATAGACATTTATAACCGCCTCGCCCTCAACCATACATTCTTGTACTCTAGGGCACTTCTTTATTGAATCCTCTTTATTTAATTGTAGCATTATTTTGGGGGCAACCCCAAGTTGAATGAACCTCTCCTCTGTCTGGGTGTCAGGGCCTACATAAATGATAACGGCCTGTTCTATTGCAGGTTGACCTGAGGCCTGTATTGCTGTTATGGGACCACTCACCTCTGCCTGGGTGCTAGGGTCTACATAAATTAATATGGCCTGTTCTATTGCAGGTTGACCTGAGGCCTGAGTTGCTGTTATGGGACCGCTCACCTCTGTCTGGGTGCTAGGGCCTACATAAATGATAATGGCCTGTTCCATTGCAGGTTAACCTGAGGCCTGTGTTGCTGTTACAGGTCTGCTCTCCTCTTTGCGGAAGCCATGGGCCTGATTGAGTCATTGTGGCCTGTGGCACTGCTTGTTGAAATTAATACTGTTTTGGCATGATTTGAACTCTCCTATTTGTGGGTGCCAGGGGCCTGAGTCTGTGCATGAGGCATGTGACACTACAGGCAAGCATGAATCCTTTTTGGCTGTAATGAAAACTTCTCCAACTCCCATGTATGGTTGCTTTGGGACTGAATCTGTGAATGTGGCCTTTGGCACTGCTGGCAGACATGAATCCTTTTTGGCTGTGATAACTACTTCTCCAACTCACATGTATGGTTGCCATGGGCCTGAAGCTGTGAATGAGGCCTGTGGCACTGCAGGCAGACATGAATCCTTTATGGCTGTGAGGAGAACTTCAACTCCCATAGCATTCCCACCTGACGCCACCCCAACCTCCTATTCCACCTTCTCCTCCAAGTTGCCAATTAATATTGGTTAATTTTTATTTATTTTATTTTAAGTCCTTTACCTATGCACATTTGTTTGCAGGTGATTTACATACATTTTGCTGCCTTTTGCAGCCATCTAGCCCATTTCAGGGCAATTTTACAGCCATTTTAGTGCCTAAATGTTCGGGTCTCCATTGACTTCAATGGGGTTCGGGTTCGTGGTCAGATTCGGGTCAAGTTCGGATCCCAAATTTTTTCGTGAAGTTCGGCCTAACTTCTCGAACCCGAACAACCAGGTGTCCGCTCAACTCTATTCATAAATGTGTATGTAGCTTTGGAGTGAAAAACCTTACAGAGCAGAATTGGACTAGAATTACAAAGCAGCGATGGCGCACCAGCCCATATATGATATTGTGTAAGAATAGTAATTACAATGCATGCTGTGGCAAAAGTTAACCCCTGAAAGGCTTTTAAGGGTTTATGATAGTGTGTGGGGTAATAGTAGCTGTGCCCCAGACTAAAATACCCAGAGAAAAAAAAAAATATTGTGTGTTTTAGAACTGGAATCTCTTAATTAATAAAATGTAACTTTTATTTAAATACACATAAAAAAATACAAATGATAAACCAAAACAAATGTGATGGATAAAGTCGTAGACTGATGAGAGAGTCTAAGTTCCCAGCACAGTATGAGGTTTTTGCAGCCGGGTTAGTCCCCTAGTCAGCTAGGAAAGGCAGACGTCTGATAATCGAAAGGGTGAGTTATCAGTGGATAGTTGACCAAGTGTGGAGGTGGCAGCAGCATGAGGATACCACAGAGTGGCACAATGACAGAATCTGGAGGTGGCAGCAGCATGAGTAGCTCGGTGACTCAATGCCTGTAATTAGGGATGAGTGAGTCGACTTCGGATGAAACATCTGAAGTCGATTCACATAAAACTTTGTTAGAATACCGTATGGAGCAAGCTCTCCATACAGTATTAGAATGTATTGGCTCTGATGTGCCGAAGTTTTTACTTTGTGAAGTCTTGCAAGACTTCGAGTAATAACTTCAAAAATGAATTTCTGTGATGTCACATGGGGCGGGTAAGTTGCCATGGGGACCTGACTGTGCATCCCTAGTAGAATTGTTTACAAGCAGCAAACTAATAACCGAACCTTATCTATCACCTTTCTTTTGGTTTATCATTTATATTTTTTGGAAGTGTGCATTTAGTTTAAAGTTAAGTTTTATTAACTAAGAGATCCCTGTTCTAAAACACATAGTATTTTTTCTCTCTGGATATATTAGTCTGGGGCACAGCTACTTTGACCCACACACTATCATAAGGATTTGGAGCTATAACTGAGCGAATATGGCAGGATTTCTATCCAACACACCAAATTTTGAAACCTGGGTTTCTGGAGCTATAGGGGTTTTCTCTGAGCATGATTATATGCAACCAAACCATAACAACTACCTGATCCCACAAGTTTATGAAATTACTTCTTGATGAGGAAAAATCTTCACTTGAAATTAAACATTAAACACTAGAGATGAGCGAATTTTTCAAAAATTCGATTTGTCGGTTCGCCAAATTCTTCAGGGAAAAAAATATATCTGTGACGAATTACGCTAAAAAACAGCTATTTCCTGGCTGCTGAGAGCCTTTATTGTGGTGTAGAACACTGTGCCTTGCAGAAACACACATAGGGAGTCTGCTTTGGTATTGAAATAATACTGTAAGTCTGTATGACATGCAGATGACAAGCATCACTCTTAGTATCACTGCACACTTCACTTATTTGGGCAGTTACTGGGCCAAAACTGACCAAATAACTCAAGTATGAACTCAGCCTTACAGGTCAATGTTATTGACAAGAAGAAGTGCACTCCTTTTACACAGTTGTCAACTGAGTCCACATAGATATAAACAGAACCTGTTCTATTAAACGTTTATAAAAGTAGAGCCCCAATTGACAGTGGAGAGGATGTCAGCAGTAAGTTTGTGTTGACGTCACTGATTATTTTGCCCTTCCTCTGATCTGTCATAACAATAACCCCCCAAAAATCGGATCTTGTCTATTGAGCATTTACCTTCACTCAGTCAGCATTTGGTCAGTAATCCATCAGTATTGCTAATGCCAGAAAAAAACAGGAGAGGATCCAAAACAGAGATGACATGTGAATGGAAAATTTGCAGGTCTTCTGTGTTTTGGAGTAACCCACTCCTGCTTTTGGCTACCAAATCAATAGCCAATTGTGATGGGACCATACAGGCCTTACAGCTGCTTCACAGACAGTATCCATTGTGCTTCTCATTTTCCTTGCTTCTGACATATGGAGGAGGCCACAGAGTGGCACAATAAACGAGCGTGGAGGTAGCAGCAGCATGAGAAGACCACAAAGTGGCACAATGACAGAGTGTGGAGGTGGCATCAGCATGAGTAGGTGACAGAGCGGCACAATGACCGAGTCTGGAGGTGGCTGAAGCAGCAGCATCAGGTATAGGCCACAGAGTGGAACAATGACCAAGTGTGGAGGTGGCAGCAGCATGAGGATACCACAGAGCGGCACAATGACAGAATCTGGAGGTGGCAGCTTCATGAGTAGGCCACATAGTGGCATAATGACAGAGTCTGGAGGTGGCAGCAGAATCAGGAGGCCACAGAGTGGCACAATGACCAAGGCTGGAGGTGGCAACAGCATCAGGATACCACAGAGTGGCAAGGTGACATAGTGTGGAGATGGCAGCAGCTGCTGCAGGAGACGACAAAATGGCAAGGTGACATAGTGTGGAGATGGTAGCAGTAGGAGACCACAAAATGGTAATGTGACATAGTGTAGAGATGGTGGCAGCAGGAGACCACAAAATGGTAATGTGACATAGTGTGGAGATGGTGGCAGCAGCATCAGGATACCAGAAATTGGCAAGGTGACATAGTGTGGAGATGGCAGCAGCAGGATACCACACAATGGCAAGGTGACATAGTGTGAAGATGGCAGCAGGAGACCACAAAATGGCAAAGTGACATAATGTGGAGATGGCAGGAGCAGCATCTGGAGACCATAAAATGGCAAGGTGAAATAGTGTGGAGATGACAGCAGCAGCATCAGGACACCACAGAGAGGAAATGTGACATAGTGTGGAGATGGCAGTAGCATCAGGATACCACAGAGTGGCAAGGTGACATAGTGTGGAGATGGCAGCATCAGCAGGAGATGACAAAATGGCAAGGTAATATAGTGTGGAGATGGTAGCAGCAGCATCATAATACCAAAGAGAAGCAAGGTTACATAGTGAGGAGATGGGAGCAGCAGCAGCAGCATCACAATACCACAGAGAGGCAAGGTGACATAGTGTGGAGATGGCAGCAGCAGTATCAGGAGACCACAAAATGGCAAAGTGAAATAGTGCGGAGATGGCAGAAGCAGCAGCATCAGGAAAACCATAGAGAGGCATGGTAACACAGGGTGGAGATGGCAGCAGCAGCATCAGGATACCACAGAGAGGCAAGGTGACATAGTGTGGAGATGGCAGAAGCAACATCAGGAGACCACAAAATGGCAAGGTGACATAGTGTGGACATGGCAGCAGCAGTATCAGGAGACCACAAAATTGCAAGGTGATATAGTGTGGCGATGACAGCAGCAGCAGCATCAGGATACCATAGAGTGGCAAGATGACATAGTGTGGAGGTGGCAGCAGCAGCATCTGAATACCAAAGAGAGGCAAGGTGACATAGTGAGGAGATGGAAGCAGCAGCAGCATCACGATGGCTAGCGGTGTCTGATGTCACTTGGGATGAAGTGGAGGACCGAGTTAACCAATCAAGAACCGCTGGGTTGCTGGTCAAAACATGACCGCTAGATGACCATGGGAGCTAAAGCCTCTAGCTGCGACTCCTGCTGCCACGCCCCATTACGAGCTGCAACCTCTGCCTGCGCCAAAAACATTTAGGCCTCTACCACTCCTCTGTGCCTGGCCTGGCACTTCTCTGTCAAGCATACTTTACATAAATTAAAAGCAAATTAAAACACCCCTAAAAGCAACAAATATATTTTTCTTTTTGTAATCAAATAGGCCACTAAACACTATGGCAATAGTTTACTGCATATATATTTTTATTGTAGAACATAAATACCTCACTAAACGCTTTTAACCCCAAATAACTGCAGAAGTGAACTATGTATATATTTTTCTTGTAGTACAGAAATACCTTACTAAACGTTCTTAGCACATATCGCTCCAGAAGTGAACTGCGTATATATTTTTCTTTTTGTAATAAAATAAGCAAGTAAACGCTTTTACCGCAAATAACGGCAACAAATAACATCAACAGTGAACTGCGTATATATTTTTCTTGTAGTACAGAAATACCTCAATAAACTCATTTAACCCCAAATAACTGCAGATGTGAACAGCGTACATATTTTTCTTGTAGTACTGAAATACGTCACTAAACGCTCTCAGCACATATCGCTCCAGAAGTGAACTGCATATATATTTTTCTTTTTGCAATGAAATAGGCCACGAAACACTTTTACTGCAAATAACGGCAACAGTGAACTGAGTATATATTTTTCTTGTAGTACAGAAATGCATCACTAAACCATTTTAACCAAAAATAATTGCAGAAGTGAACTGCGTGTATATTTTTCTTTTTGTAATGAAATTGGCTACTAAACGCTTTTACCGCAAATAACGGCAACAGTGAACTGCGTATATATTTTTGTTGTAGTACAAAAATACCTCAATAAACTCTTTTAACCCCAAATAACTGCACAAAAAACTAAAAAAATCATTGTATACAATGAAAACAATGTGTGTGGACTGAATATATGTCCACCACACTACCATATAAACACCAGTTTCTGAATGGAAACATACATAGGCTCAGCCGCGATAATGTACAGTGCATAGTCAATGAGGCATCAGAAAGCATCAAAAATTGCATATACTTATCAGAGTATATAGGTCAGCGTGCATGGTGTATATCAAAGACACATCCCACGCATTTCGTCAGGTCCAACTGGCTTCCTCAGGGGTCCACAAGCTAGAGTAAATGTGCACATTATATATACATGTACAATTAATCAATAATGAAGGTCACCTGTATGGAGATGAGTGTGTCAGAGACCAAAGGGAGGGCCAAATGACATTCCCAGTACAGAACCCATGTCTAGGTGTGATGGCGCCGCATATGTGTCCCGGCGTCTCGGATAGTCCAACTGGACATGTGCAAGATGGCACAAGGCCGGAAGTAAGCAACCGATGCGTTCCAAAGACCGGAACGCATAATTTGCTCCCAAAGAACCATCCGAGCATGCGTACAATATTGGCAAACCGCAAACCACAATGCGTTCAAAATAGTAATGAGCGGAAGGGGCAATATTCAAATTTGGGATATTTCATAAAATTTGGGTGAATATTCGTAATAAATTAGCAAATTTGATAATTCACAATTATTTTCTTGATTGCAAAAATAGGCAATATAATGTGCACAAATTGTGCGCGCAATATAGGCGTGTGTCACTATTGCTACATTTTTCAAGCTGCTGGAAGTTTCCTGAGGCTGGAGAAAATGGTTGGCATGGCAGAACATTACAATAGCTTTATACGCAGATAGAGCGCTCATATATATTTGCGACTGTGCAAAAGGGCAAAATTATGCACATATTTTTGCACAATACGTGCAACTTCACATTTTAGCAGGTCTGACTACATATTAGTGATTGGTGCACTAAGTATTGTTGTCAACTTGTGACATCACAGCACTATGTATGTAGCAAGTATTTATGGAAAGCAGAACCTATCACACTATCTAACACCCTGCACAGCTACACTATATCACTATCTAACCTACACTGACTATCTCCCACTATCTGTATTATAAGCTAACTAACCATCTAATCTAATGTGACACAGGAAAGCACAGAGCACAGCAATGGCACTGCTGTCTCTCTTAGAACTGAAAAAAAAAAAAAAATGCAGAAAATGGCTGCTGGGGAGGTTCTTCTATAGTAAGTGGTAGGCAACTTTCCTATTGGTTTCTAGGGATGTTGCTACACTCAGACAAAGACATTGCAGCCTTCTCACTGGCCGACAAGCAAAGAGCAGGGAGGGAACATGGGTTCAGAGGAAAAAAAAATCTAGAATAATCACGAATACGAATATATAGTACTATATTGTAAATCTTTGCGAAATTCTCAAAGTGTCGATATTCGCGATTATAATTTGCGATTTGAATATTTGCGCCCAACACTAGTTCTAAAGGCCGGAAGTAGATTAGCAAAGCGCTCCAAATGCCAAGAACAAGCAGCACAAGCCACCACGGAAGTCCTATAAATAAGTCATAAGTGTCAAATTGTTGTGTAAAGAAAAATGTAAAGAAAAAACACCAAATAATATAAAAAAATAAAGCAAAAGAAGTGCTGAAAATCTAATAAATAATATATCAATCCATATGTATGCACATATATATGTGTATATATTTATGAAAAATGAAAAATAAAATTATATAAATAAAGTGAAAAAATGAAAAATATTAAAATATATATAATCTAGAATGCATGATTAATAGTGAAATAAATTAATAATTCCAATATACATACAATAAAATAATTACCAAAAATGTACAATACTTAAAATGTAGATAACATAATTATATAATTATTAAGTAAATATATAATTCATAAGTAATTCATATACTGTACTTCCACAAAATATATATAATTGTTGTCAATACATACTTAGAAAATATATGTATTGTAATTATGTATATATAAATATACATATATAAATATACATAAATAAAACCATAAACATAAATATACATAAATGAATTGGATAATATTAAACCAAAAAGAAGGGCAATATACTAATAAATAAATAAATAAAAATAAATAAAAATTCTAAATTCCTAATGCATAAAAATGTAAATACATTAATAGAACATAAGAAATATATACAGATTGAGAGAGAAAAATAATAATGCAAATAAATAAATAACTACATACACATATACAAATCCATAATTTGTGTCACATAAGTGTATAAGACTGGAGCTGAAGTTCCAAATAAATGAACAAATCCAGTACATACCAGTACAGCCATAGGCTAAAAGAGGGCCCAAAATCCTTTGTGGGGTGATCCTAAACATCTCTTCAAAGTGATGTTGCCAATCATCTAGACCTCAACCTCACAGGACTGGCTGGCTGCTGATTGGGTACATGCAGGGATGTCAATCATAGTGATCCTGCCTTCCCAGAGTTTCTTGCCCCATGGCCTCAGGCCTCATACGTGTGACCACCATTTTCTGAAAAATGTGCGATTCGTTACCACAATGCGCGAGGAAATTCGCATTCATTGCAAATCAAATTTTTTCTGAAATTTGGATCGAATTCCACTTTGTCTGATTCGATTTGCTCATCTCTTTTAGTAAACACCAACAGTTTGTGAGGGACCCTATGGAGCGGTGGCCTTGCTTGCACACTATAGGAAAATTACCTGCCTCACTGGTGGCCAGGACCGTGGAAGCTCACATAGGTCGATGCTTTTTCCTATTGTGTTCAAGCACTGCTTGAACAACTATCAGTGCATCATTTCTACATATATCAAATTGTTATTTTTTTTTTATTGTACATTATATTTTCTTCTCTGTTAGAGCCCCCTGCTATTTCTCCTATGCCCAAAATTATGGTCCACCTTCTTCTGCATTTAGTGGTGGATTGTCATGCTCAGTAGCTTCCCTACTTCCTTCCTTATTTCAGTGCCGGCATAGTGGTCTTATAGTGAAGTAGCTCAGACACCATTTATTCATGCCTTCATTCATCCCCACTTCTACATTATAGAAATTTGGTGTCTGTCATTTTGTCCTCTATAGGCATCCAAATGCCTGAACCAGTGGACACCAAATTTAGCACATAGGTACATTGCTCTCAGCACTCATTGGTACATTGGTTTCAGCTCTCTAAGATGTACCTTTCTTGAGATTTTCCAAACAAAAATGCAAATATAGCACTGCTAAGGGGGAGAGGTTTTGTGGAGATCGCTGTTAAGGGGTCTGGGTTCTGTGGTGGTCACTATTAAATGCTTGATTACTATACCGGACAAACTGCTGCCCACCCACAGAATGGGAAGAGACAAGTGTTCCAGATATATGAGTAATAAAGAAAAACATAGTGCAAATTATACAGAAGAGCAGGATTTGTTAAAATCATGCTCTCTCCACTACTCCAGATATTTTTATAATCTATATATAATCTATATCTATAAAGAAGGTCGTATATATGTGTGTGTGTGTATGTATGTAGGTATGTTCCGCAATCACTCAAAACCGCAACCATTGATTTGATTTAAACGAAACTTGGTATTCACATCCCTTGCTACCTGGAAATAAATCTTGTGGGGGTCATACATCCCTACACAGAAGCTGCATGGAGTTTGTATGCTCCAACTGTTTTTGCTACACACATATTGCTCAGAAACTCAAAAACTCATCAATCAATTTCTACTAAACTTGCTACACATATCACTTACTATCTGGGAAAGAATACTGTGGAGGTAACATGCCGGTACACAATGAGTTTCTGTCTGTCCCGACGTCTGTCTGTCTGTTCTTTATGCGCGACTAAACGACTGGACTGATGTTGACTAAATTTGAAACTCAGGTACATCAGGTGTCTGGGAAGGTTTTAGAATGGGTCTCAGCTCTCTAGGAAGTATCATTCCTGGGATATTCCCCCAAAATAACTTGCATTAGCCAATACAAGCCTGCATGTCTTTCGCCAACTGCCATACACCTGGTCACATGTCCCTTATCAGCCAATAGAAGCTTGCAGGCCCTTAGTCTCCACATACACACAGTTTTACTCCAGGTTTCCATAACAACCCATCCATTTTTCTTCACTGCTGTAGCTCAGCTTTAGGCTAGGGCAGGGGTGGCCAACCTGAGGCTCTCCAGCTGTTGCAAAACTACAACTCCCAGCATGACCAGACTACTCACAGCTATCAGCCTACAGCAGGGCATGGTGGGAGTTGTAATTTTACAACAGCTGGAGAGCCGCAGGTTGGCCATGCCTGGGCTATGGCTACACGACGACTATAAGTCGCACGACACATAAGGAGCAACTACACTGCTACATGTATCGCGTGACATTGATGTCGCACCAATGTCGCGCAACAATTTTTTAAAATGATAGTCTATGCTGTTGCACTGCGACATGTGACATGCTGCGACTGTGACGTGTTAGACGCATAAAAATCCATCTTGGATGGATTTTTTGCAACTGTCATGTCTAGAGATGAGCGAATCAAAGCTGACGAATTACGTGAATTGACTTGATTTACACGTGTGAGGACAAGGGGCAAGGAGCTCCAAACTGACATGCATGCAGCCAATCAGCAGCCAGCCAGCCCTGTGATGTCACAACCCTATAAATACAGTGGCCATTTTAGATTCTGCCATTCACCAGCGTACTTAGTGCAGGGAGAGACGTGTCTGCAGGCGCTAGGGACAGTAATAGAAAAGACTTGATTGTGGAGAAAAGAAAACAATTTACAAGTGCAGGGAAAGATTACTCAAGGTGTAGGAAAAGGATAGGGAGGAATCATCCCACCAGCATTTGTGTTAAACAGGGTTCATTCGAGGGGGTGACAACCTGGGTAATAGGAACAATCCGATTACACCTAGCTGCACTGACTGGGATCCACATTGCCATTATACAGCTCTGTGATTCCAGCAAACCTGTCTTATTAGGGTGCAGGTGCTGTTTGATACAGGCATTAACATGGTTTATTTCATGGAAATATTTCTACATTTTATTTGCCTTTGTGTGGAGCAGTTATATGTTCTAAAGCATTTTTTGGCTTGTATTATTGGGGAAAATAGGGCTTATTAGCCGTTGTGTAGTGAAAGGCAAAAATTACAGCCCTTTTTGTTCTGTTTTAGTGCAGTTATCTATTTTAAAGCCCCTTTTTCTGTGTATTAGTGGAAAAAGAAAAAAAATATTTGCCGCTCAGTGGCGCAGTAATCTGTTTTAAAGCCCTTTTTTCCGTGTATTAGTGGAAAAATAAAAAAACATATTTGCCGCTCAGCGGTGCAGTTATCTGTTTTAAAGCCCTTTTTTGCGTGTATTTGGCCTCATGCCCACGGCCGTGGAACACGGCCATGCGCGGACTGTGGTATCTCGGCCTGGAATCTTGCTGACAGCAGGAGCGCACGGCGTCATTGGTTGCATGCCGCCGCTGGACTACAGTAATACACCCATTCCATGGCCATGTGCATGAGGCCTTAGTTAAAAAAGGAAAATATCTTTGCTGGTCAGCGGTGCAGCTATCTGTTTTAAAGCCTGTTTTTGCATGTATTAGTGGAAAAACTGAAAAAACAAACAATTGTCGCTCAGCGTTGCAGTTATCTGTTTTAAAGCCCTTTTTTCTGTGTATTAGTGGGAAAAGAAAAAAAATATTTGCCGCTCAGCAGTGAAGTTATCTGTTTTAGAGCCCTTTTTTCCGTGTATTAGTGGAAAAATAAAAAAACATATTTGCCACTCAGCGGTGCAGTTATCTGTTTTAAAGCCCTTTTTTTCGTGTATTAGACCTCATGCACATGCGCGGACCGTGGTATCCCGGCCTGGAATCCAGCTGACAGGAGGAGCGCACAGCGTCATTGGTTGCTATGACGCCATGCGCTTAATGCCGCCACTGGACAACAGTAATGCACCCATTCCACGGCGGTGTGCATGAGGCCTTAGTTAAAAAAGGAAAATATCTTTGCTGCTCAGCGGTGAAGTTATCTGTTTTAAAGCCTGTTTTTGCGTGTATTAGTGGAAAACAAAAAAAAAATTTGCAGCTCAGCGGTGCAGTGATATATTCGGAAGCCCTATATGCCGTGTATTAGTGCCGAAATAAAAACATATTCGCCGTCCAGCATTGCACTTATCTGTTGAAAAGCCTGTTGTGTAAAAGTAGAAAGAAATGATGGCCTAATTGCCGTTCTGCGGTGCAGTGATATATTCTGAAGCCCAGTTTGCCGTGTATTAGTGGCGAAATAAAAATATATTCGCCATCCAGCGTTGCATGTATCTGTTGAAAAGCCTGTTGTGTAAAAGTAGAAAAAAAATTGGGCCTAATTGACGTTCTGCGGTGCAGTGATATATTCTGACGCCCAGTTTGCCATGTATTAGTGGCAAAATAAAAATAAATTTGCCATCCAACATTACATATATCTGTTGAAAAGCCTGTTATGTGAAAGTAGAACAAAATGTAGGGCTAATTGATGTTCTGCAGTGCAGTGATATTTTCTGCAGCTCTGTTTGTAGTGTATTAGTAGCCTGTTGTTAGTGTTGAGCGAACCCGAACTGTAAAGTTTGGGTCAATACCGAACTTTACGATTTTTGGTACCCGGACCCGAGTTCCGGTTCGAGTTCGGTCTTTGGGCATTTAATAAAGCTTGTTGAAAGGCTGCAGGGCAGCCAATCAACAAGCTTTTAAGCTGTGGGCACTTACTAATGGCATGGCTCAGATTGGCTGGTGCATCATGTGACCCAGCCTCTATATAAGCTGGATCACGTGTAGTGATAAGTGCAAAGACCCATATTTGATTTTGCGATATTTGACAAATAATTTGCAACATATTCGTCATATATTCACGATTTCGCAATATTCGTTATTTTGCATTCAATATAATGACTTGCGATTAATTTTTCAAGTTTTCAATGTGCATATGATCTATTCGTTATTAATAACGTTTAAACAACTTTACATGTATTGAAAGCTTGAAATGGCGGGAGTCATTTGTGCGAATGGAAAAGTGTGAAAAAGACATATATGAGTTTTTGCAATACATGCACCGTACTGGAGTCTGACACAACTTGTTAACGCTTGATAGGAAAGGAAACACAAACCGCGAATAGATTAATACGAATATTCAAGTGACGAACATTCGCAGGAAAAATTTTACCTATTAAGTCTTTACTCTGACAGGAATAGTGTAAATTGTTATAGAAAGCAATTAAGGTTGGGGGAATTATGTCTGAATCTTTTATTTTCAATACAGTTTCCCTATCACTATCCATCTTAAGAGCGAATATTCGCAATTGCGAATATGGGGTCATGTATTTGACATATTCGCGAAATCTCGAAATCACGATATTCAAGATTAAAATTCGCTTTGCAATTATTCGTGCTCAACACTAATCACGTGTAGATATCTCAAACAGAGATAAGAAACGGTGGCACTGCCATCCAATCAGGCGGTATACCTGATCTCCCCTTTCAGACCAATGCTCGCAACACAGCCGTAGACGACACTCGTATGTGGTGCTCAGCAGCAGTAGCATTTAAAGACAAAGTCCAATGCGATATTCAGAGAAATGGCAAAGAAAGGCTTGCAGCACTCACCAAGGTAGAAGTTTCAGTATTCTTTATTCATCCTTTTTGCAGGACACTTGTGAACGAGGTGCGGGGGCCGACAATTGTAGATGATTAATCACGTATAGCACCACCAATCATCTCTGAGTAGTGCAGGGACAGGAAGCAGGGAGCTGAAGTGAGGGAGGGGGGGTTAGGAATCTCATCTGGCTGTTAATTCTGTAAGTGACCTATAACGATTTTTTGTGGGTGCAATACACCATCTTTGCACCCCTGACACAGAAAAATAATCGTAAATCTGGCTGTTAATTCTGTGTGTGACCTATAGCGATTTTTTTGTGGGTTGCAATACACCATCTTTGCACCCCTAACACAGAAAGGTAATCATAAATCTGTCTGTTAATTCTGTGGGTGACCTATAGTTATTTTTTGTTGGTGAAATACGACATATTTGCACCCCTGACACAAAAAGATAATCATAAATCTGGCTGTTAATTCTGTGGGTGACCTATAGCGATTTTTAGTGGGTGCAATACAACATCTTTGCACCCCTGACACAGAAAGATAATAATAAATCTGGCAGTTAATTCTGTGGGTGACCTATAGCAATTTTTGTGGTTCCAAAACACAATATTTGCACCCCTGACACAGAAAGATAATAATAAATCTGGCTGTTTATTCTGTGGGTGACCTACAGCGATTTTTTGGGTGAGTGCAATGGAACATCTTTTTACCCCTAACACACAAATATAACCGTTAATCCGTCTGTAAGTTTGGTGGGTGACATATACCCATTTAATGTGTAAAGTACACCTGCACTGCATATGTGCCAGGAAAAATAATATAGTTAATCTGTCTGTTAGTTCAGTTGGTGACATATACCAATTTATTGTGTGAAGTACACCTGCACTGCATACATGCTAGGGAAATAAATATAGTTAATCCGTCTGTTTGTTCGGTGGGAAAAATATACCCATTTTTTGTGTGAAATACACCTGCAGTGCATACATGCCAGGAAAAATAACATAGTTATTCAGTCTGATAGTTAGGTGGTTAAAATATACCTATTTATTGTGTGAAATACACCTTCACTGCATACGTGACAGGGAAATTATTATAGTTAATCCGTCTGTTAGTTCCGTGGGAGACATGTACCCATTTTTTGTGTGAAGTACACCTGCACTGCATACTTGCCAGGGAAAAAAATACAGTTAATCCGTCTGATAGTTCAGTGGGCGACATATACCCATTTATTGGGTGAAGTACACCTGCACTGCATACTTGCCAGGGAAAATAATACAGTTAATACGTCTGTTAGTTCAGTTGGTGACATATACCCATTTAGTGTGTGACGTACACCTGCACTACATACGTGATAAGGAAATCAATCTTAATCTGTCTGTTAGTTCAGTGGGTGACCTCAAAGAATGAGGAGAGCATCAAATAAAGGACGTGGCCCTGGTCGTGGTGCTGCTGGAGCTCCTGTTGCAGGGAGAGGACGTGGTCAATCTATGCCAGCTACACGCCCAAGAGAAACACCTACCTCAGGTGCACGTAGGCAATAGAATGTTCAGCATTTTTTTCTAGGCCCAAATACGGGTGTACAAATGGTGAGGCCAGAACAAGAGGCGGTAGTAGATTGGGTGGCTGACAGTGCCTCCAGTTCCTTCACATTGTCTCCCACCCGTTCCACTGTTAAAAGCGCAAAGCACCTGCAGCCCATGGGCATCTGTCTTTCACCTCACCCCCTCACCATCGCAAATAAGCCAAGCAGTCTGAGCCCCAAGTCATGCAGCAGTCTCTTATGCTTTTTGATGACTCTCCTGGCAGGGTTTCCGTGGGCCAACATAGCCCTGCCCCAGAAGTGGAAGAGATTGAGTGCAACAATGCCCAACCACTTATGTTTCAGGATGTGGACATGGCAGGACCACCGCTGCACACCTATGATGATGACAAAACACAGGTGCCAACTGCTGTGGCTTTATGCAGTGTGCAGGCCAGCATGGAGGGCTGGGGTGAAGAGTGGGTGGAAGATGATGTGGAGGACAATGAGGTTCTAGACACCACATGGAATCAAGGTCATGTGCAGTTCGGAAGAAGAGGTAGTGGTCACACAGCACCAGCGGCACAGCCATTGGTTTGTACACTGTGCAATCAGAGCTTGAAGCGAGGTATAAATGTTCTCAACCTGAGCACTACCTGCATGACCAGGCATCTAAATGCAAAGCACGAGCTGCAAAGTAGTAAACACCTCAAAACCACGAAAGATTGCAGGCTCCTCCAGCTCCCTCTTCTGCTGCAGTCTCGGCCTCTTCCTCCCCCTCTGGAGTGCAGTAGCACCAGCCACTCCGCAAACAGAGGGTGTGGCAGCAACACCACCACTTCCGTCACCATCACCAAGCATCTCCAAAATGTCCCATGGAAGTGTTCAGCTGTCCATCTCCCAAACACTGGACACAAAGAGAAAGTACCTCCCTACCAACCCGAGATTTTAGTGCCCCAAAGTTCGAGTCCCTATTGACTCAATGGGGTTCGGGTTCAGGGTCAAGTTTGGGTCAAGTCCCGGCAAACCCGAACTTCCAGATGTTCGCTCAACCATACCTGTTGTGTAAAAAATTGGGCCTAATTGACGTTCTGCGATGCAATGATATATTGTGAAGCCCAGTGTGTCGTGTATTAGTGGCGAAACAAAAATATATTCACGGTCGTGCATTGCATATATCTGTTGAAAGGCCTGTTGCGTAAAAGTAGAAAAAAAATTGGGCCTAATTGACGTTCTGCGGTGCAGCGATATATTCTGAAGCCCCGTTTGCCGTGTATTAGTGGCGAAATAAAAATATATTCGTCGTCCAGCGTTGTACTTCTCTGTTAAAAAGCCTGTTGTGTAAAAGTAGAAAAAAAATTGTGGCTAATTGACATTCTGCGGGGCAGTGATATATTCTGAAGCCCAGTTTGCCATGTATTATAGGTGAAATAAAAATATATTCGCAGTGCAGCGTTGCATATATCTGTTGAAAGCCTGTTTTGTAAAAGCAGAAAAAATTTGCAACTAATTGACGTTCTACGGAGCAGTTATATGTTGTGAAGCCCTGTTTGCCGTGTATTAGTGGCGAAATAAAAATATATTCGCTGTCCAGTGTTGTACTTCTCTGTTGAAAAGCCTGTTGTGTAAAAGTAGAAAAAAATGTGGGCCTAATTGACGTTCTGCGGTGCAGTGATATATTGTGTAGACCAGTTTGCCGTGTATTGGTGGTGAAATAAAAATATATTCGCCGTCCGGCGTTGTACTTCTCTGTTGAAAAGCCTGTTGTGTAAAAGTAGAAAAAAATTAGTAGCTAATGACATTCTACAGAGCAGTTACATATTCTGAAGCCCTGTTTGCAGTGTATTAGTGGCGAAATAAAAATATATTCGCCGTCCAGTTTTATACTTCTCTGTTAAAAAGCCTGTTGTGTAAAAGTAGAACAAAATGTGGGCCTAATTGACGTTCTGCGGTGCAGTGATATATTGTGTAGACCAGTTTGCCGTGTATTGGTGGTGAAATAAAAATATATTCGCCATCCAGTGTTGCATATATCTGTTGAAAAGCCTGTTGTGTAAAAAAATAAAATAAAAAATTAGCCCTTATTGACGTTCTGCGGTGCAGTGATATTTTCTGAAGCCTTGTTTGCAGTGTATTAGTGGCGAAATAAAATTAAATTCGCTGTCCAGCATTACATATATCTGTTGAAGAGTCTGTTGTGTAAAAGTAGAACAAAATTTTGGCCTAATTGATATTCTGCGGTGCAGTGATATATTCTGAAGCCCTGTTTTCCATGTATTAGTAGAGAAATAAAAAAATATTTCATCTAACATTGGATTATTTGATCTAAGAGTATGACATACAGATAAGTGCCAGGCCCTGCACAGGGGAGTGGCAGGGGCTTAATTGTTTCTAGCGCAGGCAGAGGTTGCAGCAAAGTAAGGGGGCGTGACAGCAGGGGTCGCAGAGAGACGCCTGAGCTCCCAGTTTCAACTAGCAGTCGTGTCTTGACCTGCAACCCAGCGGTTCTTGAATGGTTGACTCAGTCATTCACTTCATCCCTAGTGACGCTTGGTTGGCATGGCCCGGTAGCAGCCCTGTGCCTTCACCTGTCCTCAACATGCCTCTGTTCTTTTCTGTTCCCTCAGCCAGAGAAGTATTTTATGCTGTGGGCTCAGCTCCACTTTTCAGCAGGGACAAGCTTCTAAAGGTCAGACAGTAAGCAGCTAATGCCCAGCCAAGATCTGGAGGAGACATCCGCCGCTTCCTCCACTAGGCGGACAAGTACTGATGAGGATAGTGGCGTGGGAGCTGGTGTTTTGAGCGGTCAGGCTCCTGTCTCAGAGAGGGTTGAGGAGGACATCAGTGACGTGCAGACAGTACTCGATGATGATGATGTAGCTGATCTCCCAATGATGATGAAGCCCAATCGTCAACCGGCTCCCAAATGCGAAAAGGGTGGCAGCTTGCCCGTGAGCAGCAGAGGCAGTCAGATGCGGAGTGTTGGGGGTAAAATGACATAATCGTCGGTGTAGCAGTTTTTTGTTAGGCCGCCGGGAGAGGTAATATGGCCATATGTACAATATGTGGGCAGAATGTGAACCGTGGCCAAGGTGCCAATGTTGGCACAAAAGCCCTGCTTCAACATATGCAGCATCACATAAAGTGGCTTGGGAGAACCGTGGCTCCGATGTGGTGGTCCAGCCTGCCGCAGCAACCACTGCATCACCCAGTGGCACGCACCCGGTTTCAGGCAAGGCTCCACCACCTCAGCCGAAGGGAGCTGTCTGTCTTTTCCATCATCTGCTGGTACTGATTCTCCTGTTCCTCCTCCTCTTCCTACTCATTTTGTCAGAAATCGATCAACAAAGTAATTGCCAAGAGACAACAGTATGTGTGCCCGCATTCATCGGTGCAGTAGCTGAATGTGCTCCTGTCCAAGTTGCTGGTGCTGTGGTCCCTCCATTTCCAAGTGGTGGACTCTGCACCTTTCAGAGAACTGATGGCTTGTGCCGAGCCTAGTTGGAGAGTCCCAATCCGTCATTTTTTTGTGAATGAGGCAGTACCAGCCCTGCACACACATGTAGAACAGAAGATGGGCCAGTCCTTGAGCCTGTTAGTGTCTGACAAAGTCCATGGCAGCGCGACGTGTGGAGCTGTAACTATGGGCAGGGATAATACATGTCCTTTACGGCCCACTGGGTGAATGTGGTTCCTGGACAACCACTCCAGCAACCTGGCCAGGTGACGACGCTTTGGCCTCCACGTTGCCACGCCCTTGGTCCTGCGACAATGTCCGCCTCTGCCTCCTCATCCTCCACCGTGACAATTCACAGGGGCCCTCCAGCATACCACATGTGCAGGGCACGACGGTGTCACTCTATTCTGCACCTCATTTCCCTGGACGAATAGAGTCACACAGGGGAGGAACTGTTCCTTGTCCTTCGTCGAGAAATCAAATCCTGGCTTTCTCCGCAACAACTCAAAATTGGAACCATGGTGACCGACAAAGCTAAGAACATTGTGTCGGCGCTGCATCAAGGAAGGCTGAGCCATGCGCCCTACATGGCATACATGTTCAATCTGGTTGTCAAGCAGTTCCTGAAGTCTTCCACCCATCTGCAAAACATCCTAAAAAGGCCAGGAAACTTTGCATGCACTTCAGCCACTCGTACACCGCAAAGCACACCCTCCTTAAGCTGCTTCGGCAGAACGGCATCCCCCAACATAGGCTGACATGCAAGATTTCCACCCGTTGAAAGTCTACCCTCCATAGACCAACTATACAAACAAAAAAAGGCCATAAATGATTTCTTAATGATCCAAGCGGACAGGGGTACTCCCCTGTGTAACTTCGATGTCAGCCAGTGGCAGCTCATGCGTGAAACCTGCCAGGACTACGGTATGAACAACGTCATTCCACTGCTTCATGCCCTGGAACAGATGCATGATCACTTGCTTGCGAAGTAAACTCCGAATTGTCACCATTTAGTAGAGGGGTGACTTCTGGCTCTCCTCCTTGTTGGACCCTTGCTTCTGGTCCAAAATTGGGGCCTTTTTTACACCCGCTGAGAGTCTGGAAAACTTAACTACTATAGAGACATCCTATGTAGTTAGTTGGTCGCTGCCATGCCTCACGTTCCACTGCCATGGCTGCTGGGAAGGGGAGGGGTGGCAGGCGCAGTACCAGCTCTATCAGCAGCAGCCTGAGTCTAGAGTCGCTGATGAGCAGCTTTCTTCACCCGCATAGTAAAGAAAGTACTCACCAGTAGCACTAGCTAGACCTGGAGCAGGGCCTGAACCAGTAGGTGGTGGCATACTTGAACAGCACCCTGACACCCCACATTGAAGATGCGCTGAACTACTGGGCAGCTAAACTGGATTTGTAGCCGCAACTAGCAGAGTTTGCCCTGGAAAAGCTGTCCCGCCCGACCAGTAATGTGGCATCAGAGCGGGTGTTTAGTGCGGCGGCGGCCATAGTTATCCCAAGTAGAACTCGCCTGTCCACCCAAAATGTAGAGAGATTGACCTTTGTCAAGATGAATTAGGCGTGGATCAGCCAGGAATTCAACCCACCAATGCCTGATGCATTAGATTAGATCATCCATGCTGCCTCACCCAAACCTTGACAAAAGAGACCGATTTCTTCTGGCTACCTGCCTCAGCTACTATTCTGACGCTGCCACCCGCCTGATGCCACACATCTGATGCTCTTCTTACAACCACCATCGTCAGCGAGTACTGTTTTTGCCACTCACCTCCACACTCAATCATTGTGCCACTCTGTGGCCTCTTTCTGATGCCGCCGCCACCTCCACACTCTGTCGTCGTGCCACTCTGTGTCCTCCTCCTGATTCTGCTGCTGCCGCCACCTCCACACTCTGTCATTATGTCACTCTGTGGCCTCCTGATGCTGCCACCACCTCCACACTCTGTCCTCAAGCGACTCTGTGGCCTCCTCCTGATGCTGCTGCTAATGCCGCTACCTCCCTACTCTGTCATTGTGCCCCTCTTTGGCCTCCTGATGTTGCTGCTGCCTCCTCCATACCATGTCATTGTGATATCCTGTGGCCTCCTCCTGATGATGCTACCAACACCTCCACATTCTGTCATTGTACCACTCTGTGACCTCCTGATGCTGCTGCCACCTACAGACTCTGTTATTGTGCCACTTTGTGGTCTCCTCATGCTGCTGCCACCTCCAAACTCTGTCACTGTGCCACTCTTTGACCTCCTGATGCTGCTGCCACCTCAGACTCTCTCATTGTGCCACTCTGTAGCCTCCTCATGCTACTTCCACCTCCACACTCTGTCATTGTGCCCCTCTTTGGCCTCCTGATGTTGCTGCTGCCTCCTCCATACCCTGTCATTGTGATATCCTGTGGCCTCCTCCTGATGATGCTACCAACACCTCCACATTCTGTCATTGTACCACTCTATGACCGCCTGATGCTGCTGCCACCTCCGCAATCTCTTGTCTTCATGCCACTCTGTGGCCTCCTCATGCTGCTGCCACCTCCAAACTCTGTCACTGTGCCACTCTGTGACCTCCTGATGCTGCCGCCACCTCAGACTCTCTCATTGTGCCACTCTGTAGCCTCCTCATGCTACTTCCACTATGTCATAGGGCCACTCTATGGACTTCTCATGCTGTTCCCACTCTCCCCACTTCATGACTGGACAACTGTTTTGCCTTTTTGGCTTGGCTGACATCATCTTTTATTTGACCCTTTTTATCATCTGTCAGAAGGAAGGAAAAATGAGATGCACAACGGATCCTCTCTGTGTAGCATCTGTATGGCCTGTATGGTCCCTTTAGATGATTCCCTTCTTGTGATTTTGTAGCCAAAAGTAAGAGTGGGAAGAAAACACAGAAGACATGCAAATATTCCATTCATGTGTCATCTCTGTTTTGGACCCACTCCTGTTTTTCTTTTGGCATTAGCAATACTGATGGATTACTGACCAGATGCTGACTGAATGAATACAAGTGCTCAACAGACTGGATTCATTTTTTGTGGGCTTATTGTTCTGACGGATCAGAGGAAGTGCAAAAAATTCTGTGAATTCAACACAAACTTACTAATGACACCCTCTCCACTCTGTCAAATGGGGCTCTACTTTTATTAGTGTTTAATAGAACAGGTTATGTTTACTTCTATGTGGAATAAGCTGATGACAGTGTAAAAGGAGTGCCCTACTTCTTGACACTAACATTGACTTGTAAGGCTGAGTTCATACTTGAGTTGTTTGGTCAGTATTGGTCCTGTGACTTCCCAAATAAGTGAAGTGTGCAGTGATTCTAAGAGTGACGCCTGTCATCTGCATGTCATACTGACTCACAGTATTATTTCACTACCAAAGCAGACTCGCTATGCGTGTTACTTCAAGGCACAGTGTTCTACACCTCTATAAAGGCTCTCGGCAGCCAGGAAATAGCCATTTTTTTACATTATTCAACGTAAATATATTTGGATCAAACTGAAATTTTCCCAAAAAACTTGGCGAACCAGTGAATCAATTTTAAAAGAAATTCTCTCACCTCTAGTCATGTCGCAGTTGCAGCATGTCACATGTCGCAGTGCTACACCATAGCCTATCATTATAAAAATTGTTGAGACAAAATGTTACGCGACACATGTCATCATGTAGCCCTAGCATTAACGGGGCAGGGAGCTGTGGAATTCACTGTTAAAGTGAGCTGCAATATTAGGTACAGCCACCACCAAGAAGAGTACAGCAATGCGTCTGGTAAACAATGAAAGGGTTGTTAGATTCATTAGAATGTGAGGCCCTTGCACCCCATGAGCGTACTGGTCCCTGCATTTCTAAGGCTTGACAGATAGAGAGGGAAGATGGTGATAACTCCTAACCTTGCCTAAATCCATACATCGTTATTTGGGAAGAATTGCAATCAATTGCATGTAGTACAACTGCTATTTTACACTTCAGTAAAGAGAGAGGTTGATTCTGCTCAGTCTGGTCTTGTTACTGACCTCTGCACCATACACTGGAAAAACAAACACTCAAATTCATGAACACTCAAAATACCATCGGGCAGGAGACCCAACATTGGAGTGTGCCAAAGGAGAATAAAGGGTACGCAACACTTTTACTGCTTGACCCTAGAAAGCAACGGTGTAAGGGTTGCCACTGTGAATAGCCAGAACCACTACCAATCACATCCTCCGCTCTCATACTTTCTGGGCTGCTGCACTTCCACCAAATTTATTATTACTATACACAATTTTAATAAATTTGGTACAGGTGCTAATAGCAACTCCAATCTAAAAACGAATCTGAAAGACACCTACACCTACAATCTGAAATTGGACACCCCTAAGTGTCCAATATTGTCAATGCAATGCAATTGTCCTGGTTCTTACGTCAATTGCACTGGAGAGTGCTGTACTAATTTTTTATACAAGCTGTGGGACTAGAAACTCTCTTCTAGAACCTCCTCCACTGGCCTTTGAGTGTTATCTTCTACTTTTCACAGGTCTGGCATCACCACTGCCTAGAGTTTAAATGCAATGGATGATAAAAGGTTGGATTTCAGAAATGTACACTGACTGCACTTTTTAAATCATTCTAAACAGACATAAGAAGCTTTATTAACTTAGATTGTGCTGGAAAATTTGGCAATCTACAATAATCTTTTAAAAAATGTTTTACTATAGATAATATATCTCACCCTATGTAGAATGGGTTATTTTAATATTGAAGTTGGCAGAGGTCTGGTAAATGAAGTCATATACAGTAAATCTGAAACCTGCATTTGGACCAACTTATATATATTCTTCCTTGTCATTATTTGGGAAGTAAGTTTTTGACCTCAGATCTCTGAACTAGGAATTATGACCTAGTTTCCTGTTAAAAGAACTGAAGATGGTGAACCTTAAAGAGAACCTGTCAGGAAATGCTATGCAATCTATGTTTAACATGGTATTGATCAGGATAAGCTGAACAGATTTATAAATAGTTTGGTGGAGAAACTTGCAGTATTATTACTATTTTATTCATTGACATTGCTGCTCATGCGATACTTAAGAGTTGAGTGGGTGGATTCCTAGGCATATCATTATTAGAGATGAGCGAATTGAAGCTGACAAAGTGGAATTCGATCCGAATTTCAGGAATTATTCGATTTGCACCGAATCCGAACTTCCTCACGCTTCGTAGTAACAAAACGCATTTTTAACTAAAATGGCTGCTGCACGTGTGAAGACATGGAGCAAGGAACTGTGGGAAGGCAGGATAACCCATAATGCCATGCATACAGCCAATCAGCAGCCAGATAGCTTTCCTATAAATACCTTCAGCCATCTTGGATTCTGTCATTTTCCAGTGTACTTAGTGCAGGGAGAGACGTCAGCAGGAGCTAGGGACAGTGCTAGAAAAACCTTATTGAGCTAAAGAATTATTTACAAGTTTAGGTAAAGATTTTTCAAGGTGTAGAGAAAGGATAGGGAGGAATCATTCCACAGCATTTATGATTATTGAACAGGGTTCAGTAGGGGAGGTTACAGCCTGTGTAATAGGAACAATCCTATTAAACCTTGCTGCCCTAAAGCCCTTTTTGTAGTGAATTATAGGAACAATCCTATTAAACCTTGCTGCCCTAAAGCCCTTTTTGTAGTGAATTAGTGGCAAAAGTAAAATATATTTTCCATTCAGCAGTGCAGTTAAATGCCTTTTGTGGCATGTATTAGTGGCAAAAGAAAAATATATTTCCCTTTCAGCGGTCCAGTTATATGTTATTAAGCATTTTGTAGCGTGTACAAGTGGCAAAAGAAAAATATATTTACCGTTTAGCGGTGCAGTTATATGTTCTAAACCCTTTTGTGGCATGTATAAATTGGAAAAAGAAAAACATATTTGCCGTTCAGCGGTGCAGTTATATGTTCTAAATCCTTTTGTGGCATGTATTAGTGGCAAAAGAAAAATATATTTGTCGTTAAGCGGTGCATTTGTATGTTCTAAAGCTTTTTGTGGCGTGTATTAGTGGCAAAAGAAAAATATATTTACCGTTCAGCGGTGCAGTTATATGTTCTTTTGTTTTGAACAATAGATTTTTATTATTTTTAAAGTAAAGTAAAGGTTACAAACACATTTGAAATGATACAAAGTTAGGAAACAAAAAATACCAGTAAATCAAATATAAAACTTGGGTACAATTGCATATGCAACTTGATTATCCAAATAGTACAGAAGTGAGAAAAGTACACATAGCAAGAATAGCTTAGGTGCTTTGTTGAGATTATTCACATAAAAAAAGGCAAGCATGTGTTTTCATTTAAGGGTAAATTTTAATCTAATGAAGGCATTCATAGGAATTTTACACTTAATGTGGTCAAGTCAGGCCTCCCATTTTATAATGAATGAGGCTTTGGAGTTCCTGAAAGACGCCCACAACCCTTCATGTAGACAAGCATTCTCTTAGGATTCTATTAATATTAGAGATCTCATTTGATTTCCAGCATGCTGCTATTTTGGAGCGAGTAGCAAATATAATAAGACCTGTTATTGAACTAATGTATAGATGGAGGTCCAACAGACCAATAGAAAGTAAGGCCAACTTAGGTGAAGGGTTAATAGGTGTTGGTAAAAAGGAAGAGATAAAATCAAAAATAGTACGCCACAACTTTTTAATTGGGGGGCATTTCCACCACATGTGTAGGAAAATACCTGGCTGGCGCTGTAGTACATCTCCAACACTCAGGAGGGTGGTCAGTGAAAATTTTGTTCAGAGAGAATGGTGTTCTGTACCATCAATAGAGAATTTTTCTAGCCCCCTAGCGATGGTCCGAGCACCTTGATAACTTAGAAACAATTGTAAAGGCTTCATGCCATTCTCCATCTGATATGGTAGCGCCTAAATCAGAGTTCCATAAATCAAGGATACATAAGAGAGGGTTGAGCGAAGACTCTTTTAAGAGTTGATAAGCTTTAGTTATACCCTTGTCTGTGAGTTTGGTCGACAGAAGCCAATCAAATAAAGGTGAGTTAAATGGAGTAAACGTAAAAGTTTTAGTGGATTGTAGCAAATGCCTAATTCTTAGGTATTAATAAAAATCTTTGTTGGGGATACCATATTGACTGTGAATCTGGGCTAACTCGATAAATGTGCCGTCTCTCCACAGTTGAGAGATATTAGTAATACCTAGACCATCCCAATTCTCAATATCTAGGGCTGAGAGAGCCAATTGACATATCTTCAATGGTGCTGAGGATATAAAGGAGGGGATATAGAGGTGGGATATGTTCTAAAGCCCCTTTTGTTGTGTTTATAAATGGAAAAATTAAAATATATTTGCCGTTCAGCGGTGCAGTTATATGTTATAAAGCCCTTTTTGTCGTTTAATAGTGGCAAAATAAAAATATATTTGCCATTCAGTGGTGCAGTTATATGTTCTAAAGCCTTTTGTGGCGTGTATAAGTGGAAAAATAAAAATATATTTGCAGTTAAGCAGTACAGTTATATGTTATAAAGCCTTTTGTGGCATGTATTAGTGGCAAAAGAAAAATATATTTGCCGTTCAGCGGTGCAGTTATATGTTCTAAAGCCTTTTGTGGCGTGTATTAGTGGCTAAAGAAATATATATTTGCTGTTCAGCGGTGTAGTTATATGTTCTAAAGCCCTTTTGTGGCGTGTATAAGTGGAAAAATTTAAATATATTTGCCATTCAGCGGTGCAGCTATATGTTATAACACCTCTTGTGATGTGTATTATTTGCAAAATAAAAATATATTTGCAGTTTAGCGGTGCAGTTATTCGTTCTAAAGCGTTTTGTGGTGTGTATTAGTGGCAAAATAAAAATATATTTGCCGTTCAGCGGTGAAGTTATATTTTCTAAAGCCTTTTGTGGCGTGTATTAGTGGCCAAATAAAAATATATTTGCCCTTCAGCGGTGCAGTTATATGTTCTAAAGCCTTTTGTGGTGTGTTTTAGTGGCAAAAGAAAAACATATTTACGGTTCAGCGGTGCAGTTATTTGTTGTAAAGTGTTTTGTGGTGTTTATTAGTGGCAAAATAAAAATATATTTGGCGTTCAGTGGTGAACTTATATTTTCTAAAGCCTTTTGTGGCGTGTATTAGTGGCAAAATAAAAATATATTTGCCGTTCAGCGGTGCAGTTATATGTTCTAAAGCCTTTTGTGGTGTCTATTAGTGTCAAAAGAAAAATATACATGACTTTCAGCGGTGCAGTTATATGTTCTAAAGCATTTTGTGGCATGTATAAGTGGAAAAATTTAAATATATTTGCCGTTCAGCGGTGCAGCTATATGTTATAAAGCCTTTTGTGGCGCGTATTAGTGGCAAAAGAAATATATATTTGCGGTTCAACGGTGCAGTTATTTGTTCTAAAGCGTTTTATGGTGTGTATAAGTGGCAAAATAAAAATATATTTGCCGTTCAGCGGTGAACTTATATTTTCTAAAGCCTTTTGTGGCGTGTATTAGTGGCAAAAGAAAAATATATTTGCCGTTCAGCGATTCAGTTATATGTTCTATAGCCATTTTTTGTGTGTATTAGTGGGAAAAAAGGGGCTTATTAGCCATTGTGTGGTGAAGTGAGAAAAATACAGACTTTTTTGGGGTGTTTTAATTTCCTGAAAAGCCTGATTTGTAAAAGTAGAAAAAAAATTGGGCCTAATTGACGTTCTACGGAGCAGTTATATATTCTGAAGCCCTGTTTGCAGTGTATTAGTGGTGAAATAAAAATATATTCGCCATCCAGCGTTGTACTTCTCTGTTGAAAAGCCTGTTGTGTAAAAGTAGAACAAAATGTGGGCCTAATTGACATTCTGCGGTGCAGTGATATATTGTTAAGATCAGTTTGCTGTGTATTGGTGGTAAAATAAAAATATATTCGCCATCCAGCGTTGCATATATATGTTGAAGAGCCTGTTGTGTTAAAGTAAAAAAAAAAATTAGGTCTATGTGCGTTGGGGTGGGCTCCTTTTCTGACCAGATGTCTTTATCCTTTGTTTGGTGTTTCCCAGGAACATGGATTAGATTCAATAGCCGTGGCTGCCTCTGTCACTTGATGTAGTTGTGCGCACTTTATATAGATATGTATTATTATTAAGTATGTGTATTGAGACTATTTTGTGACAGTTAGGGTTTGTAAGTGTACTTGTACCCTACATAGATATGATAAAGGATACCAGGATATCACGGTTGGCGGGGAAGTCTCATGTCATGGCTTTCACCTGTTTTGCCGCCAGTTTGTAACAGTGTATGTTTGATTCTAAAGAAATTCTATTTATTAATAAAGATTTTAAAAATTTTCATGCGTGTCCTTGTTTTGGGTACTTTGGATGTGTATAGTGTGGAGGTGGCAGCAGCATGAGGAGACCACAGAATGGCAAGGTGACATCCTGTGGAGGTGGCAGCAGCATTAGAAGGCCACAGAATGGCAAGGTGACATAGTGTGGAGGTGGCAGCAGCAACAGGAGACCACAGAGTGACCCGGTGACAGAGTGAGGTAGTGGGTGGCAATAACAGTATCCGCTGATGATGGTGGGTGTAAGACGGAGCACTTGGCATCAGTTGTGTGGCCTCACGCAGGTAGCAGCATCAGAATAGTAGCTGAGGCAGGTAGCCAGAAGAAACCGGTCTCTTTTGTCAAAGTGTTGATGTGGCACCATGGATGATCTACTGTAGTCTGATGAATCAGGCATTGGTGGGTTGAAATCCTTGCTGATCCACGCCTCATTCATCCTGACAAAGGTCAGTCTCTACACATTTTGGGTGGACAGGCGAGTTCTTCTTGGGGTAACTATGGCCCCCGCCGCATCTGATGGCACACTACTGGGCAGGCCGGACAGCTTTTCCAGGGCAAACTTGGCCAGTTGCGGTAACAAATCCAGTTTGGCTGCCCAGTAGTCCAGCAGATCTTTAATGTGGTGTGGCAGCGTGCTTTCCAAGTATGCCACCACCTGCTGGTTCAGGTCCTGCTCTAAGTTTAGCTGCTGGTTAGCATTTTCTTTACTATGCGAGTGAAGAAAGCTGCTCATCAGCGACTCTAGATTCAGTCTGCTGCTGATGGAGCTGGTACTGCTCCTGCTACCTCACCCCACTAGCAGCCATGGCAGTGGAACGTGAGTGCAGATGGCCCCCCGCTCAGACCTGCGAGAGGATGGACGATGGCGCAGATAGGCAGCGGCCAACTAACTACATAGAATGTCTCTATAGTAGTTCAGTTTGTCTTCCTTTTCAGCGGGTGTAAAAAAGGCCCCCATTTTGGACCGGTAGCGAGGGTCCAACAAGGTGGAGAGCCAGAAGTCTTCCCTCTGCTGAATGGTGACAATTTGGCTGTCACTACGCAAGCAAGTGAGCATGCATCGGGCGATTTGTGCAAGTGACTCTGAGGAACTCCCTGCCTCCATCTCCACTGCATACTGCCACGGTGTGTCTGGGTCCTGTGCCTCCTCTTCCTCATCGCCCTGTAATTTGTAACTCCTCTGGCTGCTCCTCCTCTCCTGTCACCTGTGTATAAAAATCACCCAGTTCGCAACACATTGCTTGTGCTCCAATGCCCAGTTCCCAAGTGTGATCAGCTACATCATCATCATCGAGTACTGTGTGCACGTCACTGATGTCTTTCTAAACTGTCTATGGGTCAGGAGCTTGACTGCTTGCAACACCAGCTCCCATGCTACTCTCCTCATCACTACTTGCCCGCCTACCAGAGGAAGTGGCAGATGTCTCCTCCACATTTTGGCTGGCCAGTAGCTGCTGACTGTCTTCTAGTAGCTCGTCCTCACTGTATAGTGGTGCTGAGCCCACAGCATACAATACTTCTCTATTAGTGAGGAGCGGGAGGTGCCATATTCGATTTAGACGAAATTCGCGAATATTTGCTAGAAAATTCGTCTCATATTCATCTAAATCGAATATTCATCATTATTCTAGTTACCGCGGTTAATATTAATATGATTATTTAATATGCAATTTAAATAATCGCGTATTGAGATTTTAACTTAAGGCAACTTTCCTATTGGTTTGATATCTAGAATTAGCAAAGATGACGAATATGATGAATGTATTCGTCATATTCCTCAAAACGAAGATAACAAAATATTCTCCATCTTCGTTTTAGCTCCATATTTGTCATCTTCGTTAATTCTAGCAATCAAATAGTAAAGTTGACTAGAGACAGCTAAGTTTTTAATTCGCTATGGGATAATATTACTTTGCTTTTTTTTTAATAAATAGAATCATTATAATAGTTTATAATTATTATAATTATTCTATTTATTTAAAAAAAAGCAAAGTAATATAATCACATAGCGAATTAAACACAGCTTTCTCTATAGTGAATTTTCCTATTTGATTGCTAGAATTAGCAATGTTGACGAATATGGAGCTAAAACGAAGATGGAGAATATTTCCTTATGTTCGTTTTGAGGAATATGATGAATACATTCGTCATATTCATCATCTTCGTTAATTCTACCAAGCGAACCATAGTAAACCAGGTCTAAGTTGAAATCGCAATGCGATTAATAAAACTTGAAGTAAACGCATTGCGATTTCAATTTAGCACTGCTACTGTATATTTCATATTCGTTAACTTAGTTAATTCTAGCAAGCTGACCCATTAGAAACCCAGCTCTAAGTTGAAATCGCAATGCGATTACTTCAAGTAATATTGATCGCATTGAGATTTCAACTTAATTCTCACATCCGACAGTACAGTCTAGTATGGAGGCATTCCCATGGTGATGGAGACACTCCATGAGCACGGAAGTTGGCAGAAGCAGCAACGGGCACTGACTGGAGCAGCCAGGAAGCCAGGAATCCTCAGGACAGGTAAGAACTACTTTTGGGAAATGGGAAAAAAAAATATAACAATAATAATAAAAAAAAATAATATTTGAAATAGCGAATTTATAGCGCTATATTTGAAATATTCGCGAATTAGCGATGTGCCAATATTCGCTAAAAAAATTTGCTATTCGAATATTCGCTCTCAACACTATTCTCTGTCTGAGGGAACAGAAAAGGACAAATGCAGGTAGAGGACAGATGAGGGCACAGGGCCTGCTCCTGGGCCTTGCCAACTAAAGGTTGTGTCTGATGAACCCACCGACTCTTGGCTGGGGGTGTCTGATGTCACTTGGGACGAAGTCGAAGATCGAGTCAACCTTTCAAGAACTGCTGGGTTGCTGGTCAAGAGAAGACCACTAGCTGACACTGAGAGTTCAGGCCTCTCGAAGTGACCCCTGCTGCAAAGGCCCCTTACTCTGCTGCAACCTCTGCCTGTGCTATGTCAAGATGAATCAGGCATGAATCAGTGAGGATTTCAACCCACCAGTGCCTGATTCATCAGATGGTGCCACATTAACACTTTGACAAAGAGACCAGTTTCTTCTGGCTACCTGCCTCAGCTATTCTGATGCTGCTACCTGCGTGATGCCACTGTAACGAGGCGCCAAAGGTGCACTCGGTCTCCCATCAGCCGCAGACCTGCTGCTTAACTTCTGGAGCAAGGATCTGTGTTCAGCCTTGTTCCCAGGGCAGCTTTGCTAGCTGGGAGGCTCCCTGCTCCTAGGTCTGCCTTGAGCACCGAGCTGATCAATCGGTGCTCGACTTATCTGTCTGTTGGTCATGTGACGCTGGCCACGTCACATGACCCTCACTCCCCACTATAAATACAGGCAACCTGCTGGCCACAGGTTGCCTGTGATACTGGTCTATTGGAGCGTCTTTGTCCTTTGGTTCTAGTCTGCAGCTGCTTATCTGATTGACCTCCTGACCTTGTGACCTTGGCTCGTTCTTTGACCTCGACTTCGTCTCATCCTTTGTACGTATTTGCTTTCCTGGATTGACCTCGGCTTTGACTGTTGACCTTGCTTTTGCTCGTTCCATTTGTACGGCCCATTTCTCCTGATTCTGACCTTTGGCTTGTTGAACCTTCTTATCTTTCCTCTGTGCACTTACGTTAAGTAAGGGACCGTCGCCCAGTTACGCCCCGTCGCCTAGGGCGGGTAGTGTAAGTAGGCAGGGACAGGGGTTGAGGGTGGAGTCAGAGTGCTCCCTCTTTCCTTTCTCTCTGATCCCTGACAGAATCACAGGCCGAAAAGTTTTTTACCATGGACCCCTTACAGAGCCTGACTGATCACGTGCAGAATCTGGCCCAAATAGTTCAAGAATTGGGGGAGAGATTACAGGCACAAGAGATTGCTAGGGATCTTCCTGTGCCTCCCATCGCTGCCCAAGTGGCACCTGCCTTTATGGAACCCCACGTTAAGCTTCCTGACCGATTTTCAGGAGACCGTAGAAGCTTTGTGACGTTTAAGGAAAGCTGTAAGCTTTATTTTCGCTTACGTCCCTATTCCTCTGGATCTGAGCAACAGAGGGTGGGGATCATTATTTCCTTATTACAGGGGGACCCCCAGGATTGGGCATTCTCGTTGCTTCCGATTCGCAATGCCTCCAATCCGTTGAAGCATTTTTTCAGGCGCTAGGTGTGTTATATGACGAACCTGACCGTGCCATGGTAGCAGAGACCCAGCTGAAATCCCTCAGACAGGGTGACCGTCCGGTTGAGGAGTACTGTACCTTATTCCGTAAATGGTGCGTTTCCTCAGAGTGGAACGAACCGGCCCTCAAAAGTCAATTTAAGTCCGGTTTGTCTGACACCCTCAAGGATATGCTAGTGTGTTATCCACCCCCCGAAACCTTAGAACAAACCATGACGTTAGCCATTAGGCTAGACAGACGGGTTAGGGAACGACAGCGAGAACACCTTCTTGTTCCACAGATGGTTCCCAAGATGGAGATGGGTCCGGTGATAGCAAAATCTGAAGGCTTCTCTGATGAACCCATGCAGCTGGGCATGGCAAGAAAGGAACAGCGCCGTCGTCGTGGACTGTGCTTCTACTGTGGCGGCTCCGATCACTGGGTCCGACAGTGCCCTAAGATCCCTTCTTCCGGAGGTCCACCCAAACCAGAGGGCTCAACAGATATGTTACTCCCTGGGGTGGTAAGAAAAAAGCTGCTGGTTCCTATTACTGTGTCTCTGGGGACAGTCAGGGGTTTTGGTGACGCCTTTATTGATTCCGGGTCAGCATCTAATTTCATTGACCGTAAATTTGCTATCCAAATAGGAATTCCGATTTTAGACCTTCCTCGCTCAGTGAACATTGTAGCCATTGATTCCACTCCCCTGGCGGGTGGTACGGTCAAGTTTTGTAACCCGGAGATCTCTCTTTCGGTAGGGGTGTGTCACACTGAGAGATGTTCATTCCTAATTCTTGAGAATCTACCCGTAAATGTAGTATTAGGTATGCCCTGGCTCCAATTACATAATCTGGTTATTAATTGGGCTACTGGTGAGATAGAAAGATGGGGTTCTCAGTGTAAGTCCTGTTTATCGGTTGCTTTAGCAGGGGTTCATACTATATCCCAAACCCTTCCGCCATATATTAGGGATTATGCTGATGTGTTTTCGTCATCCGAGCTAAAAGAATTACCGCCCCATAGACCGTATGATTGTGCTATAATTAGTACCTGGGTCCCGATATCCCAAAGGAAGAATTTATAACCTATCTGGTCCCAAACGAAATTCAATGAGGGAATATATTAAAGAGAGTTTGGATAAGGGGCACATTAGGCCCTCGGTATCTCCAATGGGTGCGGGGTTCTTTTTTGTTAAAAAAAAAGGATGGAGGACTCAGACCCTGTATTGATTACCGTAAATTAAATATTATTACTGTTAAAAATCATTATTCCCTCCCTTTAATTCCCGACCTGTTCAATCAGGTTTTAGGAGCTGCCTGGTTTTCCAAACTCGACTTGAGGGGCGCTTACAATTTGATCCGAATAAAGGAGGGTGATGAATGGAAGACTGCATTTAACACTCCTGAGGGACATTTTGAATACCTAGTTATGCCTTTCGGGCTTAGTAATGCCCCAGCTGTCTTCCAAAATTTTATGAATGACATTTTCAGGGAATTCATTGGGAAGTTTTTAATCATCTATCTTGATGATATTCTGATTTTTTCTCCCACCTGGGACTCGCATGTGAGACATATAAGACTAGTACTAGACATTTTAAGGGTAAACCTATTATCAGCTAAACTTGAGAAATGCATTTTTGGAGTACAGGAGATCCTGTATCTTGGGTATGTCCTCACTCCTTATTCTTTCAAAATGGATGCTGGGAAGGTACTGGCAATCCAGGAATGGGTGAGGCCATCATCCCTTAAAGCCTTACAGCGCTTTTTGGGTTTCTCCAATTATTATCGCAAGTTTATTAAAAAATTTTCCATTATCGCCAAACCGTTAACAGATCTTACCAAAAAAGGGGCAGATCTAGTCAATTGGTCTGAGGAGGCCATTCAAGCCTTTGAGAATCTTAAAAGAAGTTTCACTAGTGCCCCAGTCTTAATTCAACCAAATCTGGAGGAACCTTTTATAGTGGAGGTAGATGCCTTTGAGGATGGAGTGGGCGCAGTATTGTCTCAAGGACCCTCTAACTTCTCTAACCTCAGACCTTGTGCCTTTTTCTCCAGAAAATTTTCTCCTACAGAAAGGAATTATGATATTGGGAACCGTGAGCTGCTAGCTATTAAGTGGGCATTTGATGAATGGAGACATTTTTTGGAGGGGGCAAAACATAAAATTACCGTTCTTACTGATCATAAGAATTTGTTATTTCTTGAGTCCGCTAAGTGTTTAAACCCTCGTCAAGCCAGATGGGCATTATTCTTTACTCGATTTAATTTTTCCATTACTTACAGGCCAGGAAGTAAGAACGTAAAGGCCGATGCCTTGTCAAGAAGTTTTTCTGCCTTTCAGTCTTCCGATACCCCTCTGGAACCCATCCTTCCAGCCAATATCATCATGGCATCATTATCCTCTGATATTGAATCAGCTCAACATCTGGCACCTGCGCATACACCTTCAGATAAGTTATTCGTTCCCGCGCATTTTCGGCTCCAGTTGTTGGGTGAGTGTCATGATTCTGTTTTATGTGGTCACCCTGGCATGGAAGGCACTCGTGAGTTGGTTTCCAGAGCATACTGGTGGCCTACTTTGTCAAGAGACGTCAATGCATATGTGTCTGCTTGTGAAGTGTGCGCTAGATCTAAAACTGTTAGGACACGTCCTGCTGGGGAGTTACAACCACTACCCATTTCCAGTAGGCCCTGGTCGCATATTTCTATGGATTTTATTACTGACCTGCCGTCTTCTGAGGGTAAGTCAGTGGTTTGGGTAGTGGTTGACAGATTTAGTAAGATGGTACATTTTGTTCCACTGAGTAAACTTCCTAGTGCTAAGAGTCTAGCTACTGTTTTTATTGATCACATTGTACGACTTCACGGGATCCCGGAAAATATTGTTTCTGACAGAGGCGTTCAATTTGTTTATAAATTCTGGAGAGCCTTCTGTCAGAGAATTGGGATTTCTTTGGCCTTCTCGTCTGCTTTTCACCCTGAGACTAATGGTCAGACGGAACGACTAAATCAGACCCTTGAGCAATTTTTAAGATCCTACATCTCTGAAAATCAACATGTGTGGGTAAAATTTCTTTCTCTGGCAGAATTTGCTATAAATAACCGTGTGTAATCTTCTACTGGGGTTTCTCCTTTCTTTTGTAACCTTGGAATACATCCTCGATTTAACTCTAGCTCGTTGATACCTTCTTCTAACCCTGAAGCCAATAGAGTAACTTCTGAACTGTGCACAGTTTGGGCACGGGTCCAAGTGAACCTGCAAAAAGCCCAAGAACAACAAAAACGGATGGCTAATAGGAAGCGTTCTAAGGGGGTTAATTTTGAGCTTGGTGATAGGGTCTGGTTGTCTACTCGAAATCTACCGCTGAAGGTGTCCTCTAGGAAACTGGCACCATGGTTTGTTGGGACCTATGAGATTATTGGAGTTATTAATCCTGTATCTTTTAGATTGAGATTGCCGGACTCTTTTCGCATTCATAATGTTTTCCATAAATCGTTGCTTAAGAAATATGTTCCACCCATTGTTCCGTCGCAGTCAGCTCCTCCTCCCATACAAATTGACAATAAAGAGGAGTTTGTAATCTCCAGAATTGTGGATGTTAGAAAGGTCCGAAACTCCTGGCAGTACCTTGTCCACTGTAAGGGCTATGGACCTGAGGAGAGGTCTTGGGTCCCAGCTACTGACATCCACGCTCCGAGACTCATCAAAAAGTTTCATAATGAGCATCCTGAGAGATTTGTACCCAAGGACTTGGGTCCGGTGGCCCCTCGTAGAAGGGAGGGTACTGTAACGAGGCGCCAAAGGTGCACTCGGTCTCCCATCAGCCGCAGACCTGCTGCTTAACTTCTGGAGCAAGGATCTGTGTTCAGCCTTGTTCCCAGGGCAGCTTTGCTAGCTGGGAGGCTCCCTGCTCCTAGGTCTGCCTTGAGCACCGAGCTGATCACTCGGTGCTCGACTTATCTGTCTGTCGGTCATGTGACGCTGGCCACGTCACATGACCCTCACTCCCCACTATAAATACAGGCAACCTGCTGGCCACAGGTTGCCTGTGATACTGGTCTATTGGAGCTTCTTTGTCCTTTAGTTCTAGTCTGCAGCTGCTTATCTGATTGACCTCCTGACCTTGTGACCTCGGCTCGTTCTTTGACCTCGACTTTGTCTTATCCTTTGTACGTATTTGCTTTCCTGGATTGACCTCGGCTTTGACTTTTGACCTTGCTTTTGCTCGTTCCATTTGTACGGCCCGCTTCTCCTGGTTCTGACCTTTGGCTTGTTGACCCTTCTTATCTTTCCTCTGTGCACTTACGTTAAGTAAGGGACCGTCGCCCAGTTACGCCCCGTCGCCTAGGGCGGGTAGTGTAAGTAGGCAGGGACAGGGGTTGAGGGTGGAGTCAGAGTGCACCCTCTTTCCTTCCTCTCTGATCCCTGACAGCCACACATCTGATGCCAAGTGCTCCTTATTACATCCACCATCATCAGCGGATACTGTTATTGCCCCCCGCTAACCCACTCTGTCACCGGATCACTCTGTGGTCTCCTTATGCTGCTGCCACCTCCACACTATGTCACCTTGCCACTCTCTGGTCTCCTCATACTGCTTCCACCTCCACACTATGTCACCTTGCCATTCTGTGGTCTCCTCATGCTGCTGCCTGCTCCACACTATGTCCCCTTGCCACTCTATTGCCTCCTCATGCTGATGCCACCTCCACACTATGTCACCTTGCCACTCTGTAGTCTCATCATGCTTCTGCCACCTCCACATTATGTCACCTTGCCACTCTGTGGCCTCCTGATGCTGCTGCCACCTCCACACTCTGTCATAGTGTAACTCTGTGTCTACTAATGCTGCTGCCACCTCCACACTATGTCACCTTGCTACTCTGTGGTCTTTTGATGCTGCTGCCACCTCCAAACTATGTCACCTTGCCACTTTGTGGCCTTCTGATGCTGCCGCCACCTCCACACTATTATTGTGCCACTCTGTGGCCTCCTCCTGATGCTGCCGCCACCTTCAGACTCATGCTGCTTCCTCCTCATAACTATGTAATATGGCCACTCTGTGGACTTCTCATTCTGTTTCCACCCTCCCCACTTCATGACTGGGCCACTATTTTGCCTTTCGGCTTGGCTGAGATCATCATTTATTTGACCTTTCTTCTGATCTGTCAGAAGGAAGGAAAATGAGACGCACAATGGATCCTGTCTGTGTAGCAGCTTAAAGGCTTGTATGGTCCCATCAGAATTGGCTTATGATTTGGTTGCTAAAAGCATGAGTGGGTACAAAACACAGAAGACATGCAAATATTCCATTCACATGTCATGTCTGTTTTGGATCCACTCCTGTTTTTTTTGGCTTTAGCAATACTGATGGATTACTAATAATCAGTTACATCAACACAAACTTACTGCTGACACCCTCTCCACTCTGTCGGGGGGCTCTACTTGTATAAGCGTTTAATATAACAGGTTCTGTACACATCTATGTGGAATCAGCTGACGATGGTGTAAAAAGTGCGCTTATTCTTGGCGCTAACATCGAAATGTAATGCTGAGTTCATACTTGAGTAATTTGGTAAGTTTTGGCTCCATTACTGCCCAAATAAGTGAAGTGTGCAATGATTCTAAGAGCGACGCCTGTCATCTGCATGTCATACTGACTCACAGTATTATTTCACTACCACAGCAGACTCCCTATGCGTGTTACTGCAAGGCATAGTGTTCTACACCACTATAAAGGCTCTCTGCAGCCAATAGACGTTTTTTAACATAATTTAAAACAATTAAATTCAGATCGAACCAAATTTTTTCAGAAAATTCGGCAAACCGGACTAATCGAATTTTTGAAAAATTTGCTCATCTCTAATCATTTTCACTATTTTGCATATACTTGCCAGCCAACATTAACACCTACTAATATTGTTCTGCCAAAACAACTCTGCCCCCTCAATGCATAAACTCTGCAAGACCTATGATTAGTTATATTGTTATCTGGCAACAACACACAAGCATCTGTTCTAGGGATAAGCAAATTGACAAGATGAAACATCCGAAGTTGATTCGCATAATACTTTGTTTGAATACTGTACGGAGCGAGCGCTCCATACAGTATTAGAATGTATTGGCTCCTATGACCCGAAGTTATTACTTTGCGAAGTCTCGAGAGACTTTGCATAATTACTTCATAAATCAATTTCTACTGTAAAATACCATTTTACCAATACCATTCGGTTCCAAGTGAGAAAAAATGAGAAGTGTCTGTGTTTTTTTTTTTTTTTTTATATGATATGAACTCTCCTGAGTGCCGACCGGAATCTACTGTGATTTTTTTTTTTAGGCTGGTGGTACTCGAACAGGTCATTTTGATTGTAAGTCTCAGCATTTTAGAGCTCACAGTAAATGCTGGTAATGTGTTCACTATTAGTTTCTGACCTATAGATATAGGCATATTTTACTTATTATCTTTAAAGTAAATTTTATAGTTTTCCAATTTGCCCATAAAAAAATGTTGACTGTCCATGATTTTTCGATAAATTGTCAGTGTAAAAAAATCCAGCTGTGTACAGCTGTGCAGCCCTATATGTAGCAGGTTGTGATGCCCTCTATTTTCTGACAATCTTTTCAGCAATTCATGCTACAATGATTTTTCTGTGGGATTGGACTGCACGGCTAGCCTACACTCATGTATTCATGAATAAATATTAAACAACCATGACCCTGTCACAGCTTTGCTGGCTGTTCTTCTTTGTAGTATTGAGCTTGAATATTCGAATACACAAATTTTAATCGCAAATATCGCCACTTCGAGAATTCACGAATATTTAGAATATAGTGCTGTATATTCGTATTTACGAATACTGTTGATCGAGAATATTCTAATAGTGAATTTATCGCAAATTTATCGTGAATATTGGCACTTAGCCACACCCCAAGCAACCGATAGGAAAGTTGACTACCCCTTAGTGTTGATCGTGAATATTCTAATTGCTAATTTACCAATTTTTGCAATCAAGTAAATAATGACTGGAGATTACAAATTCTCGAATTTGCAAATTTATGGTGAATATTCGGCCAAAAATTTGCAAAATATCACAAATTCGAATATTGCCTATGCCGCTCATCACTTTGGACCACTTGTACCATCCACTGCCTACTGGGACGACCCCACAAGATCTGAGATTTTGGAGATGATCCAATTCAGGATTAAAGCCATCACATCGTGGACATTGATAGAGTCACTTAGATCTTTACGCTTGCCCATTTCTCAAGCTTCCAGCAAATCAACTTCAAGAACTGCCTGTTCACTTGCTATCTAATAAATTCCACTCCATAACAGGTGTCATTGTCAAGACATTGTCCATTGTATTTACTGCAACTGTGGTTTCTCTGGTAGTTAAAGTGTGATCTGTATGATTCTAATTCCGGCAATAGTTATACAGTATCATCATACAGTATTTATAACTTTACAGTGATTTATGTGTGAAACGTTAGCATACAACATTTACAGACCTCCTTACAAACATAGATACTGCACATTTGTACATCTATAAAAGAGAAAAGCTAAACCTATCCCATACATTTTACAATTAATTACCTCTAAACTGATGTACACCTAACAAAGTATGTTTTTCTGCAGGAACCAATGAACCTCTGAAGACTTCACATATTTAAACTAGATAAAACATAGTTTAGTAATTTTACTGACTACTTTTTGTGATGAGAAGTATTGCTATAGGGTCACTAATCTTAAGTGTGTAGGAACATGATTACTAAGTCATTTTTTTACTTCTCACTGTAGGGTCAGATAAAAACTGATGGAACGCTGACAAGAAATTATCTTTCACATCCCTTTTATTTGTACTTGAAAAGGATCTGTAGGTATTTTCAAGTCACTGCCAAGTATGATTAAAAGTGTTCAACTAGGCGAGATATAAGTTAGAGTTGGCTGTAAGCTGTCCACACTTGATAAAGTTCTATTTTAATGTATTCTGTACTCTGCCTTGTTTTAGACCCCCAATAACTCACCAGCCGAGATCTCACACTGCCTATTGAACCTCTCCTTAATGAATGCAATTATTGGCCGAACAACCTCTTCAATTTCTACATGTACTGCATTTGAAAAAAAACAAAAAGCAGGGGGCGTGTCCGGCAGCCGAGGTGAGAGGACGGCCATCTGCACAGCTCTGACAAAGTTAATCTAATCTATTGCCATCTACCCTCCTCAAGAACTTTTATGGGCATTAACCTTCCCCAAAACATTTGGTGACAACTTTGAATACAGTTTGAGCCAAATTCCGAGTAATTTGACCTGTTGGAACCGAAGTACTGCTCTGGCCTACTAACTGTGGAAAGCCGCGGAGTTTAATATATTTTGGGCCACATCAGAGGGATGTCGGAAAGTCTGATTCACGGTACAAGCAGCCTTTGGATACTCACCACCTCCAGGACGAGGCTGCCATCTTGACTGGCATCACAAGGTCCCCACCGACAGCGAGGCTTCAGCTAACTCCTGGACCCCAACAGTGACTCCCTCGACTAAGGAGTGTACCTGAATCATACTTGGAGGTGTTTGAGGCCCCTTGGGCCAGATTATTGCTTGCGCCTCATGCCAACTCCAGGGCCCCCCCCCCCCCCATTGTCTATATCATCACCCTTCCGACTGATTAATAAGCCCTAAAAGGGGTGGCTTTAAGAGGTGAATTTAAGCTACAGCGGAGGTTAAGGTCCTTTAGCACTTATGGTGAAAATTGGCAGATATAAGGGCTTAAGCCAAGAAACACAGAAGCCCCCAAGGAACTCTTCTTTATCGCAACTTGATCTAGACAAGTACGTGATAAAGAAGTTACAAGTATAAATGGGGGCTCCGTCCTCAACCCACAAAAGTTCTAAACTACGTCAAGCACTTACGCAACAGCAGAAAGATAGTGATGAAGAAAACAATGCAGACATCTCTTCTGACCTCCCTATATCTAGGTCTTTTATCTCCCAGGCTAAACTTTGCACAAAAAGAACAGGTGACGAAGAAAGCCAGAAAGAGTGCCCAAATACAATATGAAGGTTCACCCATTCTCCTATTTCAAGACCTAGCCCCTGATACTCTAAACAAGAGGCGTGTTTTTAAACCACTGACAGACTACCTGAGACATAAACCTTTTGCTTTTCAATGGCTGTTCCCATTCAGGAAACTTGGAAAGAAAAAAGATACGTTATCAGATCCCCAAAAGACCTCCCGGATGTTTTTTCTGCACTGGAGATGGAGAATGTGGACATTCCAGACTGGTCAGCGACAAATGACGTCTTCATTCCCTGCGAAATTTCTCCATCAACTCCATGGGAGACAGTAGTTTCTGGTAAAGCACAAAGAGTAAAGAAGAAAAAGGGAAGACTGACCCTGCGATGCATCATCACTAGAGTTGAGCAGACACCTGGAAGTTTGGGTTCGACTGGTTCGGCTGAACTTCACAAAAAATTCGAATTTTTGGGCACTAAAATGGCTGTAAAAAAAAGTCCTGGAAAGAGCTAGAGGGCTGCAAAAGGCAGCAAAATGTGCTTAAGAGCATGGCAAGTGCTCTGAAAACAAATGGGGATATATAAAAAACTTAAAATAAAATAAAATAGATAAAAATTAAAAATGATTAACCTGCAACTCGGAGGAGAAGGTTGATGTGGAGTCGGAGGTTGAAGAGGCGGTGAATGTGTTGTTGTAGGTGAAAGCGGTGATAGAGACATCCTCTGTAGTCAGTTGGCAGGTGCCTATCTGCTCCTTCGTCTATCCTCTCGTGGATCCGAGCTGGGGGCCCCTTTGCGCTTACATTCCACTGAGGTGGGGTGGCAGGAGCAGTACCAGCTCTATCAGCAGCAGCCTGAGTCTAGAGTCGCCCATGAGCAGCTTTCTTCACCTGCATAATGAAGAAAGTACACACCAGTAGCAGCAGCTAGACCTGGAGGAGAACTTGAACCAGCAGGTGGTGGCGTACTTAAACAGCACCCTGGCACCCCACATTGAAGATCCGATGGACTACTGGGCAGCCAACCTGGATTTGTGGCAGCAACTAGCAGAGTTTGCCCTTGAAAAGCTGTGCTGCCCGGCCAGTAGTGTGGCATCAGAGTGGGTGTTTAGTGCAGCGGGGGCCATAGTTACCCCAAGAAGAACTAGCCTGTTCACCCAAAATGTGGAGAGACTGAACTTTCTCAAGATTAATCAGGCGTGGAACATCCAGGATTTCCACCCACAAATGCCTGATACATCAGATTAGATCATCCATGCTGCCTCACTCAAACCTTGACAAAAGAGATCGGTTTCTTCTGGCTACCTGCCTCAGCTACTATTCTTTTGCTGCCACCCGCCTGATGCCACACATCTGATGCCAAGTGCTCTTTCAAACACCCACCATTGGCAGCGGGTATTGTTATTGCCACCCACCTCCACACTATGTCATCATGCCACTCTGTGGCCTCCTCCTGATGCTACTTCTGCCGCCACCTCCACAGTCTGTCATTGTGCCACTCTGTGGCCTCCTGATTTTGCCGCCATCTCCAGACTCTCTCATTGTGTCACTCTGTGGCCTCTTGATGCTGCTGTCACGTCCAGACTCTGTCATTGTACCACTCTGTTGCCTCCTCCTGATGCTGATGCCACCTCCACACTCTGTCTTCATGCCATTCTGTGGCTTCCTCCTGATGCTGCTGCTGCCGCCACCTCCACACTTTGTCATTGCATCACTCTGTGGCCTCCTGATTCGGCCGCCACCTCCAGAGTCTGTCATTGTGCCACTCTGTAGCCTCCTGATGTTGATGCTGCCTCCTCCATATTCTGTCATCTTGCCATTCTGTGGCCTCCTCCTGATGCTGTTGCTGCCACCACCTCCACAAGTTGTCATTGTGCCACTCTGTGGCCTCCTGATTTTGCTGCCACCTCCAGACTCTGTTATTGTGCCACTCTGTAATCTCCTAATGCTGCCGACACATCCAGACTCTGTCATTGTGCCACTCTGTATTCTTCTTATGTTGCTGCTGCCACCTCCACACTCTGTCGTTTTGCCACTCTGTTGCCTCCTCATGATGCTGCTGCTGCTGTCACCTCCACACTTTGTCATTGTGCTACTCTGTGGCCTCTTGATGCTGCCGCCACCTCCAGACTCTGTCATTGTGCCACTCTGTAGCTTTCAGATGTTGCTGCTGCCCCCTCCACATTCTTTCATCTTGCCGTTCTGTGGCCTCCTCATGATGCTGCTGCCGCCACCTTCACACTCTGTCATTGTGCCACTCTGTGGCCTCCTGATGCTGCCGCCTCCTTCAGACTCTGTCATTGTGCCACTCTGTAGTATCCTGATGCTGCCGCCACCTCCAGACTCTGTCTTTGTGCCACTCTGTAGCCTCATGATGTTGCTGCTGCCACCTTAACACTCTGTCATTGTGCCACTCTGTAGCCTCCTGATGTTGTCGCTGCCTCCTCCACATTCTGTTGTCTTGCTACTCTGTGGCATCCTCCTGATGCTGCTGCTACCGTCACCTCCACACTCTGTCATTGTGCCACTCTGTTGCCTCCTCCTGATGCTGCTGCCACATCCACACTGTGTGATAATGCCATTTTGTGGCATCTTCCTGATGCTGCTGCTGCTGCCACCTCCACACTTTGTCATTACGCTACTCTGTAGCCTCCTAATGTTGCTGCTGCCTCCTCCACATTCTGTCATCTTGCCATTCTGTGGCCTCCTCGTGATGCTGCTGCCGTAACCTCCACACCCTGTCATTGTGCTACTCTGTGGCCTCCTGATTTTGCCGCCACCTCTAGACTCTGTCACTGTGCCACTCTGTGGCCTCCTGATGCTGCCGCCACCTCCAGACTCTGTCATTGTGCCACTCTGTAGTCTCATGATGTTGCTGCTGCCACCTTCACACTCTGTCGTTTTGTCACTCGGTTGCCTCCCCCTGATGCTGCTGCCACCTCCACACTCTGTCGTCATGCCACTCTGTGGCATCCTTCTGATGCTGCTGCTTCTGTCACCTCCACACTCTGTCATTGCGCTACTCTGTGGCCTCTTGATGCTTCCGCCACCTCCAGACTCTCTCATTGTGCCACTCTGTAGCCTCCTGATGTTGCTGCTGCCTCCTCCACATTCTGTTGTCTTGCTACTATGTGGCATCCTCTTGATGCTGCTGCTACCGTCTCCTCCACACTCTGTCATTGTGCCACCTTGTGGCCTGCTTATGTTGCTGCTGCCACCTCCACACTCTATCATTGTGCCACTCTGTTGCTTCCTCCTGATGCTGCTTCCACCTCCACACTCTGTCATAATGCCATTTTGTGGCATCCTCCTGATGCTGCTGCTTCCGCCACCTCCACACTTTGTCATTGCGCCACTCTGCGGCCTCCTGATGTGGCCACCACATACAGACTCTCTCATTGTGCCACTCTGTAGCCTCCTGATGTTGCTGCAGCCACCTCCACACTCTGTCGTTTTGCCACTCTGTTGCCTCCTCCTGATGCTGCTGCCACCTCCACACTCTGTCGTCATGCCACTCTGTGGCATCCTCCTGATGCTGCCGTCACCTCTACACTTTGTCATTGCGCTACTCTGTGGCCTCTTGATGCTGCTGTCACCTCCAGACTTTGTCATTGTGCCACTCTGTAGCCTCCTGATGTTGCCGCTGCCTCCTCCACGTTCTGTTATCTTGCTACTCTGTTGCTTTCTCCTGATGCTGCTGCCACCTCCGCACTCTGTCGTCATGCCACTCTGTGGCATCCTTCTGATGCTGCTGCTGCCGCCACCTCCACACTTTGTCATTGCGCTACACTGTCGCCTCTTGATGCTGCCGCACCTCCAGACTCTGTCATTGTGCCACTCTGTAGCCTCATGATGTTGCTGTTGCCTCCTCCACATTCTGTCGTCTTGCTACTCTGTGGCATCCTGCTGATGCTGCTGCTACATTCACCTCCACACTCTGTCATTTTGCCACTTTGTGGCCTCCTTATATTGCTGCTGCAACCTCCACACTCTGTCATTGTGCCACTTTGTGGCCTCCTGATGCTGCCGCCACCACCTCCAGACTCTGTCATTGTACTACTCTGTAGCCTCATGATGTTGCTGCTGCCACCTCTACATTCTGTCATTGTGCCACTCTGTTGCCTCCTCCTGATGCTGCTGCTGCAACCTCCATAATCTGTTGTCATGCCACACTGTGGAATCCTCCTGACGCTGCTGCTGCCTCCACCTCCACCTCCACACTCTGTCATTGTGCCACTCTGTGGCCTCCTGATGCTGCCGCCACCTTCGCACTCTGTCTTTGTGCCGCTCTGTAGCCTCCTAATGTTGCTGCTGCCACCTCCACACTCTGTCATTGTGCCACTCTGTTGCCTCCTCCTGATGCTGCTGCCACCTCCACACTGTCATCATGCCCCTCTGTGGCATCCTCATGATGCAGCTGCTGCCTTCACCTCCACACTTTGTCACTGCGCTAATCTGTGGCCTCTTGATGCTGCCGCACCTCCAGACTTTGTCATTGTGCCACTCTGTAGCCTCATGATGTTGCTGCTGCCCCCTCCACATTCTGTCGTCTTGCTACTCTGTGGCATCCTCCTGATGCTGCTGCTACAGTCACCTCCACACTCTGTCATTTTGCCACTTTGTGGCCTCCTTATGTTGCTACTGCAACCTCCACACTCTGTCATTGTGCCACTCTGTGGCCTCCAGATGCTGATGCTGCTGCTGCCGCCACCTCCACACTTTCATTGCGCCACTCTGTGGCCTACTGATGCTGCCACCACCTCCAGACTCTCTCATTGTGCAACTCTGTAGCCTCCTGATGTTGCTGCTGCCTCCTCCACATTCTGTTGTCTTGCTACTCTGTCACCGCCACACCCTGTCATTGTGCCAATTTGTGGCCTCCTTATGTTGCTGCTGCAACCTCCCCACTCTGTCATTGTGCCACTCTGTGGCCTCTAGATGCTGCCGCCACCTCCAGACTCTTTCACTGTGCCAGTCTGTGACTTCATGATGTTGCCGCTGCCACCTCCACACTCTGTCATTGTGCCAACCTGTGGCCTCCTCCTGATGCTGCTGCCGTGACCACCATACTCTGTTATTGTGCCACTCTGTGGCCTCCTGATGCTGCTACTGCCACCTCCACGCTCTGTCATTGTGCCACCCAGCGGCCTCCTACTGATGTTGCTGCTGCCACCTCCAGACTCTGTCATTGTGCCACTCTGTGGCCTCCTTATGCTTCCACCTCTCTCCACCACTCTGTAGACTTCTCATTCTGTTCCCACCCTCCCCACTTCATGACTGGGCCATTATTTTGCCTTTTTGGCTTGGCTGACATCATCTTTTATTTAAACCTTTTTCTGATCTGTCAGCAGGAAAGAAAAAATGAGACGCACAACATATCCTCTTTGTGTAGCAGCTGTAAGGCCTGTGTGGTCCCATCAGAATTTGGCTTGTGATTTGGTAGCCAAAAGCAGGAGTGGGTACAAAACAAAGAAGACATGCAAATATTCCGTTCACATGTCATCTCTGTTTTGGATCCACTCCTGTCGTTTTTGGGCATTAGCAATACTTATGGATTACTGACCAAATGCTGACCAAGTGAAGGCAAATGCTCAACAGACAGGATCCGTTTTTTGGGGGGTTATTGTTCTGACATATCCGATTAAGGGAAATATAATCAGTGATGTCAACACAAACTTACTGCTGACACCTTTTCCACTCTGTCAGAGGGGGCTCTACTTTTATAAGCGTTTAATAGAACAGGTACTGTTTACATCTATGAGGATTCAGCTGACAATGGTGTAAAAGGAGTGCACTTAGTTTTGACACTAACATTGTCCTCAAGGCTGAGTTAATACTTGAGTTATTTGGTCAGTTTTGGCCCAGTGACTGCCCAAATAAGTGAAGTGTGCAGTGATTCTAAGAGCGACACCTGTCATACGGACTCACAGTATTATTTCACTACCAAAGCAGAGTCTTTATGCTTGTTACTGCAAGGCACAGTCTTCTATACCACCATAAAGGCTGTCAGCAGTCAGGAAACGGCCGTTTTTTTTTAAGTAATTTGCTGCGAATATACTCTGATCAAACCAAATTATTTTCCGAAAAATTCTGCAAACCAGCGAATCCAATTTTTGAAAAATTCGCTCATCTCTATTTGTAACGTTAGTATTTTTTTCGTTCAAATTATGACATTATTGATAAATGTCCCCCACTATGTTCCAGTATATATTTAAAACATTTAACATTTACAAAAATTTACATTTACACGATCGTATGTGTTTTGCAATACGCAAATTGTGGATCCGCATCTGTTTTTTTGGTGCATCCGTTTTTTGGGCGGATCAATTGTAATAATGCCTATCCATGTCCGCAAAACGGACTAGAATAGGACATGCTCTATTTTTTTGCGCTGCTACGGAACGGACGTACAGATGCAGATAAAAGACAGTTTTGCTGTCAGCATTTTTTGCAGAACCATTGAAATTAATGGGTCCCCATTCTATCCGCAAAAAAAAACAGAACGGACACGGAAACAAAATACGTTTGTGTGCATGTTGCCTAACAGCGAGAAAATTAAAAAAAAAAATTCAATTTTATTTGACTTCCACTTGCCAACTATACTTTTTAGGATTATTATTACTCACATATGTCATTTCTGAATGTATCTTGTATATGTTTACTGACATATACGATCTTTTGCAGATCCAGAAGAAACAAAAGGATACTGGCTGCACGAGATCAAGTGGATGAGGTGAGTTTTTTTAATTATGTTTAACCCCTCAATGGCCATTTTATTTAGTATTCTATCTTAAGAATTCTATTATTTTCCGTTAGGAAAATAATAAAGTGAAGCTCGGGTCCCCATTGACTTTAATGGGGTTCAGGTTCGGTGTTCGGGTCAAGTTCGGGTTCCGAACCCGAACTTTGACCTGAAGTTCGGCTTATCCCAGTGAACCCGAACTTTACCGGGTTCGCTTATCTATAATCCTAAACCATAAATCAGAGGTTATTGCTGCTTTAACCTGTGATGATGTTAGATTATTCACTACATTAAAGGGGTATTCCCATCTCAGACAATAGGGGGCATAGTGATAGGATATGATAGGTGCGGGTCCCTCTGGGTTCCGCACCTACAACGAGAACGAAGTGGGGAGCGCTGTGGCTGGAAGACCCTGAATTTCACGGGGTCCGTCCACCACCAAGCGCTGCTCCTCACTGCTCCCATAGAAGTGAATGGGAGTGCGCGACCCATGATCTCGGCTATTTTCGGCGGCCCAATAGAAATGAATGGTGGCCGGCTGCACATGCGCAGTGCACCCTCCGTTCATTTCCTCGCTCCATTCTCATTGTAGGCGTGGGTCCCAGCGGTGGGACCCACACCTATCAGACAATGGGGGCATATCCCCTTTAAGCTGCTCTTGAATAATGAATACAATGAATGGTAGGACTTCAAGGCAAAATATTAATTACATTTTCTTGTGATACAAAGATGAAATCTATTGAGACACATTATTGAATGTATTAAAAATGCACACAAAATACTGATCTGTCCACTAGACAAGTTTTGAAAAATTAGATTCTTGCAAGAAATTTGATTAGTTACACATTAATCGCGTATCACTTTTTTAAAAGCCTACATTAATCGCGTATCACTTTTTTAAAAGCCTATCAATCAATTGGAACATTTTTAAAGGATGCTTAGACAGAAGTTCACCCATTAAAACAAAAGAAAAAACACATACATAGAATAAATTCATCCTTTATTAATGCATAGTAACCAATATATTACAACAATAACATTAAAATAGCACCAAAATAGAAGGTGCAATGATGAAAAGCGTGGGGCTCCCCAGAAAACACGGTCAAAGGTTAAAGTGCACTTGTGCTTAAATACAACTTCAACGGACCATATTATCCCAACTTGTTGTATGGCACCAGAAAAACTTCATTATCTGGGTCCCAAATGCCTTTAAAGCTATAAAAATACAACAACAGGGGGCGCTAGACAACCAAAGTCACACCACCCAATATAATAGTTCAAGCATACCAACATAAACAATAATAAATGACTCAGCAGGCACAAACTCCCATACTGACCGTGGACTGGAGAGACACCCGTACCCCAACGCACGTTTCACTGACGCTTCCTCAAGGGGGAGAAGTGCACCCATCTAACAGCCATTAAAAATAGTAATATGCTAGTGCAATATGGCCCTTTAGGTCTAAAAAAAATAAAATAATCACTCACCACTCCATCACTGATGATGTTACCATGTGATCATCCTTCCGCAGGTCTTTTTCAATCAAGAGATGGACTGCCTCTGAACGAGCAAATGGGTAAAATAAGAATGATTTTTTTCTATGCTTTTGAAGTGATCTCCAGCTGTCATTTTTTAGCAAAAATTATTTACCATGAAGCGTGAGGAAATTGGACTTGGTTTAGAATTTTTACACAAAATTTGGACTAAATTCCACTTTGGATGCTATGCTTCGCTGAACACTAATGTCCACCCTTACCTTGGTCTGAAATTAATTCAACACAATATTGCAAGGTGCTAACCCTAAATGCTGCAATTCACAACAAAACAGGTTGGCTACACATAAACATTAGAGATGAGCGAATTGAAGTTGACGAAGTGGAATTCGATCCGAATTTCAGGAAAAATTTGATTCTCAACAAATCTGAATTTCCTCATGCTTCGTGGTAATGAATCACAATTATTCCTAAAATGGCTGCTGCACGTGTGAGGACATGGATCAAGGAACTCTGGGAAGGCGGTATCACCCATAATGCCATGCATGCAGCCAATCAGCAGCCAGCCAGCTTTGTGATGTCCCAGCTCTATAAATAGCCTCAGCCATCTTGGATTCTGCCATTTTCCAGTGTACTTAGTGCTGGGAAATACATCAGCAGGCGCTAGGGACAGTGCTAGAAAAAAGTTAATTGTGCTAAAAAACATGATTTACAAGTTCAGGGAAAGACTATTCAAGGTGTAGGGAAAGAATAGGGATGCCCAGTGCTCTTGCATAAATATAACTCGAGTTATAACCCTGCCTGTTGGAGATGTGGTCAGCAACTAGGCACTTACTATCATTTATGGTGGACTTGCTAGCGTATAGTGCCATACTGGGCAAATATCATAACTCAAATCAACACTGTAGTTAAAACGCACTTGCCTACAACCCCCGAGATCTGTCTGTTTCACTTGCTTCTAGACAAACTCTCAAAATCCACAACGAGACTATTGAGACATCTCCTAGCCTCAGCACGTATATTGATACCCACGCTGTGGAAAGCAACACACCCACCTCCATACACTCCATGGTTAGATAAAGTAAACTCGTTATATCGCTTAGAAGAACTTGCCAGTTGGGAATCGAAAACGCACAACATCTTCAGCCAGGTTTTGGCCCCTTGGACATCCTTTCGCCATTTTTTTACGTAATTATGACCTACATTTGAGTGACCTACATTTTAACACCAGAGTGAGGGATTAGCCAGTGTTGTCAGTTGCTTATCCATGTGGTGCATCTTTTTTTCTGTGAGGTATGTGTTTATATATTTTCATCCGCACATGTTTTATTTTGTGTAGGATGTTGTGTGGTGCTTGTGGTTCGCGCCGGTATCCTCCATTGTATGCAATTTGTGCTGGGGATAGCCGTTCGCTGCGAACCACATGCGGAGGAACTGCCCCCCCAGTTAGAAACACGCCACAGTGTTTGGGGTTTGGAGCAGTCCCAACCATTTAGGCCACGTTTATTTCTGTAATTCTTGTTTTATATGTATTGAATGTGCCATTGCATATGGCTGGTAAACATTCTGTTGCACCTGGAAGCCGGTGTCACATGGTCTGTTGTAGGTGTAGCTTGCGGCCTCATTTGTTCCCCATTGCATTGTTGGTCCTGCAATGCAGGTGAGTGGGAGGGGGCTGTAGGCTGCTTAATACCTGTTCAGACCTTGTTCACACACCATAGGTAGTCTAGTGGTAGGACCCCATGTCATGCTGAGATACCGTGAAGGGGTGCTTAAAGGGGCTCCGATATGTTCCTGATTGGAAATATTGGCGAATCTCTCAGCTTTTTACACCAGAGTGAGGGATTAGCCAGTGTTGTCAGTTGCTTATCCATGTGGTGCATCTTTTTTCAGTGAGGTATGTGTTTATAACACATATGCCCTCAATAATGGACAATTGTTGGATGTTTTTTTTTTTTCATTTTAAAATGCATAATAACAAATGTAATGGTGATGTGTGATTTTAAACCTGCTGTAGGTTAACAACATCTACCATGCATTTACCCATAGCTACAGTATATATGTCAATGTCAAGCTGACGTTATTTACTATTGTTGTCATTGCTTTAAAGATCTTAAAAGTGAGGGGATGGGAGAGAGAGCAAAACAAAATAAAAAATAAGAGAGAAAAAATTAGAAGTCCTCAGATGATCCTATACCAATTTTCCGGCAAATTGTAGCACTTTTGATACATATAGAATCGATTTGGACCCAAATCACATTTTTTGAAAGATTCATTGAATTAGACATAAAACAAATTCCAACTAGCTAACTCATGTATGCAAAAAAATTTTTTTTATTGTGACAAAAACAATAAGACAAAAATGTGAGAACTTAGGGGCACATTTATTAAGACCAGCTTCTACAACACCAGTCTTAATAAAGCCCTATAGCTGGCGGAGGATCCACCGAAGTTATGAAGAGGCGCAGGCTTTTTCCATAATTTCAGCGGATCCTCCGCAAGTTCTAAATGTGAGACAGCTTCCGAGCTGTCTTACATTTAGACAATTCTCTACGCCTAAAACAGAAGTAGAAAATAATGAATGAGGCGGACGTGTCGGCCCGTCCCCTTCCCTGCCAACGCCATGTCCACACTTTTAGACTTGCCGTGACAAAGCCTCATACAGCGGTGCAACTAACCATCTGCCTATTTTAGGCGTATTTTAGTATAATAAATGACCCCCTTAATGTGTAGGTTCACAGCATGGAAGTAAATTATCATATAGACTAATACTTCAATTTCCAGAGGGGATCTTTGGAGTGCCTATCATTGATGTCTCTGTTGAATCTACTCTGATAAATGTCCTTTTTCGCTCTGTGAATTTTGGTGGGCAACCTTCTCTTGTCAGGTTTGTACTTGTGCCATAGTCTTTCTATGTTGTTATAATGGATTTAATGGTGCTCTTTGGGATGCTAGTTCGCTAAGTTTTCTAACCCAACCTTGACCTATACTTCTCCTGAACTTTGTCTCTTACCCGTTTGGAGAACTCCTTGATCTTCATTTGGCAGCCTGTTCCAAATTATTATGTCACAAAGATTAAATATTTTGTTTTTCAGTTTAACTCATGGGTGGCATTGTGTCTAGGGCTCTTTTGATCACTGAAAATGATCTCGGACACCTGTGATAATTAGATTGCCAGGTGAGCCCAATTTAAGGAAAAACTACTAATGGAGGGTGTTCCACATTATTAATCTATCTCCTGCCGAAAAAAGAGTGAAATCATTCAATGTCTTGGATGATGTATGAAAACATTAGATATTTCATGTAAAACTTAAGCGTGATCATAGCACTATTTAGAGATTTGTGGCTGATTCAGAGCACAGTAGTATATATAATAACCGCGGCACTCACGTAGCTGTAAAATCTTCTTTATTTCTTCCAAGATGCGACGTTTCGACCCAGTGCTCTTAAATAACAGTGATAACCCCACCTATGGGTGTAACTGTGGGCAGGAGTATCCTCCCCTTCGTTAGTACCCACTAGATCACAATTATCCTAAACAGATTATGTGGGAAAATGTATAGAAAATACTAAAACAATTCTCTTACTGGAAGCTGTGGACAAGAACAGAGAGGGCCATTGCGTGGTTCATTGCAAAGCACGTGTAAAACGCGATCTCGGCGTTCTGTCGGTATTCCCAGCACTTCCAGTTCCAGTCTGACATCACTTCCGGTCAGTGTATCATGGCATCTTTACGATTTTTAAGATATATATTCTATTTTTTTAGTGATTTCCGAGTATCCTTATTCCATAGGTTCATTCTGACCCGGTGTTCATATAGAAAAAATCTAGACATGTACTTACATCCTATCCGGAATGTAAAATCACGCTGTTATAAAGGACTGCTCAAGAGGACACCGCCAGAAAAAAAAAATTATAAATAGATCACCCACTTAATTGGCCTGAGTGTTATTGGCCCTGGTTAAATAACTTCCCCTATTCAGCACAAAGGGCTTTTAATTCAAAGAATAAATTACAGTGCACCAACCCCCACCAGAGGGGCTCTCATCCAATTGAGCACTATAGGAGGCCGCTAACTGCGTCCCTGGAACTCCACTGTACTGTATATGTGACCATTGGCATCATCCTCAGCCTCCATTTACAATGGCAAAATCTGAAAATAAGACAAAAGGAAAAAATATATTAAAAACATGACAACACGACCATGTCGGGTACAAAACTTAAGTTACTCCCCTAACCACTACCCTTAGGGTGAAAGAAGATCATGGGGCCTAGAAGAGTGTCCCCACCTTGAATTCTCGATTCATGCCCCTTGGTTCTAAGGTGTCTAGCTCATAGATCCACCTTAGTTCTAATTGTTTTAGGTTTTTTTCCTTGTCTCCTCCCCTTTTCAGTGGGGGTACTCCATCAATGATCTTAAAGCGTAATTGTGCTACACTGTGATTGGACTTTATAAAATGTTCAGGCACAGGTTTCAACACTTCTTCTATTTCTGTTTTTGTGTCCTGTTGTTTTTTGATCGCCTGGTGAATTGTGTACCTGTGCTGGTTAAGTCTGTTTTTACAGGGTTGGGTTGTCTCCCCTACATACAGAAACCCACAGGGGCACTGCAGGATATATATGACAAATTCTGAGGAACAGGTGTAAACATGAGTGGACGGGTAGCTGACACATTGAGACATAATTGGCACATTTTGGCGGACTCATTTCCGGAGATAACTGAACTACAGACTCCTCCACTCATGTCTTATAGGAGAAACAGAAACCTTGCAGATTATCTAATACGTGCCGATATGAACAATACTAAATGTGAAACTCACAATAGGGTGGGCAGTTTCCCCTGCTTGAACTGTAGTAATTGTAACTCCATGATTAAAGGTAAAGATTTCAATCATCCTAGAACTGGTAGAACATACCAGGTGAGGGACTTTTATACCTGTTCCTCAGAATTTGTCATATATATCCTGCAGTGCCCCTGTGGGTTTCTGTATGTAGGGGAGACAACCCAACCCTGTAAAAACAGACTTAACCAGCACAGGTACACAATTCACCAGGCGATCAAAAAACAACAGGACACAAAAACAGAAATAGAAGAAGTGTTGAAACCTGTGCCTGAACATTTTATAAAGTCCAATCACAGTGTAGTACAATTACACTTTAAGATCATTGATGGAGTACCCCCACTGAAAAGGGGAGGAGACAGGGAAAAAAAACTAAAACAATTAGAACTAAGGTGGATCTATGAGCTAGACACCTTAGAACCAAGGGGCATGAATCGAGAATTCAAGGTGGGGACACTCTTCTAGGCCCCATGATCTTCTTTCACCCTAAGGGTAGTGGTTAGGGGAGTAACATGGTCGTGTTGTCATGTTTTTAATATATTTTTTCCTTTTGTATTATTTTCAGATTTTGCCATTGTAAATGGAGGCTGAGGATGATGCCAATGGTCACATATACAGTACAGAGGAGTTCCAGGGACGCAGTTAGTGGCCTCCTATAGTGCTCAATTGGGTGAGAGCACATTTGGTGGGGGTTGGTGCACTGTAATTTATTCTTTGAATTAAAAGCCCTTTGTGCTGAATAGGGGAAGTTATTTAACCAGGGCCAATAACACTCAGGCCCATTAAGTGGGTGATCTATTTATCATTTTTTTTTCTGGCGGTGTCCTTTTGAGCAGTCCTTTATAATGCATGAGTTACGGAGGAGGGCTGGGGATCCCCACCCTGAGAGTGATTGCCTTGGGGTGGACCCCATATTTATCCATCCTGGTATGAGTGTGAAAGATCTAATGAGACTGGCGCGTGCTGTGGAAATGGACATGCACTTGTGTTCTTTATATGGATCTGTGAGTGTTATATAACGTGATTTGGACTTAGCTCAGTATCGCGTATACACTTTAATAAGCCTAATGAAGGTATATATCCTAGCCCCTCATTGGCTCTTCTTGGTAAATGACAAATCCCCTAATTAATTAAATCCGGGACTTTTGTCCCAGTATCTGTGCCACCTCACCAAGGGCTTTTTCGCAATCTGATACAGGGATTTAAGTAACTCCCTGTGAGCACTATACAGCAAAAATCAAGTGGTCTTCTACACATTGTAAGGCTGGGACTCTGTCCCTTAGCAACCATATACAATGCGATCATGTGATTTCATTTGCATCATGTGACCGGAAGTAGGGCAGCGTGATTTTACACTCCGGATAGCGTGTAAGTACATGGCTAGATTTTTTCTATATGAACACCGGGTCAGAATGAACCTACGGAATAAGAATACTCGGAAATCTCTAAAAAAACTGAATCTATATCTTAAAAATCGTAAAGATGCCATGGTACGCTGACCGGAAGTGATGTCAGACTGGAACCGGAAGTGCCGGGAATACCGGCAGAACGCCGAGACCGCGTTTTACACTTGCATTGCAATGAACCACGCTATGGCCCTCTCTGGTCTTGTCCACAGCCTCCAGTAAGAGAATTGTTTTTGCATTTTCTATACATGTTTGCACAAAATCTGTTTAGGATAATTGTGATCTAGTGGGTACTAACGAAGGGGAGGATACTCCTGCCCACAGTTACACCCATAGGTGGGATTATCACTGTTATTTAAAAGCAGTATGTCAGTATGTATTGTATGCTTGAAAAAGACTTGTTTTAAGTCGAAACATCGCATCTTGGGAGAAATAAAGAAGATTTTACAGCTACGTGAGTGCCGCGGTTATTATATATACTACTGCATTAACAGGGATCAGACCAGAATCCAACGTCGCGGGCACCGCCAACTGAGATGAGATACTACAAGACATGAAGTCAAGGTAGTGCTTCCCCACTCTTATACATTGAACTGATTCAGAGCACAGACGGGTTTCGTGCAGATAAACGCACATTGAGGAAAATTTCGGCCAGATCCATGCATCGAATCAAGAGAGCAACTGCTAGAATACCATTACATAGCAGCACACAGCTATTTGAATCAGTGCTGTTGCCTCTGGAGTCCCACGGACATCAAGGTGCAGAGTCCTCCAGAGTCTTGCAACTGTGCATAAACCTTTTTTTCGGCCACCACTAACCAATGCTCACAAGCAAAAATGGCTGAATTGGGCATAAAAATACATGAAGACTAATTTTCAAACAGTCCTGTTCACTGATGAGTGCTGTGCAACCCTGGATGGTCCAGATTGATGAAGTAGTGGATGGTTGGTGGACAGCCACCCTGTTCCAACAAGGCTGCGACGTCAGCAAGGCGGTTGTGGAGTCATGTTTTGGGCCGGAATTATGGGAAGAGAGCTGGTCGGCCCATTTAGGGTCACCAAAGGTGTAAAGATGACCTCTGCAAAGCATGTGCATTTTCTGACTGACCACTTTCTTCCCTGGTACAGAAGGAAGAACTATGCTTTCTGTAATAAAATCATCTTCATGCATGACAATGCACCATCTCATGCTGCAAAGAATACCTCTGCATCAATTGCTGCTATGGGGATAAAAGGAGAGAACGTCACGGTTTGGCCTCCATCCTCGTCTGACCTCAATCCTATTGAGAACCTTTGGAGCATCCTCAAGCAAAAGGTCTATGAGGGTGGAAGGCAGCTTACATCCAAACAGCAGCTCTGGGAGGCTATTCTGACATCTTGCAAACAAATTCAAGCAGAAACTCTCCAAAAACTCACAAGTTCAATGGATGCAAGACTTGTGAAGCTGCTATCAAATAAGGTGTCCTACAGTATGTTAATGACCTGTTAAAATTTTTTAAAAGTCAAAATGTTGTTTGACTGAAATAGCTTTTGATTTCAGTAAATATGCTGAAAACACAACAAATGACAATTTTCAGTTCTTTACAACCTATAAAGTGTTTTGACACTTACTGTGCGTAATAATTTGGAACAGTGCATTGTAATTTTTTTATGTTTAAAAAAATACTGTTATCATTAGGAGGTTTGTTCAATAAAAATTGAATTGTACTCTTAATAGTTGATAACATGATAATTATGCTGATTGTTATTTACATAAATTATTTAGGTAAATGAGAAAAATATAATTTTTGCATAATAATTTGGGACAGGGTGTAGTAGTTTTACAGGCTCAGGGATCTTTCAGAACAGGTATATTTATACTCACATCATTTGACAGGACATGTAACATTTTGCTTGTACACAGGGGACCATATTTAACTAAATATGTGATTTAGATGTTAAAGAGCATCTGTCAGCAGATTTGTACCTGGCTGACCTGTTACTTGTGCACTTGGCAGCTGAAGGCATCTGTGTTGGTCCCATATCCATATGTGCTGGCACTGGTGAGAAATCTGATGTTTTAATATATGCAAATAAACTTCTAGGAGCAACAGAGGCATTGCTGTTACACTTAGACTGTTTGCTCTGCCTGCAACCGCCACACCCTCTCCACTTTAATTGACAGGGCCAGGTCTGACAAGTTTTCACTGCCTGGTCCTGTCAAAGTGGAGAGGGGTAGCGGTTACAGAGCTGAGCCTCTATGTGTAATGGCAACACCCATATTGCTCCTAGATGCTAATTTGCATAAATTAAAACTTCATTTTTCTTAGCAACGCAATGCAGTTTTTTGTGGCACAGCATGGACTGTGTGCCCATTTAGAGTATATTGTTTTTTTTTTTTTAATTCAAAGTGGCCATTCCCTTTAAAGCGGACCTGTCAATAATACTGTTTCCCTATATAAATGTAGTATTGGAAAGGGGAAAAGGTGGTTATGCTAGGAATTATATAAGATTGTTCAATTTTTTTTAATAAAGTGAAGCTGTTTGTCCAGTTCCCCAGAACCATCTTTCGGTGGGCGTTGGCGGCCATTTTTGCAAGTGCAGTACCCTTGCAACTGCATTTGAACTGCATGTGTGCTAGGGACATTACTTTAATTCTGTTCTGGTAGCACAGTGGACGACAAATTTTCCTTTTTTTGACCGTTCAAGTACCCCTGCGGCATGCAGTGCATACCTGGCAGTGAAAATTATTCAATTCAATTAGTCTGTCACGTTTTTTTTGTGACCTAAACCAATTTTTTTATCTGTCTGCAACAGGCACTGCATATCTGACAGTCCAATAAAACTGCTAAATACTGCAGTTACCTTGCTGATATAAAAAGCACACTTTTTTTTGCAAGATAGTACATTTATGGGCTATGCTGCATTTCTGACAGTCCAATGAAAACATTACATACTGCAGTTACGTTGCTGATATAAAAAAGCACTTTTTTTTGTGCTAGATAGCAAATTTGCTTGCTACGCTGGATTTCTGACAGTCCAATACAATCGGAACATACTGCATTTACATTGGTGCTATAAAAAATTGGTGCTATAAAAAAATAAAACACACTTTTTGTACTAGAAAGGTGACAGGGAGGTAAATTTGTAAAAATCGTCTGTTACATTATTGGGTGACATTAACCCAGTTTTGCCATATACAAACCCCTGCTCTGCATGGGTGACATGGAGGTAAAGTTCAAAAAATCATCTGTTACATTGGTGGGTGACATTTTGCCAGTTTTGCCATATACAAACCCCTGCTCTGCATAGGTGACATGGAGGTAAATTTCAAAAAGTCATCTGTTACATTGATTCGTGGGTGACATTTTACCAGTTTTGCTGTATACAAACCCTTGCTCTGCATAGGTGACAGGGAGGTAAATTTCAAAAAATCATCTGTTACATTGGTGGGTGACATTTTGCCAGTTTTGCCGTATACAAACCCCTGCTCTGCATAGATGACAGGGAGGTAAATTTCAAAAAGTCATCTGTTACATTATTGGGTGACATTAACCCAGTTTTGCCATATACAAACCCCTGCTCTGCATGGGTGACATGGAGGTAAATTTCAAAAAATCATCTGTTACATTGGTGGGTGACATTTTGCCAGTTTTGCCGTATACAAACCCCTGCTCTGCATAGATGACAGGGAGGTAAATTTCTAAAAATCGTCTGTTACATTGGTGGGTGACAATTTGCCAGTTTTACTGTATACAAACCACTGCTCTGCATAGGTGACAGTGAGGTAAATTTCAAAAAATCATCTGTTACATTGGTGGGTGACATTTTGCCAGTTTTGCCGGCTCCTTCGAAATCTGAAATGGTGAGATGCGGCGAAAGTAGGGACACTTCCCTCCCGCGGCCCGCGATTTAGGACCACTGTCCATCTTGAGCTCTGAGTTCATGCATCAATCTTTATCCCTCCTGATCTGCATCACGTCCCCTGAAGAGTCCCATGTGCTGGGACGAAACGTGGCACGTAGGGAGCTGAGAGTCAGGGGATTTGTAGCTTCTTTAGGCCCCTTACAGGGACAGGATCCGTATGGGGTCGCCACTGACACAGACACCTGACTGTTGTAATTGGTGGACATACCTCGAAACTTATGCCTGAGTCACCCGCAGGGAAACTTGTTACACGCAATATAATGTATGCGGTAAGGCCATTTTTTCTATAATTTGACTAATGTGCCTTTATGGTATGTTGGCCCGGATGCCCACCATTGATGTTCTAAGAGGCAGGTAAGACCGGTATTTGCCAATATTGTGTGGGCACTTTGGCCCATTGTTTATACTGGGTGAATGGTACTTTGCTGCCATATCGCCACGTATTGTTGATAGCTATTTTAGTTGGACACTTTTCCTTTACAGTCACATTCTGTGCAGGCTTTGGACCTGCCGGCTGGCAGGTGACTGATTCATTCTCAGCTTACACTGTGTTTCTATTTGAAACTTTTATAGCAAGTAACATTAAAAGTTACGTTTTACATTCACTAGTCCACTGTTAGTTTAGGACAGTTTTGCCGAATACAAACCAATGCTGTGCATAGGTGACAGGGAGGTAAATTTTTAAAAATCATCTGTTACATTGGTGGGTGACATTTTGCTAGTTGTGCCGTATACAAACCCCTTCTCTGCATAGGTGACAGGGAGGTAAATTTCTAAAAATCATCTGTTACATTGATGGGTGACTTTTGCCAGTTTTGCCTTATACAAACCCCTGTTCTGCATAGGTGACGGGGAGGTAAATTTCAAAAAATCATCTGTTTCATTGGTGGGTGACGTTTTGCCAGTTTTGCCATATACAAACCCCTGCTCTGCATAGGTGACAGGGAAGTAAATTTCTAAAAATCCTCTGTTACATTGATGGGTGACTTTTGCCAGTTTTGCCTTATACAAACCCCTGATCTGCATACGTGACGGGGAGGTAAATTTCAAAAAATCATCTGTTACATTGGTGGGTGACATTTTGCCAGTTTTGCCGTATACAAACCGTTGCTCTGCATAGGTGACAGGGAGGTAAATTTCTAAAAATCATCTGTTACATTGGTGGGTGACATTTTGCCAGTTTTGCCGTATACAAACCGTTGCTCTGCATAGGTGACAGGGAGGTAAATTTCTAAAAATCATCTGTTACATTGGTGGGTGACTTTTGCCAGTTTTGCCATATACAAACTCGTGCTCTGCATAGGTGACAGAGAGGTAAATTTCTAAAAATCGTCTGTTACATTCTTGGGGGACATTAACCCAGTTTTGTTGCATACAAACCCCTGCTATGCATAGGTGACAGGGAGGTAAATTTCTAAAAATCATCTGTTACATTGGTGGGTGACATTTTGCCAGTTCCCTTACGTCCTACCAGCAGCACAGATGGAGTTAACTGCCCCCTGTGTACTGGTAGGACCGGCAAAATTTTTAATGAGCCAAGAACCAATAACAAAGTTACCACTCCCTCAAAATGAGGGAACTAACCCCCAGCCACCGTGTTTTTTTCTGTCCTTTTGGACAAGTGGACTGGCGTGTAGCTCCCCCCTTTTTCTTTTTTGTTTAGGGGGAGCAAGGAAATGGGGGGATATGGTTTTCTCATATATCTTTCCCCTCGTATTTATTTATATTTTGGGCTTCTTTTTGCGTTTGCCCTTTTTATTATTGCTGAATAAGATTTTAATCCTCCTCTTTTTTTCATGTCTTCTCCGCGAGACTCTGACCAGCGGAAATCCACCACCAAACGCAAGCACTTGGCCTGTTTTGAGTGTAATACCCCCTTGGATGACAACTGCCCGTATTCAAGAAGTGACAGCTGCCATTCCCACACCACCACTGAGTCCACAATGCAGGAAATGTATCAGTGGGCTAAGTGTTATGTGGATGACTCAATCAAGGGGGTAGTCAAGCTTTTGAATGAGAGGTTGCCGAGACCCTCCCAAACCCTTATGGAGGTCACTGCACCAAGCGAGAGACCCGCTGTCTTTTCTGCAGGATCATCATCCTCTGACGAAGAGGAATTAACCTCATGTTTTTTCCCTCCAGAAAAAACTGAAAAACTTCTGAAGTCCATCAGGTCGGGGGACCATGATGTTGACGTTGGGGAGTCCACCAATTCGCCGGTCGGGCACAGTGTGTCTTTAAGGCGGATGAGACCCTTCATTCAGTCATGCGTACTGAATGGAAAAAAACTGAGAAAGGACCAGTCTTGACTCGCAAATTCAAGATGATGTTCCTGATGGCGAAACCCTTGGTGGAATCGTGGGGTTCTATTCCCAAGATTGACATGGCCATAGCCAAGTTGTCTAGACACACTCTGGTGCCTGCAGATGATGGGTCGAGTCTGTAAGACCCTCTTGATAGAAGGGCGGAGTGCACACTAAGAAGAGGTTATTCAGCCACAGCAGCTTCAGCATCCACTGCCATAGCTGCATCCTAAGTGTCGTCCTTCCTGAGGAATAAGCTAAATCAGATCCAGACTGACGTGGATCAGAGTGTATCCCGTGATGACATCCTTTAAAATGGTGAATCTGGCTATGGACTTTCTATGTGATACTACGCAAGTACAGCTGAAGCTTGCAGCCAAGACCATGGGCTTAGTCTCTGCAGCTCGTAGACTGTTATGGCTGAAACCTTGGAAGGCAGATAATGCCTCAAAATATCATTTGTGTGGTCTTCCGTTTGAGAGGTTGTTCAGTTCCAAACTAGACAGAATCATGGAGGGCCTCTCCGATAAGAAGGGCAAGAGTCTTCCTCAACAGCCCTTTCTAGGACACTCTAGACAGCATCGGGGGGAGGAGGGCAGACAGGGCCAGCAGTCTACTTCCCGTAGAAACTGGAGGGGGGGGGACAGCGAAGATCTTCGAGGCGCCCCTGCAGACCCACTAAGGAGGCCAATCCCTCCTGACTACGGGCCTCCCAGGGGCTCTTAGTTTCCCCCTGCTGTTCCTGCCATTACACCTCTGGCTTTTCCCGTACCCTCTTCCCGGATCCCCGCGTCTTTCCCATTTCAAGGAGGTTTGGACCCAGGAGATTGCAGATCCCTAGGTTCTATGCATCGTTTCCTCCGGGTACCTTATAGATCTCGTCTCTCTCCCCCAAGAAAGATTTGTTATCAATCGAGGCTTTCAGACTGCCAAACAAAGGATTTTAGAATCCTACATCCAGGACTATATTTCAAAGGGAGCTCTGGAGGAAGTTGCGGCAGGGGAGCAGGGCCTAGGGATCTATTCTCCAGTTTTTCTGGCTCCCAAGAAAACCGGCAATCTCCGGATGATAATCGATTTAAGATTCCTCAATCGATTCATAAGAAGGCCAAAGTTTTGTATGGAAACCATAAGGTCAGTCAGCCACATCCTGAGACTTGGAGATGTGATGGCCACTCTGGATCTCAGAGATGCTTACCTCCATATTCCGATCCATCCCGTTTCTCGGAAATACCTCAGGATCGCGGTCCAGATTTCAGGGGTTCTCAGGCATCTTCAGTTTGCTGCCCTTCCCTTTGGAATCTATTCTGCCCCGCTTATGTTCACCAAGGTGGTGGTAGCAGTGGTGGCAGCTCTGAGACTTCAAGGACTGACCATTGTCCCTTACCTGGACGACTGGCTTCTTTTGGCAGCCACCGTACCAGTTCTGACCCACCATCTTCATCTTTCCTTCCTTTCTGCTCCGCCTAAGGTGGATCATCAACTGGCAGAAGTCGAATGTGAGCCCTTTGACTTCAATACAGTATCTAGGTTTCATAATAGACTCTGTGGAGATGTCCCTTCAGTTGACACCAGAGAGGAAAACCCAGGTACAAGACCTGGCAAGTTTCTTATCGGTAACACGACGAGTATCCATTCGGACTCTCATGAAGATGCTGAGGCTCATGTCAGTGGCTGCGGACGCAGTCCCTTGGGCATTATGGCACCTCCACACTCTTCAAACAGAAGTTTTGAACAAGTGTGACGCCAGCCCTACGGGGCTAGATTCCCTATACTCTCTATCCTCCCAAACTCAGAATTCCCTAAGATGGTGGTTCCATCTCCCTGCAGGGAAGTCTATGACCCAACCATCTTGGCTCATATTGACAACAGATGTGTCCCTGGTAGGCTGGAACGCTCATCTAGACGGTTCCACAGTTCGGGGAACTTGGTCTCCCATGGAGCGGCGTCTCTCCTTCAATCTCCGCGAGATGCGAGCTATCCGGCTAGCCCTCCTAGACTTCGCCCCTCAGATACGGGGCAAATCGGTGAAAGTCCAGTCAGACAATATGACTGCGGTTCTTTACATAAACAAACAGGGAGGTACGAGATCCCTACCCCTTCTTTCAGAGATCGGGGTAATTCTAAGGTGGGCAGATTTGAACCTATCCCATCTATCTGCCACCCACATTCGAGGGTCCCTCAACATGATTGTAGATCGTCTAAGTCGCGGATTACCGACTATGGAGTGGTCTTTACATCCGGAGATCTTCAAGCAGATAGTCCTCAGATGGGGATTACCAGAGGTGGATCTCATGGTAACCAGGTTCAACGCCAAGGTACAGAGGTTCTGCTCTCTATACAGGGAGGACACCACCCTGGCGATAGATGCTCTGTCGATACTGTGGAGGTTCGGGCTGGCTTACATCTTCCCTCCCTTTTCCATGATACCGAGGGTATTGATCAAAATCCGTCAGGATCGGGCCTCGGTAATAGCCATCATTCCGTTCTGGCCCAAGAGATCCTGGTTTACCCAGCTCATTCAGATGAGTCGGGGACAATACTGGAAACTCCCCCCGAAGCAGACCCTGGTGTAGTGGGACACACATCTCTGCCCAGATCTGCACAGATTCAACCTGACAGCCTGGAGGTTGATCAGTCCCTTCCCAGAGTAGAAGGGCTCTCTGAGGAGGTCCTAAGAACCTTATCACATTCAAAAGCGGAGTCCACTAAGAAGGCCTACTCCAGAGTCAGGAGAATCTTCACCTCATGGTGTGATTCCAACCAGGTGGTGTCTGCAGATCCGCCTCTTTCCGCCATACTACAGTTCCTTCAGGATGGACTAGACAAGAGCCTTGCTCCGGCCACTTTGAAGGTACAGGTCTTTGCCATCTCAGCCTGTCTAAACAAGCCATGTTCTTGGGATCCGCTCATCAAACGCTTCCTTAAAGGAGCTGAGAGATTGAAGCCTACAATATTGAGACCCATTCCTCAGTGGGACCTATCAGAAGTTCTCAATGGGTTAGCATCTCCTCCCTTTGAGCCATTGGAGGAAGTCGGTTTCAAGTTTGTCACCCTAAAGACTGTTTTTTTGCTAGCTGTGACCTCAGCTAAGAGGGTTTCGGAGTTACAAGCCTTCTCAGCTCTGCATCCATATATCACCTTTTTGCAGGACCGAGTCCTGTTAAGATATTTACCCTACTTCCGACCTAAGGTATTGTCTTTTTTAGAATATTAACCAGGTAATTTCTTTACCAGTTTTATTTTCTTCCGCCTCCTTCGATGTTCCTGTCAGACATTCTCTGGACATATCGAGATGCCTCCAGATCTATGTGGATAGGTCCAAGGAGTTCAGGATCGATGAGAATCTCTTCATCCTGTTTGCCGGTAAATCTAAAGGCCGCAAAGTGTCTAAAGTCTCCATTAGTCGCTGGGTCAGAGAAGCCATTAGAGAGTCCTTTGTGTCTCAATCTTTGGATCTTCCGGAGTTTGTTAGGGCCCATTCTACTAGGGCCGTTTCAACCTCTGTGGCAGAAAGAAATCATCTTCCCTTAGAGTTGATCTGTAAATCGGCTTCCTGGAGCTCTGAATCGACCTTTATCTTGTACTACAGAGTTGATGCTAAGTTTGCGGAGTTTTTGGCCTTTGGGCAGACTATTCTCAATTCTGCCAGGCAGGAAGGCCCTCCCTAGGGTTTTTTCCTTGTTATCTCCCCATCTGTGCTGCTGGTAGGACGGGAATAAGGGAATAGTTAATTTCTAACGATAATTTGTTTTCCCTTAGTCCTAACAGCAGCACACAAATTTCCCACCCTAAGAACGTATGCTTGCTGAAAACACGGTGGCTGGGGGTAGTTCCCTCCTTTTGAGGGAGTGGGAACTTTGTTATTGGTTCTTGGGCTCAATAAAAATTCCGCCGGTTCTACCAGACCACAGGGGGCAGTTAACCCCGTCTGTGCTGCTGTTAGGACTAAGGGAAAACAAATTATCGTTAGAAATTAACGATTTTGCCGTATACAAACCCCTGCTCTGTATAGGTGACAGGGAGGTAAATTTCTAAAAAATCATTTGTTACATTGGTGGGTGACATTTGACAGTTTTGCCATATATAAACCCCTGTTCTGCATAGGTGACAGGGAGGTAAATTTCTAAAAATCGTCTGTTACATTCTTGGGTGACATTAACCCAGTTTTGCCAGTTAAAAACCCCTGCTTTGCATTGCTGACAGGAAACTAAATGTAGTAAAAACTTTTGTTACTGAGGAGAGTGTCAAAAAAGGGACGTGGCCCTGGTAATGGTGCTGCTGGGGTTGGTGGAGCTTTTGTTGCACGGAGAGGAAGTGGTCGATCTGTGCCAGCTACATGCTCAAATTAAACACCTCCTCAGGTGCGCATAGACGACAGAGCCTTCAGGGTTAATTAGTAGGCCTGAATGCCGCTCTACATATGGTGAGGCAAGAACAAGTACATTCGCTAGAAGATTGGGTGGCTAACAGTGCCTCCAGTATCTTCACATTGTCTCCCACCCAGTCTACTGCTGAAAACTCAGAGTTGGCACCTGCAGGGCATGGGAATCTATCTAGCACCTCACCCCCTTTCAAATCAGCAGTCTAAACCCCAAGTCATGCCGCAGTCTCTTATGCTTTTTGATTAGAGATGTCGCGAACATAAAATTTTCTTTTCGCGAAAGGCGAACTTGAAACTCCAAGGGATGGGCGAACCGTGCTAACCGCCATAGACTTCAATAGGCAGGCGAATTTTAAAACCCACAGGGACTCTTTCTGGACACAATAGTGATGGAAAGTTGTTTCAAGGGGACTAACACCTGGACTATGGCATGCCGGAGGGGGATCTATGGCAAAACTTCCGTGGAAAATTACGTAGTGGATGCAGAGTCGGGTTTTAATCCAAAAAGGGCATAAATCACGTAACATTCCTAAATTGTTTGGAATAACATGCTTTAAAACATCCAGTGTGTGTATACGATCAGGTATGATGTTGTATCGATCAGGTAGTGTAAGGGTTACGCCCGCTTCAAAGACATTGACAGACCAAACTCCTCTTTTAATGCACCGCAAACAGTCCATTTGCACAACCGCAAACTTCCCATTTGCACAAGGTTGGATACCAAGCTAGCCACGTCCCGGTGATGTAATTGAAGGTTTCTTCCTCCACCCAGCCACGTACAACACCAAGGGTCCCCGAAAGGTCAATTGAATTTATTTTTCGAACAGGGAGATGGTTAAAAAAACGCTGGCTCCCTCCACTCTGTTTTAATCCACGGTCACTGCTTCTGCGCTGTGCAATTTACTGTCACACCCGATATGAGTGGTATTTTCTGTAGTACTATTCTCATCAGTTTAATCCCTCTAACGTCCCCAATCTGGGGGCCATTTATTGAATAGATTTTTCGAACGGGGAGATGGTTAAAAAAACGCTGGCTCCTCCCACTCTGTTTTAATCCACGGTCACTGCGTCTGCGCCGTGCAATTTACTGTCACACCCGATATGAGTGGTATTTTCTGTAGTACTATTCTATTATGGGGTCCATCTATTGAATTGATTTTTAGAACGGGGAGATGGTTAAAAAAACGCTGGCTCCCTCCCCTTTGTTTTAATCCACGGTCACTGCGTCTGCGCCGTACAATTTACTGTCACACCCGATATGAGTGGTATTTTCTGTAGTACTATTCTCATCAGTTTAATCCCTGTTACATCCCATATCAGGGATTGCCTTTTGTGAAAAAATTTTTAGGTCTGGTACCTTCGACTGCCTTCACAATGACAGACCAAACTCTCATACACCAAACTAAATTGATTTCAGGAACCGGGAGATGGAAAAAGCAGCTTGGTCGGTCCTCTTACTCCCAAATTGGGGCACTGCGCGTGCACAGAGCAATGTGCTGTGACACCCTATATGAGTAGTGTCTTAACTAGTACTATTCCTATCAGCGGCGGGCGGGTGCGTGGTAACTTGAGAGCAGGTGACCAAAGCTGAGCTGGAGGAAGATGGTGCGTCAAGGTTCTTAGCGGAAGCTGTTGAAGATTGGGTGTCCTGTCTAAGCCAGTCAACTACGTCCTCAGAATTTTTCGGGTTCAGGGTACATGGCCTCTGAACACTAGGCATTATATCAGAGACAGTGGAAATCACAGCACCACGACCATGACGGCCCCTGCGGGGTGGCCTGCATCTGCCTGTCATTTTTTTTTCGATAAGTGGTACTGTGCCACCCTGTATCAGTGGTGGGCACTGAAATGGGCACACTACAGTCTGTGGAAGTGGGCCTGACATACACTGGCAGCAGGCAAGCAACTGAAATTAGACTAATGTGTAAAAATTAAATGCCTTATTTATCGTCAAGCTACTGTGCCACCCGGTATCAGTGGTTGGCACTGGCAGTGGGCACACTACAGTCTGTGGAAGTGGGCCTGACACACACTGGCAGGAGGCAAGCAACTGAAATTAGACTAATGTGTAAAAATGAAATGCCTTATTTATTCGCAAGCTACTGTGCCACCCGGTATCAGTGGTTGGCACTGGCAGTGGGCACACTACAGTCTGTGGAAGTGGGCCTGACACACACTGGCAGCAGGCAAGCAACTGAAATTAGACTAATGTGTAAAAATTAAATGCCTTATTTATCGTCAAGCTACTGTGCCACCCGGTATCAGTGGTTGGCACTGGCAGTGGGCACACTACAGTCTGTGGAAGTGGGCCTGACACACACTGGCAGGAGGTAAGCAACTGAAATTAGACTAATGTGTAAAAATGAAATGCCTTATTTATCGTCAAGCTACTGTGCCACCCGGTATCAGTGGTTGGCACTGGCAGTGGGCACACTACAGTCTGTGGAAGTGGGCCTGACACGCACTGGCAGCAGGCAAGCAACTGAAATTAGACTAAAGTGTAAAAATTAAATGCCTATTTTGATGCAAAGTCCTCTGCCAGCCGGTATGAGTGGTAGGCACTGGCAGTGGGCACACTACAGTCACTGGAAGTCAGCCTTACACACTGGCAGGCAACTAACCTTAGATTAAAGTGTAAAAATTAAATGCCTTTTTTTGATGCAAAGTCCTGTGCCACACGGGATGACAGGGGTGGGCACTGGCAGTGGGCACACTACAGTCAGTGGAAGTCAGCCTGACACACACTGGCAGGCAACTAACCTTAGATTAAAGTCTAAAAATGAAATGCCTTTTTTTGATGCAAAGTCCTGTGCCACATGGGATGACAGGGGTGGGCACTGGCAGTGGGCACACTACAGTCAGTGGAAGTCGGCCTGACACACACTAGCAGCAGGCAAGCAGCTGAAATTACACTAAAGTGTAAAAATTAAAAGCCTTTTTTTATGCAAAGTCCTGTGCCAGCCGGTATGAGTGGTGGGCACTGGCAGTGGGCACACTACAGTCTGTGGGCCTGCAGCTCCTCACACACAGGCAGGCCAGGCAACTGCAATATGTATATAAAGGGAAAAAAAAAGCAGACTAATGTTGCAGCCCTAAAAAGGGCTTTTTGGGGTGCTGTCAGGACGCTGTCCTTACAGCAGAGATCAGATGAGTCTTTCAGGACTGGAGTGGACACTGAATACACTAGCCTAGCTATCGATTTCCCAATTAAATCAGCAGCAATTACACTCTCCCTCCTCTCACTAAGACTGCAAATTCCAAATGAATCTAAAATGGATGCTGTTCCGGAGATGGGAGGGTCTGGGAGGGAGGGTATGCTGCTGATTGGCTGGAATGTGTCTGCTGACTGTGAGGTACAGGGTCAAAGTTTGCTCAATGATGATGTATAGGGGGCGGACCGAACATCGCATATGTTCGCCCGGCAGAGGCGAACGCGAACAAGCTATGTTCGCCGGGAACTGTTCGCCGGCGAATAGTTCGGGCCATCTCTAACCCTGGGATGCCTGCTGTGGTTGGTCTTCCTCCTCCTGAAAGCCACATTCCTCCTCTGACTCCTCTTCCTCAGAATCCTCTTCCAGCGTTGCCGCAGGTCCAGCAAGCGATGATGATAAGGCTTTTTCTGGTGGTGATGGTGACAACAACTCTTCCTCTTCCTCTTCACGCTAATCTACGGCCTGATCCAGCACTCTTCGCAGGGCAGGCTCCAGGAAGAAAACAAATGGGATTAGGTCGCTGATGGTGCCTTCGGTGCGACTGACTAGGTTTGTCACCTCCTCAAAAGGACGCATGAGCTTACAGGCATTGCGCATGAGCGTCCAATAATGTGGCAAAAAATACCCAGCTCCGCAGAGGCTAGCACCCTGGTCATACAAATATTCATTGACGTCTTTTTCTGGTTGGAGCAGGCGGTCAAACATTAGGAGTGTTTAATTCCAACGTGTCGGCCTGTCGCAAATCAAGCGCCTCACTGGCATGTTGTTTCGCTGCTGAATATCGGAAAAGTGCGCCATGGCCGTGTAGGAACGCCTGAAATGGCCACACACCTTCCTGGCCTGCTTGAGAACGTCCTGTAAGCCTGGGTACTTATACACAAAGCCATGCACGGCACATGTGTCAACTTGCCCAAATTCAATGCCGCCAACAGATTGCTTCCATTGTCACACACCACTTTGCCGATCTCCAGTTTGTGCGGGGTCAGCCACTGATCCACCTGTGCGTTCAGGGTGGACAGGAGTGCTGGTCCGGTGTGAATCTCTGCTTTCAGGCAAGTGAACCCCAAGATGGTGTGACACTGTCGTATCCGGGATGTGGAATAGCCCCCTGGAGCTGGGGGGGTGCAGTTGATGTGTAGCAAGACTCAGCAGCAGAAGAGGACTTAGCCGAGGAGGTTAGCGAAGGGGGTGGAGTAGGTGGAGTAGAGGAGGTGACAGCAGGCCTGCCTGCAAGTCGTGGTGGTGTCACCAACTCCGCTGCAGAGCCACGCATTCCATGCTTGGCAGCCGTCAGCAGGTTTACCCAAAGCGCAGTGTACATGATATACCTGCCCTGACCGTGCTTTGCAGACCAGGTATTAATGGTCAGATGGACCCTTGCCCCAACACTGTGTGCCAGACATGCCATGACTTCCTTTTCCACAATAGAGTACAGGTTGGGGATTGCCTTTTGTGAAAAAAAATTTCATCCGGGTACCTTCCACTGCGGTGTCCCAATAGCTACAAATTTTTTGAAGGCCTCAGACTCCACCAGCTTGTATGCTAAAAGCTGGCGGGCTAAGAGTTCCGACGAGCCAGATGTCAGACACTGGGCAAGAGGGTGACATTGGCTTCTTACACTCAAACATTTCCTTGACAGACACCTGACTGTCGGTAGATGAGCAGGAACTGCTGAAGGTGAGAGGTGGAGTTGCAGGTGGTTGAGAGGGAGCAGGGAGGACAGCAGTGGTTGACGTGGCTGCAGATGCTGGACCAGGAGGAGGATGGTGGCTTTGAGTTTGTGTGCTGCTTGTACTCATGTGTTGATCCCATAGGCCAGGCATCCTCAAACTGCGGCCCTCCAGCTGTTGTAAAACTACAACTCCCACAATGCCCTGCTGTAGGATGATACCTGTAGACTGTTCGGGCATGCTGGGGGTTGTAGTTTTGCAACAGCTGGAGGGCCGCAGTTTGAGGATGCCTGCCATAGGCATTTGTGATGTGAGATCATGTGACGTCACAAAGCAGTTCTTTTAACTCATCTTTCAACTCATCTCCTCCTTTCTGTCTCCCCATCTGAACTTTCCCCCTGTTCTTCTTCTCTTCGAGCGGGTACCCACGTGACATTCATGGACACATCGTCATCATCAACCACTTCACTTGTATCTGACAACTCAGCAAAGGAAGCAGCAGCGGGTACAACATCATCATCATGACACTGTACGTCCATGTGTGTAATGCTGCCTGACTGAGACATATCCCTGTTATCTACATCCTCTGGCAATAATGGTTGCGCATCACTCATTTATTCCAACTGATGTTTAAATAACTCCTCTGACTGATCAAGTGAAGCGGCTGTGGTGCTAGTGTTGGTGGTAGCGGCGGGCGGGAGAGTGGTTACTTGAGAGGTGCCCGAAGCTGAGCTGGAGAAGGATGGTGCGCCAAGTTTCCGAGCAGAAGCTGTAGAAGATTGGGTGTCCTTTGTAAGCCAATCAACTATGTCCTCAGAATTTTTCGAGTTCAGGGTACGTGGACTCTGAACACTGGGCGTTATTCTAGGGCCAAAAGAAAATCACAGCACCACGACGGCCCCTGCGGGGTGACCTGTCTCTGCCTGTCATTTTTTTTTTTATTAGTGGTACTATGCGTGCAAGGTACTGTGCCACCCTATATGAGTGGTGGGCAGTGGGCAAAGTGTGGGCCTGACACACACTGGCAGGCAACTGAAATTATATTAAAGGGTAAAAATCAAATTACTTTTTTATCTGCAAGGTACTGTGCCACCCGATATGAGTGGTGGGCTCTGGCAGTGGGCACAGTACAGTCTGTGTGGGCCTGACACACACTGGCAGGCAACAGAATTTATATTAAAGGGTAAAAATTAAATGACTTATTTACCTGCAAGGTACTGTGTCACCCTATATGAGTGGTGTGCAAACAGTACAGTCTGTGGGCCTGCGGCCTCTCACACACGGGCAGGCAAATGCAATATGATATATATATATATATATTGTGGCAATGTGAATAGGAGGGGTGTAGCAAAGTTCCGGGGAAGCATGAACAAGGGGTGTTGTTTGCACCAGGAGCGTGTCACCAAGGGGCCCGGCCTTGGTGAAGTAAAGGCCCTAGTCTAGATATAGGTGGCCACTAAGTTAGTTGGTGGACACCAAGATAACTAGGTTAGCTGGCTCCAGCTAGTCCAGGGCGGGCTTTTACTGGGAACAGGCAATGTGCTGGGTGGGTGCCTGTTCCCCATGCTCCAGTCCGGGATTTTGGACAATGCCCATGTCCAGGGATGCTATTTAATCCTCTTGTTGGACATGGGTGGGGCTCTCTCACTCTGGAGAGTGTGCAGACAGAGGCCTGCTGAGGCTCTGTCAGTGTGGTCTCAGCAAGGCAAGGCTGAGGGGCCAAGAGGCTACGCAATAGCCTGGACTTTGGGGGACTCGGTGATGCCCGGGAACAAGCGTTGAAAGGTCAGAGTCGGGAGGACTGCTAGACCACAACCCCCATCTAAAGGTACTGCACTCGTTACAGCCTGAGGGCTGGAGTATTGTATGGCTGGGGTAAGCCGCACCTGGTTCCATGTGTGAACGCTATCATATAGCCGAGTTAGGGATATGATGTTTATTATGTTTAGGTAGAGCCCAGACGGGCAGGCTTTTGTTTTATGCCATGCGGTGTTTGAAGAGTGTCAAATAAATTGCACTGTTTGGACCTGAAACCCGGTGTTTGTGAGGATAATTCTGTGAGAATGACCACCGAATAAGAGGCGATCCCTTACAATATATATATATATATATATATATATATATATATAAAGTAGACTGATGTACCAGCCCTAAAAAGGGCTTTTTGGGGTGCTGTAAAGACGCTGTCCTTACAGCAGACGAGTCTTTGAGGACTGGAGTGGACACAGAACACTAGTAGCTAACGCTTTCCCTAGAATCCCTATATTAATTTAGCAGCAGCACTCTTTCTGCACTAATTAACACTGCAGCTTCAGAATGAATCTAAGATGGATGCTGTCCTTGCTTTTTGAAAGGTCTGCTGACTGTGAGGTACAGGGTCCTTAATTCCCTCACTGGAGCATGATCGGAAGATGCACGAGCACAAGCGCACGATGGTAGACGCGCGGTTGATGGCATTCCCACCTGACACCGTGGGGTCAGTGGAAGCACAAGAGGAAGGCAGAGGAGGAGACCGTAAACACAGCCATGGCACCACCAGTACCTCAGAAGGCAGGGTTAGCATGACCAAAATGTGAAAAAGCTTTGTCACCACGCCACAACAACCAGCACGACCAGCTAATACGCAACGTCTTAGAAGGAGGCAGCATTTCAGCAACCTGGTGGAACAGTATGTGTGCACACGCCTACACTTACTGATTGATGGATCTGCCCCATTCAACTTCTGGGTCTCCAAATTGGGCACATGGCCTGAACTTGCCCTTTATGCCTTGGAGGTGCTGGCCTGCCCTGCAGCCAGTGTATGGTATGAACGTGTGTTTAGCACGGCAGGGGGTGTTATCACAGACAAGCGAAGCCGCCTGTCCACAGCTAATGTTGACAAGCTCACATTCATTAAAATGAACCAGGCATGGAACCCACAAGACTTGTCTGTACCATGTGCATAATAGACAAGTATACCAACTTCACACAGCTATTGTTGTACTCCAGCACACTTTCTCTTTGTGTTGTTTTATATATTCCACAATGTTTTGTGGTGTACCCAAATTAAATAGAAAAAAAAATGTTGGCTGCCTCCACCTCCTCCTCCACCGCCGCTTCCACCTACACTGCCAAACCCGCTTACACCACCACGTCCACCTACAATGCCACGTTTACCTCCTCCTCAACCTCCTAGTCCATATGGACCTCCTGCTCTTAGTTCAGGATTAAAATTTGTTGTTTGCAGGGCACTTACCCACATTTTGCTGCCATTTGCAGCCTTCTAACCCTTTCCTGGACTTTTTTAGAGCCATTTTAGTGCCCCGAAGATCGGGGCCCGATTGACTTCAATGGGGTTCATGTTCGGGGTCACGTTTGGATCCCGAACCCGAACTTTTTTATGACGTTCGGCCAAACCCGGCGAACCGGAACTTCCAGGTGTTCGTTCAACTCTACTTACCTACAATCTTTTACAGAGTCAGCTTACCTACAGGCCCTCGCATATGATGTTTTACAGGGTCAGCTCACCTGTAGGCTCTTGCATATAATTTTTTAGATGGTCAGCTCACCAGCAAGCCCTCACCTACAATCTTTTACAGGGTTAGCTCACCAGCAGGCCCTCACCTATAATCTTTTACAGGGTTAGTAGACCTTTACCACCAGCAGCAGGCCTTCGCCCCTAATGTTTTAGATTGTCAGATCAGCAGGCCCTTGCTCCAGCAGGCCATCAATCATAATTTTTCAAGGGTGTGTACAATGCCCTCCTTTATGTGTAACAAAGGGTGTATTGGAGTTCCGGTTCCTTGTAATTTTTGGCATCCCTTTCACTTAGTGCATAGGCTTTATGGGTGTAAGAGTCCCACTACATGAACAATTGTACCACAATGTGAATGAGGCCCTCCTTTATGTGTTATACAGGTTGTATCGGAGTGCCTCTTGCTTGTAATTTTTGTCAGCACTTGCATTTTATATACAAGTAAATATACAATTTAGCTTTTTCCTCTAAAATCAATTTTATCTTTGCTTTTGTGCGCATTATTGTCAGTCTGTAAAAATGGCATACTACTAGGATAACATCGTTCCCAGCAGCGACCTGGGAGTTCAAGATGCATCCAGACATCTTCCCCATGCTGTTCCCGAACCATTTCAGTGGTGTTTTTACCCATTTTTGACCTTTTCCTATGAACCATGCACCCTCCCCTGTTCAGAGCAGTGAGTTCCGGGTTTAAGGCCTGGGTTCTCCCATTGACTTCCATTATACTCGGGTGCTCTGTAGTTTACCTCAGCATCCCGATGTGTTCGGCCCGAGCACTAGTCTTTAGGTATGCTACGGCAGCAATTGCCTTGACTGAAGCATCGCAGAAGATACAGTTGCAAGAAAAAGTATGTGAACCCTTTGGAATGATATGGATTTCTGCACAAATTGGTCATAAAATGGGATCTGATCTTCATCTAAGTCACAACAATAGACAATCACGGTCTGCTTACACTAATAACACACAAAGAATTAAATGTTACCATGTTTTGATTGAACACACCATGTAAACATTCACAGTGCAGGTGGAAAAAGCATGGGAACCCTTGGATTTAATAACTGTTTCAGTTCAGCAATATTCTTGGGATGTCTGGTCATTTTATACACAGTTACCCTGCCTGCCGTAGACAGGGTATTTTAGCAAAGGAGTATAATAGTAACATTATAACATAGTAATATCGCTTATAAGGCTGAAAAAAATACATCTGTCCATCCAGCTCAGCCTGTTATCCTGCAAGTTGATCCAGAGGCAAAAAAAAAGCCCTGTGAGGTAGAAGCCAATTTTCCTCATTTTAGGGGAACAAATTTCTTCCTCACCCCAATCAGTCAATCAGAATAATTCCCTGGATCAACAACCTATATCTAGTAACTATAACCTGTAATATTATTACACTTCAGAAATACATCCAGGCCCTTCTTGAACTCTTTTAGTGAATTTACCTAGTTTGAGTAGAGATTTATTTTTTCCTGATACAAGTTTGTTTCAGAGAGAGTATCAAAAATATTTTAAACAGTGATGTAACGAGAAAAGGCTGGGATCTTTTGCAATTTTTTAGTGAAGACTGTCCACCCTTCCCATACAACTCCCTGCCCAATCAGTAATGAAAAAAATATGAAAATAGGATAGTTCTGGATAGAAGGAGAAGTTAAGTGTTAACAGTATGCTGCCTGGGCTCTGTATGCCCTCTTAGTGCCCCAAACTGCAGTTATCTTCCCTTAGTGCTACCTTCACAGCAGAGATGCCAGTCATGGTTGGTGAGGGAAGGGAAGAAAACCAAATACAACAAAAACACCAGACTAGGCCCTAAAGCTAAGGAAGAGGGAAACGTCACCACCAGACAATCACTGAGCCTTTCCCTAACTGGTGACAACATGAGCAAATCCTAAAGGTGGAAGTACTCATGCGCTAGAAACTAAGACCTGCTGATACTAAAACAAACCCTCAGCTAGGGAGCAGGAGATAAGACAACCGTTTCCTTCCACCGTGAAGGAACCATCGTCTTCCTGAAGGCCTAGTCAGAGCACACAACAAAGGGAAGGATGGAGGACTTGGCTTTAAACGGACAGGGAGCAGGAGATCCACCAAACACTAGCTGAGCACTCCAGGAGGAAATATAAACCGTAAGGACTGCAGTTAGAGGCGGGTATACATAGAGCCACTAAACACCTAATGAGCAGAACCTGTGGAGAGGTGGGATCCTGCCCAAAACAACAAACAACAAGAAAAAGAGAAAGATCTGTCAGATAGACTCAGGTGCAGCGAGTCTATCACATCTTCTCAGGCCTCTCACAGGGCAGGCAGTAACAATGCCTTTCTATGCTCCCTCCACACTAGAATGCTCTCTTAGTGCCCCACACTTTAGTTATCCTCCCTTAGTGCTACCTGCACAGTAGAGATGCCTCTCTAGGGCCCCTACATATTAGAATACTCCCTTAGTGCCCTTAGTGCCCCTACATGGTAGACTGCACCTTTAGTACTCAAACACTGTAGAATGTCCACATAGAGCTTCCACACAGTAGTTATGACCCCCTAATGCCATCTTTACAGCAGTACTGTTCCCTTAGAGTCCCACTTATAGTAGTGAAGCCCCTCTATTGTTAAAAAAAAATAAAAAAATACTCACCTAGCCTTGTTCCCCGACAAACAGAGCACATCATGCTCTCCTCAACAGCATCATGCCTACTGAGCTGAGCAGGAGAGCAGGAGACCACACAGGCTGGAGGATGGTTTCTGCCTGGTGGTAATCCCGCAGTTGATTTTATACCTTACAGGTTCCTTTGAAGAAGGCAGCCATCTGCTTTTGAGTTCTATAAGCAATCCGGACATTAAGTATATGAGAACTCTGAAAACTTTTGCCATTTATTTTGTAGTAGAATAAATTGGCAAACTGGTGTGCGGCTTTCTGCACTATTGCTAGAAATCATGATGATTTATCAAGGCTAAAATAATGTTGTAATGCGTACAGACCTATTTTGGTTCCACTTGTCTTACTTTAAACCATGTGTTCAAGGATTACTCTGATTAGTATGAAATTTCCATAAAATGAATATGAGAGGTGACAGTGGAAAACCTGCCACTATCCATTGCTAATGCTAAATTGCGCTGTTATAAAACTTGAGGAACAAGCTCTAGCTCAACTTTAGAATACAGGGCCATGATGGGGAATTTAATAAATCCATGATAGCCTATTTTTTTGAAGACAGAATTGAGATATTGAATTTGATCAAAAGTCTTCTCTGCACCCACATCAAGGAGCAAATAGGTGTCTAGTCAGCTGAACGTACATCCAATTAAGGTCTCCTAGAGTAGCTGCAGTCATTTTAGGACAATCCCAGTTACATACATACTGTAGTTACAAACAGTAGTTAGTACAGTTGAAAAAATATGCAAGTCCATCAAGGGATGGGTGGGGTTGTTAATTGAGACAAGGAGATTGGAAAAGAGACTTCTATACATTTTAATAATCATTAATGTTATTTATTAGATTTTTTATTTTATTTTTTCCATTCCCTATTCCTGCCATTGTTAACTTGAATGGGTCCGCAATACGGATGGTCCGGTGAGGAACGGAGCCACGGAACCCCATGAAAGCACCACGGAGTGCCCGAGCAACGCCCGTGTGCATGAGGCCTATTAGTTTGGTTGGTGCGTGTCATTTTAAGTATAACGCATAAAATATAAGAGGTACAGTGTATACTGAAACCAAGCATGTCCAAATCATAGTATATGGAATATAGAATTTCAGTGAGTACCTGCACACGTGCATTATAATAATAATTATTGAAAACTTAATAAAAACTAGAAATCAGATTGACCCTAAAGTGCTTTAAAACACAGTTTGAATAGAGTCTGTTTGTTAAGCTGTTCCAACAGTATTAATTGCAGGAAACTGAAGAAATCGATAAAAAATATAAGAAGAATATGTTTCAAGCACAATGATAAGCACTATAATAAACAAACCCTTAGGCTTCCAGTGCCGTACATGTACAGTACGGTATAGCCCTGGAATTGTCTTTAAACACTGGAATTGTCTTTAAAGATGGCACCCACTGCACTCATAGCCGGTGAATCTCCGCTGTGTTAAACAGCAGAGGCAAGCCCCACAGAAGGTGTCTGCAACCGGTAATATTGCTGATCACAGACATTTAACCCTCTAAATGGTGACAAAAAAAATGTACTCTTCTGGTTTAAAACTGGCTCCCCTATACGGCGCTCAAGTAAACTGGTCCTTTGTTCTAATATGAAGAGACCCATCATATTAGAGCTGCAGTTCCTATGTTGGCCTGCAGGTGGCAGGCTAACATAGGATAAGAGCAAATTGAGCTTATACTGTAGTTCTATGTAAGTACAGTATAAGCTAAAAGAAATCTGACTAGTAAATATTGTAGCCTCTTAGAGGGACTAAAATAAAGTAAAAAAAAAAAATCTAAAAAATAAAAGAAATGTAAAAATTTACTGTAAATCATAGCTTTCCCAAGAATAAAAAAATACACAAACAACTTTAAAACTAAACATCATGGGTATCACCATGTCCAGAAATGCCCATACTATCCAGTTCCACCTCATTTGGTATATTTTTCTCCGCTTCCCACTACATTGTATGCTATATTAAATGGTGGCATTAAAAAAGTAAGACTGCAAAAACAAAAATAAGCCCTCATACGGCTATGTGAACAGAAAAAAAAAGGTATGGCTCCGGGAAAAAAAATGAAAATGCAAAAATAAAAAAACTCCCGTATCCAAGGGGTTAAATAATAGGAGACCCAGCACTGAACCTTGGGCTACTCCACTTATAAGAGGGATGAGAAACCAATACAATGTCCCAATCGTTCAAGCAACCCACACATGCAAATGCAAACAACACCAATAAAGCTGTATGGGTCATACCATAACAATAACTCCAAAAAAGGGTTATATATAGTAGTATCACAATATTTTATTAAACAAAAAATGACATGGAGTACATGATTGACATAGCACAGGACTCACATGATTAAAAACATTTAAAATTTATACTGTACTGGTGATATAGGGTAGGCGCACAAATTCATATTAATAAATAAAGTGCAAAGTGCAAAAAGATGACCATAATATTCGGTAGTATAGAGGTAAGCAGGTCAAATATCCAAAAGTTTTTTAAAGGACTATTAGGTAGAAAACCATGTACATGTAAAGCATGGTATCTATTATTTCTAAGTCACAGAAATGAGTATAATATTAAATAATGAAGAGACGCATACTAACCACACCAAAAGAGGCGCCAACCAATATACCACCAGCACAAGCCCTTGACGCGCGTTTCGCGTTAGCTTTCTCAAAGGGGTAATACACACTTGTGACAGATGTGGCCATATATACTGCTTAACAAACAAGGATTGGCTAATAAACCTAAACATAACGCCCCCTAATTTAAAACAAGTGTCGAAGGCTACCATCTGCCCATTAGTCTATATCAGCCACAGTTCATTACCTGGCGCACACGATCCGCCATGACCGCCATGGACGCAGGCGGCACCACCGTCAGTTCACGCGAGAGCGGCCACGTAGGAGTCACATGACCGATATCGTCACGGAGTGAGGGGGTGCGGCCAGCATCCAGGTCCATGCGCGGAGCGTGCGCGCTCCACTGCGGCCATATTGAATGTGGGCAAATAGATGGGCAAGAAAAAAGGACAGTATTTAATGGCAAAATCAGCCATAACCGCCATAAGTACAAGCGGCAACCACCATCGGTCAACGGGAAACAAGCCATGCAAAGGTCACATGCTAGGTGTCTACTCCACTTATAACCCAGGACCATTTAGAATAGTAATCATGCACCATAACTCTCTAGACACGGTCCATTGGCCTGTTTTTGATCCAATACCAAATGATATTTTCTAAGCCTAAAGACCTTATTTTACCTATTAAAAGTCTATGACGAACAGTATCAAATGCCTTTGAAATGTCCAAAAAAACTTCATCCACAGCCACCCATCTGTCCAGGCTTCTACTTACCTCCTCATAAAAACAAATCAGGTTAGTCTGACAACTTTGTCCTTGGTAAACCCAAGCTGGCTATCACTGATCCTCAGGATAGATCATCAGAATCTGATTAGTGGTGGTCCGACAACCGGGACCCCTGCCGATTAGCTATTTGAGAAGGCAACAGTGGTATTGTGAGCACCAAGCACAGCACCGTCCATTGTATAAAGGCTGGGGTTGGTATCTTTCTCAGCCTTATTCACTCCTATGGGGCTGAGCTGCTCTTAGGCAACATAACGGATAAATGTGTCATCATCGGTCTAGAAAAAGAGTGATCGGTGGGGGTCCCGAGTGTCGGACCCCCACTGATGAGATACTGATAACCTATCCTGAGCATTGGTCATCAGTATCAAAAACTCAGAAAACCCCTTTAAGGCTACTTTCACACTAACATTTATTGTGGAAACCCTTATGGATCTGCAAAAACGCTTCCGTTACAATAATACATGAATGTCATGAATGTATGCGGTTATATTATGTCTTCTACAGTATAGCCAGATTGTGTCAGAGAAAACGGATCCGTCCTTATTGACTTACATTCTGTGCCAGGACAGATCCATTTGGCTCCACCAGCGTTTTGGTGTCCACCTTCAGAGCAGAATGGTTACTGAACGGAGGCAAGCTGATGCATTCTGAGCGGATCCTTTTCCATTCAGAATGCATTAGGGCAAAACTCATCCATTTTGGACCGCTTTTGAGAGTCCTGAACGGATCTCACAAATGGAAAGCCAAAACGCTAGGGTGACAGTAGCCTAAAGTTGTTTTGCAAAAGTCTCCATTAATTTGTTTTCAGTGAAGATTTGGTGCAGGTTTTTACTGCAGCCAATTAACCCTTGTTTAAAATAATGTATTGATAATTACTGCCATCTTATAAGGGCAGTAATTTTTTACCTGCCCTTACCCTAACTCGAACTAGTAAGCATGGCCTCTCCAGTGCGTGATTCTGATTTAGTAGTTTAGTTCTTCTATTGTAACACCCCAGAGTGGTGTTGCCACTACTGCACCCTGCTACTATCTCTAATGGGCTAATATAATGTCATTTTATGTATGTTTTTCCAGGTCCTCCACAATGTGCATTCATAATCTTGTTATGTAACTGTTTATTACATGTAAAGCGCCTGGGAGACTTTAATCTTCCTGATATAAACTGGAAAACCAAAATAGCTAGTTCTGCCAGGAGTACAGACATTCTAAATTCCCTACTGGGATTATCTCTACAGAAAGTAGTTGAGGAGCCAACCCGGAAGGAGGCCATTTTAGATTTGGTATTCACAAATGGCAGTTTGGTATCTGATATTACTGTAGGGGAAAGCTTAGGATCCAGTGATCACCAGTCAGTGAGGTTTACTATAAGTACAGTGACTGAGTCACTCCACACAAAAACAAAAGTTTTAGATTTTCGGAAAACAGACTTTTATAAAATGAGATCAGTTGTATACGAGTCCCTATCAGACTGGAACAATTTCAATGGAGTCCAAGAGAAATGGGACTACTTAAAATTGGCACTACTTAAGGCAACAGAAAAGTGCATTAGGCTTGTCAGTAAAGGCAAAAAAAGGAAGAGACCACTGTGGTACTCAGCAGAAGTGGCCAAAATCATTAAAAACAAAAAGATGGCATTTAGCAAGTATAAAAACACCCTAAACGTGGATGACTGGGAAATCTATAAGATGAGGCAGAGAGAGGCCAAGCAAGTTATAAGAGCTTCTAAAGCTCAGGCAGAAGAGAAATTAGCTCAGTCAGTGAAAAAAGGTGATAAGACATTCTTCAGATACATAAATGAAAAAAGGAAATTAAAAAAAGGAATTACCAAATTAAAAACAAAAGAAGGAAGGTATATGGAAGAGGATAAAGAACTAGCTGACTGCCTCAATGAATACTTCTGTTCAGTTTTTACAAAGGAAAATTAAGGAGAAGGACCTCAGTTAGGGAGGAAGACTAATAAATCATTTGATGCATGTGTCTTTACAGAGGAAGAGGTTCTAAGTCAGCTGTCTAAAACTAATACAAATAAATCACAGGGGCCTGATGGGATACACCCAAAGCTATTAAAAGAGCTTAGAGGTGTACTAGCAAAACCATTAACAAATTTATTTAACCAATCACTGGTAACAGGTGTCGTCCCAGAAGATTGGAAATTAGAAAACGTTGTGCCAATTCACAAGAAAGGTAGTAGAGAGGAATCGGGCAACTATAGGCCAGTAAGCCTGACATCAATAGTGAGGAAATTAATGGATACCATACTCAAGGAGAGGATTGTGGAACATCTAAAAACCCATGGGTTGATTGATAAAAAACAGCATGGGTTTACTTCAGGGAGATCATGTCAAACTAATCTTATTGACTTTTTTGATTGGGTGACTAAAATATTAGATGGCGGAGGTGCAGTAGACATCGCTTATCTGGACTTTAGTAAGGCTTTCAATACTGTCCCACATAGAAGGCTTATCAATAAACTGCAGTCTTTGAGCTTGAGCTCACATATTGTTGAATGGATTAGGCAGTGGCTGAAGGACAGAAAACAGAGGGTTGTAGTCAATGGAGTATATTCAGACCATGGAATTGTTACCAGTGGGGTACTTCAGGGATCTGTTCTGGGACCCATATTGTTTAATATCTTTATCAGCGAAATTGCAGAAGGCCTCAATGGTAAGGTGTGTCTTTTTGCTGATGACACAAAGATTTGTAACAGGGTTGATGTTCCTGGAGGGATACACCAAATGGAAAAGGATTTAGGAAAACTAGAGGAATGGTCAAAAATCTGGCAACTAAAATTTAATGTCGATAAGTGCAAGATAATGCACCTGGGGCGTAAAAACCCAAGAGCAGAATATAAAATCAGTGATACAGTACTAACCTCAGTATCTGAGGAAAGGGAATTAGGGGTCATTAGATCAGACGACCTAAAGGTGGGCAGACAATGTCATAGAGCAGCAGGTAATGCCAGCAGAATGCTTGGGTGTATAGGGAGAGGCATTAACAGTAGAAAGAGGGAGGTGCTCGTGCCACTCTACAGAGCACTAGTGAGACCTCATTTGGAGTATTGTGTGCAGTACTGGAGACCATATCTGCAGAAGGATATTGAAACTTTGGAGAGAGTTCAGAGAAGAGCTACTAAACTAGTACATGGATTGCAGGACAAAACTTACCAGGAAAGGTTAAAGGAACTTAACATGTATAGCTTGGAAGTAAAAAGAGACAGAGGGGATATGATAGAAACTTTTAAATACATAAAGGGAATCATCACAGTAAAAGAGGAGAGAATATTTAACAGAAGAAAAACTGCTACAAGAGGACATAGTTTTAAATTAGAGGGGCAAAGGTTTAAAAGTAATATCAGGAAGAATTGCTTTACTGAGAGAGTAGTGGACGCATGGAATAGCATTCCTGCAGAAGTGGTAGCTGCAAATACAGTGAAGGAGTTAAAGCATGCATGGGATAGGCATAAGGCCATCCTTCATATAAGATAGGCCCTGGGGCTATTCATAGTATTCAGTATATTGGGCAGACTAGATGGGCCAAATGGTTCTTATCTGCCGACACATTCTATGTTTCTATGTTTCTATGGTTCACCAGCAGGTGGCAGCGTAAATGGCAGACCTATCTTTAGAGAGAATGGAACTTACCATTCCTTTCTCCCCACTTTGGGCAGGAGTGGGCCGGACCTGCTTGCTACCAGAAGGAAGAGCGGCAGTCCTGGTTTGTTCTGGTTGAGACTCCATGTTGGAGCTGCCAGGATTCTAACCTACTTTTTGGCTAAACATAAGTCTGACTACAAGAGTGAAGTGCAGCATAAAGAGGAAACAAAGACACCAAATTAGTTTGTCAGTACAGCAGAGTGAGAGAGAAACAGATATAAAAGAGTGGAGTTTGCCTGCCAGATTCATGCTAAAGCCTGCTGGAATCAAGACAAAGCCTGTAAACCATTTTGGAGAATGTTTACTCAAGTAACGCTGCCATTGAACCTCATCTCAAGAAGATCTGAACTCAAGTTCTTTCTTCAAATCCCTCAATTATCCCTTTTATTTATTACTTCGGAGCCAAAGCCTGGGGTCCAGCAGTATCCAGGTAGGAGCAAGGTGACACACAATAAGAGACAATTTAGGCTGCAGCATACCACTCGGCATTTTCTACACCTAGGAAGTGCCCTGGGGGGAGGCCGCCCGTTGCACTATGTTCTTTTAAACTCATAAACTGTTTGATGGAAATGTAATGTATGTTTTTTTTAGGGTTGAGTAAATAGAAACCATTAGAAAACGTGGTATGGTGTTTAACAAGCAGGATATGCTCAACCCATATGCAGTTGTGCATGTATATAGGGGAGCACATTCTGCACTTGTAGTCCATTGCTAGGGGCAATCAACAGCAAAAAATGCATACAATGGAAGATGCCAGCAACGGACTACAAGTACCACAATAACCATCCTACATATGATAACGATAATGTGGATGTGGAGAACAATCAAAAACATAACCATAGCAAAGGCAGGTGCACTCTGAGGCAATACTAAACCCTCACACTGATGTTAAAATTAAGAGGTTAGTTCGACACATTCTACTAGGAGGACATGTCTTACGCTTGGACACCACGCCAAGGTCTCTAAAGTAGCCCGAGACCCTACCATTCAACCTACCTGTGCCGTATGGGCGATACCAGGGGTCGTTGGGCATTACGGGAGCGTAAGGCCTGACTCACAAATAGCTCACCAGTGAACTCCAGCATGTAACCATGCTTGCAATGGGAGGTGCCTGTGAGCCCCACCCAAGACCGGCTGATATGGCCCAGAGCCTCCCAGGTGCACCTGAATGTAGCCTGTAGATGAAAATCAGGCACATTTAAATTGGAGTTTATACACCTCCAAATATATTATACAAACCATTAGAAAACGTGGTGTGGTGTTTAACAAGCAGGATATGCTTAACCCATATGCAGTTGTGCGTGTATATAGGGTAGCACATCCTGCACTTGTAGTCCATTGCTAGGGGCAATCAACAGCAAAAAATGCATACAATGGAAGATGCCAGCAACGGACTACAAGTACCACAATAACTATCCTACATACGATAACGATAATGTGGATGTGGAGAACAATCAAAAACACAACCATAGCAAAGGCAGGTGCACTCTGAGGCAATACTAAACCCTCACACTGATGTTAAAATTGAGAGGTTAGTTCGACACATCCTACTAGGAGGACATGTCTTAAGCTTGGACACCACGCCAAGGTCTCTCAAATAGCCCGAGACCCTACCACTCAACCTACCTGTGCTGTATGGGCGATACCAGGGGCTGTTGGGCATTACGGGAGCGTAAGGCCTGACTCACAAACAGCTCACCACTGACCTCCAGCATGTAACCATGCTTGCAATGGGAGGTGGGAGGTGCCTGTGATCCAAAGTGGACTTTGATCCAAATTTCAGGAAAAATTCGATTTGACACAAAGAATTTCCCTGTGCTTCATGGTAACGAATAATTTTTTCCCTGAAATAGCATCAAAAAAATAAAAATACGTACTCCCCTAATACATTTGAGCATGAAAATGCTGCCGTGGCCATCTTGATCGAAAATCCCACGCAAAATTTTGTGCACTCTGATGTTCGGCGTCACCATGCCGACCAACTTGGTGACGTCCTCATGCACCATGTGAGATTTTGTGCAGTATCTTCAATCAAGATGGCCACAGTGACCTCTTTGCACTCAAATGGATAAGGTGAATAATATTTTTTATTATCTTTTTAAACCGGATTAACCCCTGAAATCCCTAAATATTATTCTCATTTACTGTGATCAAGGATGAACGCAGCATCTGAGGGGTTCAGTGTTGGGGGGCGGCACAATTGCACCTGCTACTTACAAAGAAATGTGCTTCGTGACAAAGTAATTTGTCACAAAGCGAATTTCTTTATCGAATTCGGTGAAGCAGCCAAATCAAATTTTTCAAAACTATGCTCAACACTATAGGGGTGATTTATTAAGACTGATGTTTTAGATGCCAATCTTAATAGGCCTCTAAGTAACTTTGATGCTTCCAGTGCCACTGTAAATGTAAGCCAGATTCCTTGCTGTCTTACATTTAGAGCATTTTCTACGCCTAAAAATGGCATAGAAAATAATGAATGAGACGGGCCTCCCGACCCATTTCCTTTCCTGCTTACGCCCACATTTTTAGACCTGGGGTGAGCGGGGAATATTTGCAGATTGTGGTGCAAAGGACCGCTGCGCCGCAATCTGTGCCAGAAATACGCCTAATTTAGGCATATTTATGTTTAATAAATTACGCATTATATGTTTTGCTTCAGCTATCAGACATTTTATTTCAGTATTTATTTTTTTTAGTAGAAATTGCAGCTGTCCTAATAATAACCAGAAAGCGCAGGTGCCAATGTGTTAAACCCTACCACTGTAGGTTTGGATTTGAGTCAAAGCATTTGGCTCATTGAAAATCACTGACACAACTAAAGGGTTTTCACTCAGATATTTGTGATGTGTTCAAAATGTATTGTGCCATTTAGAATTCATATCATGAAGCTGTTTAATCACATAGAATAAAAGCTGAAGACATGACCTCTCATTGTTTTGCCTCCTCTGCAGATGTAGCCTTCATAGCAGGACCTGAGCCATATTACATCTCTGCTTTGTTGTCTGTGGAGCATAAGACAGCTAACTCCATTATTCCCAACCCTATATACAACACATTAGCAGGAAAACATCAAGTCCTCTGTATATTCTTTGTTATTTATGTGGCAGGACGCCAGTAGTATTGTACATGTATGGGAATGTGTCACCAAAAAATGATAAATAAAAACAAATCCTTTATTTTTCTTATATGTTTTTATTTTGTAGATTTTTTTATTTTTAATTCTATGGCCTGAAAATAATTATGTCATTTGGAGATTTGCTTTACAACAACCACCATGGGTCATAGACACAATGGACAGGAGGGGACCTCATTGTCTTCTATGAGAGAGTTGTTTTAGGAAAGCTCTGTGACCTGTGTAGACCCCATTAAAAGTGCAGAATGGTCCCTGTTATGCTCTCAGAGTGCCACCAAATGTACTATGCCTTAATTAGAATGAAGGTCTCCATGATGTCTTAGGGTCCAACATGAATTCAAATCAATGGCATGATATATCTGTAAGGAGAAGCTCTTTTTTTATGATTTGCTAAATGGTAGAACTCTAGATGCAGAAACCGCAAAAGGGACCTACTGTAATGGCATGTGGAATTATACAGCCAGTATAAGCTCAATTGGAGCTGTATAACTTGTGAGCTCTTGTCTCAACATATCAACATATTTAAAGGGGTTGTCCAAGTTATATTTATTTATGACCTATCCTCAGGATAGGTCATCAATATCAGATCGGCGGGGGTCCGACACCCGGCACCCCCGCCGATCAGCTGTTTGAAGAGAAGGCGAGCGCTGTGCCAGCGCTGCCTCCTCTTCATTGTTTACCTGCTTGCCGTTGCATCTGCAGCGGTGAGCAGGTGTAATTACACCCAAGCCGTTACATTCATTTCAATGGGACGGCTCTGTAGTATACACTTGTATAGGAACGAGCCGTCCCATTGAAATGAATGGAACGGCTTGGGTGTAATTACACCTGCTCACCACTGCAGATGCAACGGCGAGTAGGTAAACAATGAAGAGGAGGCAGCGCTGGCACGGCGCTCGCCTTCTCTTCAAACAGCTGATCGGCGGGGGTGCCGGGTGTCGGACCCCCGCCGATCTGATATTGATGACCTATCCTGAGGATAGGTCATAAATAAATATAACTTGGACAACCCCTTTAAGCATGATAAAAAAAAAAAAAAAAAAAAACTTGATTTTGTGACAGGGTGTCACAAAATCAAGTTTTATTTTATTTTTTTAAAGCTGCTTAAATATGTTGATATGTTGAGACAAGAGCTCACGAGTTATACAGCTCCAATTGAGTTTATACTGGCTGTATAATTCCACATGCCATTATAATAGGTCCCTTTTCACATAGACATTGTTCTATATGGCCTTTGTATTGCCAGCCAGTGATTATGTTTTGAATTGCAATCTGCAAGTTATGCTTATTACTAATGTTTAGCGAATCGAAGTTGACGAAGTGGAATTCGATCCGAATTTCATAAAAAATTAGATTTGCATAAAATCTGAATTTCCTCACGCTTAGTGGTAACGAATTGCGTTTCTTCCGAAAATGACTGCTGCATGTGTTATGACATGAAGCAAGGAACTCTGGGAACGAGGGATCACCAACAATGCTATGCATGCAGTCAATCAGCCAGCCCTGTGATGTCACAGCCCTATAAATAGCCTCATCCATCTTGGATTCAGCCATTTTCCAGTGTACTTAGTGCAGGGAGAGATGTGAGAAGGCGCTAGGGACAGTGGTAGAAAATACTTCAAAACAGTTATTTTGCTGTAAAGAAGTTCAGGGAAAGGATAGGGAGGAATTGTTCTGCCCAGCAGGGTTAGAATATGATTCTAGTTCATTCTGCCAGAGTCTTGGTATTTCTCAAGTGGTTAATGTGGTTATAGCACCATCTAGCGGTGTTAAGTTGTATTACACTTTGTTTTTCTGTTGCAAAGACTACAGCATTGTGGGTGGTGTACTGCATTGTGGGAGGGCAAAGCATCCTGGAAAAGAGCTGTCCTTTTGCATATCTCCTTTTTAAACTTCACCATCCTTGTCAAAACACATCTGGTGAGAGATCTACCTTTGTTTCAGGGATATTTAGTTATGCAGAGCTGTTCAGCTAGTTATAATTGTTACTCTGGGAGTTGTTATCACTGTTAGATAGGTATGACATTTTATGTACAGGCAGCAATTTTACTATGTGCCTCAGTGTTAATGCAAATGTTATAGTACATGCTATTCTATAATTTATACTTATACATGCTATTTTATTCTTGTAGTTTTACCAATCAACAATCTTATTTTACCAATAAACAAGACTACAGAAAACAGTCTTCTTATTTGGAAGACAGGAATGGTTTATGCTGAATGTCAGACTGCACACTGTGTTGACGTGTATGAAGACAGACGAGAAAAAACAGTTGCTAGTCACCAGCGATAGTTGTTCTGACTATACAGAGCCACCATCACACATGAGGTCCTGCGTACAAGGTTGTAGCGGCTGCCATACAGTCACAAGAAGCAAGAGTACAGCCCACAGAAAGCGCAGCATGATCCAGACCATGCTGAAGTCCATTCCTACCTAGTCTGAGTCTGCACAGAGACATTAAACAGCCAGCAAAAGACACATAATGTCCGGTAGCCAGGCATCATACAGGACCAGGTCACGAGCAAGCTGCTCTAGCAAATCATCAATAAAAGAAAAGGCTGCTCTCTCAGAGAAGTTGAGGTTGTAAAAGTAAGGCCTTCTTTTGCTGCAAAAGAGATGCAACTAAAGAAAGAGAGAGCGTCAAAGGAAAAAGAAAGAGCGTTACTGGAAGAAGAGAGAGAGCATGTCTGCAAGCGTCAAAGGAAAAAGAGAAGGCATTACTGAAAGAAGAGACAGCATGCCTGCAAGCGTCAAAGGAAAAAGAGAAGGCGTTACTGGAAGAATAGACAGTATGCTTGCAAGCGTCACTGGAAAAACTCACCACAGAGAAAAAAAAGGCAATCACAGTGGCCAAAGCATTGTTCCTAGAAGCCTTGGAGTTTCCCAAATCTGAGTAACACACCTAAGTGAGCCAGACCACCCTGAGCCAGACCTAGATCAACAAGATGCAGGACAGTGCATCTCAGAATATGTCCATCATCATCCCAAGACAGATGACAATTATGATGCAGCATATCAGCCAGCCTATACAGAGTGTCAAAGATCCAACTTTGAACTACAGTACCTCGAGCAGGACAGTATGCGACAAATCGTTGCTAGCCACAACTACCGCCCTACAAAACAGAAGCTACAACCTTCGCTTCAAATTAAAGGGACAACCTTCCTGTCAGAACGGTATTATACAGACTTCCCTAAGCCAGCAACCCCTAAAAGGTATGGTGATACACCACACATGCAGCATAACACAACACACCAGGTAGTATTGGCGCTAATCAGGCAGCCATGGACTTCGCTGAGTTTTTTGCTTAATGGGAGCTGGTTACCAAAGGACTTATAAAGTTCACTGATCGCCCCGAGAACTACAGGGCATGGCGAGACTCCTTCCAGAACGCCAAAAGAGACTTAGATCTTTCCTGTAGTGAGGAGTTAGATCTCTTGGTAAAGTGGTTTGGAAGCGAGTCTGCTAAACATGCCAAAAGAATCATAGACATTAACATAAACTATCCGGGCAAAGGCCTAAAGATGGTGTGGGAAAGACTTGATGAGTGTTATGGGTCAATAGAAGCTATAGAAAATGCTTTATATATGAGAAATGATAACTTTCCCAGAATAGTGGTTAGGGGTTACCAAAAGCTCAGGGAACTGAGTGACTGTACAGGTTGCTCAGGCAGAAGGAGATCTGCTGCGGCTAGCATTCCTGAACACTGTCAGAGGTGTTAATCTGATTGTCCAAAAATTCTCTTATAATCTACAGGAAAAGTGGATCACGCATGGTTCCCATTATAAACAGTTTCATAATGTACCCCCCCCCCCTCCTTCATAGTGTCTGTAGACTTTGTTACTCAAAAGGCAAGGATCAGAAACAATCCCAGTTTTGACTTTACATAGTCATATTCTACTATCCCTGGTGACAAACCTCCTAAAACACCAGTGGCAGTCCAGAAAACTAACGTTGCCTCCACAGGTTCTCCTTACAGGCCGTTTAGGTCTTCTCAAGAAGAGAACAATCTCAAAGATCTTACCAAAGAATACCCCCTGCACAAGAAACCACAACCTCTACTAAAATGCAGAGCCTTTACGGAGAAGTCTTTAGAGGACCGCAGATAATTCCTCAAAGAAAACAACATCTGCTTCAGGTGCTGCACTACAACATCACACTTCGTCAGGAACTGTTAGGTCAGTGTGACATGCACAGAATGCGACAGCACAGAACACAGCACGGTTTTACACCCTGGACCACCCTCTCAGGTATCATCCCAAGCAGAGGAGCATGATAGGAAGCAGATAGACACTGACCATAGACACCCCAGTAGTCACTCCTCACTGTACAGAGATCTGTAAAGGACTTGCAGGAGGGAAGTCCTGCTCAAAAATCTGCATTGTCAGAGTTTATCCAGATGGTCACCAAGATAAGGCAATCAAGGTATATGCGATCTTAGATGATCAAAGCAACCAGTCTTTAGCTAAATCCACCTTCTTTGACACCTTCAACATCATAAGGCCCGGTTCTCCCTACTCCTTAAGGACATGTGCTGGTACCATTGAGACGGCGGGGAGGAAGGCAACTGGGTACAAGGTAGAGTCCATAGATGCTCCGATTGCTTGTCCGGAGACTTGACCAAGGATGGGTCATCATAGGAGACGTCTGTCTTGGAGGAGCACACAAGCCGACCTCAGTCAACAGTATGCTCACCAACACACTTGAAAATGGACGTCCTTCCCTATTCCAGCCATGTCAGAGCCATGTCCAGCGATGGTGAGCAATATCACTTAGGGTGCTCAGTCTTCAACAGGACAAGAAAAGACAGTAGTGTCACAATGTCCATAGAAGACAGACTGTTCTTGGATATCATAGATAAAGGAATAGTAAAAGACAAGTCAAAAAGCTGGGCCCCAGAGTCAATGCTTACCTAACAACAAAGAACTTGTCTACAGACGATTCATCTCCCTCAAGCACAAACTTCAGAGGACAACAGAGACGAGAGAACATTTCTTTACCTTCATGGAAAGAATATTCCAGAGCAACCATGCAGAAATGGTGCTCGCTCTCCAAGACTCTTAGGAGTGTTGGTACTTACCCATATTCGGCGTGTATTATACTAAAAACCCAGGTCAGATGCGAGTAGTATTCAACTCGAGCACCAGGTGTGAAGGCGTCTTGCTAAATGATGTCTTACTGTCTTATCCAAACTTCAACACCAGACTTCTAGTGGTACTTCTCCGCTTCCGCAGAGATTCCGTAGCATTTATGGCCGACATACAACACTGCTTCCTTGTCAAGGAAGAACACAGAAACTACTTGAGGTTCTTCTGGCACCACAACAACGACCCCAATTAAGACATTGTAGAGTTCCGAATGAGAGTGCACATCTTCGGAAATAGTCCTTCCCCTGCAGTCGCTATCTACGGTCTCAGACATTCAGCCAGAGAGGGGGAAGCAAAGTATGGGTCAAATGTCAGATCCTTTGTGGAAAAGAATTTCTATGTGGACGGCTGCTTAAAATCCAGACCCATGAACGAGACCAGAATCAGTCTCTTGAAAAGGGCCCAAGAAATGCTCGCTCTATCTAATCTGAGGTTGCACAAAATCGCCTCCAACAGCCGTGAGTTAATGGAGGCCTTCTCACCCAAAGACCATTCAAGTGATCTAAAGGACTTGGATCTTAGTACCGACTCCCTTCCTATGCAGCAGAGCTTTGGTTTGCTCTGGGATTTAAAGGCAGACACATTTATCTTTCAAATCAGCATGGAAGAAAAGCTCTTCACACGCAGAGGAGTCCTGTCCACCATAAACAGCTTATATGATCCTCTGGGATTCTTAGCGCCTGTTACCATCCAAGGTAAAATGATGTTAAGACTTCACCACAGAGACGCCTAATTCGGATCATCCGCTTCCCACTGAAAAAAAGGACCTGTGGACAGGTTGGAGGAGGTCTCTTTGATCAGTCTTCACGTGGCACGACCCTAAGCTTCCGTGCCATCAACTGAAGTTAAGATGCAAAGACTATATACCGCTGCAAGGAAAAGTATGTGTACCCTTTGAAATGATATGGATTTCTGCACAAATTGGTCATAAAATGTGATCTGATCTTCATCTAAGTCACAACAATAGACAATCACAGTCTGCTTAAACTAATTACACACAAATAATTAAATGTTACCATGTTTTTATTGAACTCACCATGTAAACATTCACAGTGCAGGTGGAAAAAGTATGTGAACCCCTAGACTAATAAAATCTCCAAGAGCTAAATGGAGTGAGGTTTCAACCAACTTGAGTCCAATCAATGAGATGAGATTGGAGGTGTTGGTTACAGCTGCCCTGCCCAATAAAAAACACACACTAGTTCTGGGTTTGCTTTTCCCAAGAGGCATTGCCTGATGCGAATGATGCCTCGCACAAAAGAGCTCTCAGAAGACCTATGATTAAGAATTGTTGACTTGCATAAATCTGGAAAGGGGTATGAAAGTATCTCCAAAAGCCTTGCTGTTCATCAGTCCACGGTAAGACAAATTGTCTATAAATGGAGAAAGTTCAGCACTGTTGCTACTCTCCCTGGCTGCCCTGTAAAGATGACTGCAAGAGCACAGTGCAGACTGCTCAATGAGGTGAAGAAGAATCCTAGAGTGTCAGCTAAAGACTAAAGTCTAAATTCTCTGGCATATGCTAACATCCCTGTTAGCGAATCTATGATACGAAAAACACTAAACAAGAATGGATTTCATGGGAGGATACCACAGAGAAAACCACTGCTGTCAAAAAAAAATTGCTGCACGTTTACAGTTTGCACAAGAGCACCTGGATGTTCCACAGCAGTACTGGCTAAATATTCTGTGGACAGATGAAACCAAAGTTGAGTTGTTTGGAAGAAACACACAACACTACAGGGAGTGCAGAATTATTAGGCAAGTTGTATTTTTGAGGATTAATTTTATTATTGAACAACCATGTTCTCAATGAACCCAAAAAACTCATTAATATCAAAGCTGAATATTTTTGGAAGTAGTTTTTAGTTTGTTTTTAGTTTTAGCTATTTTAGGGGGATATCTGTGTGTGCAGGTGACTATTACTGTGCATAATTATTAGGCAACTTAACAAAAAACAAATATATACCCATTTCAATTATTTATTTTTACCAGTGAAACCAATATAACATCTCAACATTCACAAATATACATTTCTGACATTCAAAAACAAAACAAAAACAAATCAGTGACCAATATAGCCACCTTTCTTTGCAAGGACACTCAAAAGCCTGCCATCCATGGATTCTGTCAGTGTTTTGATCTGTTCACCATCAACATTGCGTGCAGCAGCAACCACAGCCTCCCAGACACTGTTCAGAGAGGTGTACTGTTTTCCCTCCTTGTAAATCTCACATTTGATGATGGACCACAGGTTATCAATGGGGTTCAGATCAGATGAACAAGGAGGCCATGTCATTAGATTTTCTTCTTTTATACCCTTTCTTGCCAGCCACGCTGTGGAGTACTTGGACGCGTGTGATGGAGCATTGTCCTGCATGAAAATCATGTTTTTCTTGAAGGATGCAGACTTCTTCCTGTATCACTGCTTGAAGAAGGCGTCTTCCAGAAACTGGCAGTAGGACAGGGAGTTGAGCTTGACTCCATCCTCAACCCGAAAAGGCCCCACAAGCTCATCTTTGATGATACCAGCCCAAACCAGTACTCCACCTCCACCTTGCTGGCGTCTGAGTCGGACTGGAGCTCTCTGCCCTTTACCAATCCAGCCACGGGCCCAACCATCTGGCCCATCAAGACTCACTCTCATTTCATCAGTCCATAAAACCTTAGAAAAATCAGTCTTGAGATATTTCTTGGCCCAGTCTTGACGTTTCAGCTTGTGTGTCTTGTTCAGTGGTGGTCGTATTTCAGCCTTTCTTACCTTGGCCATGTCTCTGAGTATTGCACACCTTGTGCTTTTGGGCACTCCAGTGATGTTGCAGCTCTGAAATATGGCCAAACTGGTGGCAAGTGGCATCTTGGCAGCTGCACGCTTGACTTTTCTCAGGTCATGGGCAGTTATTTTGCGCCTTGGTTTTTCCACACGCTTCTTGCGACCCTGTTGACTATTTTTAATGAAACGCTTGATTGTTCGATAATCACGCTTCAGAAGCTTTGCAATTTTAAGAGTGCTGCATCCCTCTGCAAGATATCTCACTATTTTTGACTTTTCTGAGCCTGTCAAGTCCTTCTTTTGACCCATTTTGCCAAAGGAAAGGAAGTTGCCTAATAATTATGCACACCTGATATAGGGTGTTGATGTCATTAGACCACACCCCTTCTCATTACAGAGATGCACATCACCTAATATGCTTAATTGGTAGTAGGCTTTCGAGCCTATACAGCTTGGAGTAAGACAACATGCATAAAGAGGATGATGTGGTCAAAATACTCATTTGCCTAATAATTCTGCACTCCCTGTATGTGTGGAGAAAGAGGCAAAGCATACCAACATCAAAAGCTTATCCCAACTGTGAAGTATGGTGGTGGGGGCATCATGGTTTGGGGCTGCTTTGCTGCGTCAGGGCCTGGACGGATTGCTATCATCGAAGGAAAAATGAATTCCCAAGATCATCAAGACATTTTGCAGGAGAACTTAAGGCCATCTGTCCACCAACTGAAGCTCAACAGAAGATGGGTGTTGCAACAGGACAAGGACCCAAAGCATAGAGGTAAATCAACAAGAGAATGGCTTACAGAGGAAAATGCACCTTCTGGAGCGGCCTAGTAAGAGTCTTGACCTCAACCCGAATGAGATGCTGTGGAATGACCTCAAGAAAGCCTCCCCTCAGTGTTTGGAATTCTTGAAGAGAAAGGGTGATATATTCGTACCCCAAATGGTGAAGGAAGAAACATTTATTTATTTGATATGCTTCGTAAAGTTATTGGGACCATATTTAGTATTAGGTTAGTTTCACACTAGGACAAAGGATTGGGCATGCAGTCCGGTAGGAAAAAGCCTGGCAGATCTCTCTGCATTCCAGCATTGCCAGAAGCTTGAAAGTCTCAAGACTACAGTAGTTTTCTTACGGCCAATTCTCAGCATATTAGCTGAGTCCCCACTATAGCTTCAATGCTGGAATGCAGAGAGATCCGGCAGGCTGTTCGCTGCTGGATCCCTGTTCTCTAGCGCTAGTGTTAAAGAAACCTAATTTTTTATGATTTCTAATACAATGATAGATTTGAAATCCTTGAACTCCCAAGAGAAAACGGCTTTCTCTAAAATGTATAAATATATTAATAATGTCCATAAAGTTAATAATTTAAGGTTGGTGGTGGCCCAGAGCTTTTGCAAACCACTTGGCCTAGAGTATCTTGAAGGCATTATTCATAGCCAGCAACAATTTCTCACACTAATCTGTATAATATCAAAGTAGAAATGGAATAAAAAAAAAAACTGAGACTTCAGTAAGATTATATAGATCTAAGGGTAAGAACAAAGAATATACAGGGATCTGAAAGTCATGTTTAGCCTGACACTTACTCACCTTCAGCCCATTAGATACAAGTTTTTTTATTTTTTATTTTTTATTTAGTTCTTCCCTGTCTTTCCAGAGCCATATATTTTTTATTTTTCTGTTCACATAGCCATATGAGAGCTTGTTTTTTGTGGAAGAAGTTATACTTTCAAATGCCACCATTTAATATACATACTACAACAAAGTGGGAACCTGGAAACAAATTCCAAATAGCGTGGAATTGGGAAAAAAATCTGCCACAGTTTTACTGGTTTTATCCCTATGACATTCCTTATGAGACAAAACTGACCTGCGCCCTTCATTCTCTAGGTCAGTATGCACCACATATGTGCAGTTTTTTTGTGTTTTAATACTGAAAAAATAATAATATATCTCACAAATATATATTTTTAGAATATTCGTCATATATCATGAATTCGCAGTTTATTATTTGAATCGTAATCGTGATGTGAACCCAATTTTCGATTTGGAAACTCAGGAAGGAAACTATCGCATACAGCACGCTATTATGATCGCGTAATCATTACAATCGTTTGTGGTTTCGGTTTCGCATTCACAGCCACTTGTAAGTCGGCCTGAGAATTTTCTTCCTACCTGAAAAAATGGTACAAACAGCCTTTGAACCAGAAGAGATCAAAATCTTTCTAACTGTAAGTAATATTGCATCAACTGTAATATTTTATGAATGAAAGAACAATTTTGTAGTGTTTATAATTATTAGTGTATGCGATTATTATCAAAATCTATACGATCCCCCCCCCCTCCAATATGATGTATACTATTTAAATATTCGCACTCAACATTACATTATCTCTGGACCCTTATATCAGCTACCGGTACAGGGTGTACTGATCCTGCTTAGGTCACACTACAAGAAAAGCTCTAACGGTCCATTCAAACGTCTGTGGTGTGTTGCGGATCCGCAAATTTCAGATCCGCAACACACCCTGCCGGCACCCCCCATAGAACTGCCTAGTCTGGTCCGCAGCTGTGGACAAGAATAGGACATATTCTATTCTTTGCGGACCGGAAGTACGGGGGCCGTGGCTCCGCAAATGCAGCAGCAGAGAGTACATAGTGTGCTCTCCGCATCACGTCCAGCCCCATAGAGAATGAATGTGTCCATACCCGTTCCCCAGAATTGTTGAACGAATGTGGACCCATTTGTGGACGTCCTGCGGACATCGGAATGAAGCCTAAAACCTGCTGTCTGTATTGTGTTCTGTACTGTACCACACCAATTAGGAAGAATTCAGACAGAGTATAAATGAATGAAAACGCATGTTTTTTTTTATTCTTACTATGTAATAAAATGCAGTCTGCTGTATAGACCACCACAAGTTTGGCCTTTCCAGCATGTTGTTAATTCATAAACGCGCGTTCGAACGCGCGTTTTCAGTGTCAAAAACGCGCAAAATACAAGCGTTGCGCGTTCCCATTGAAGTCTATGGGCCAAAACGCGTGACAAACGCCCCAAAAAAAGCTCAAGTACTTGTTTATGCGTCGGGCGTTTTTCAGCGTGTTCGAACGCACTGTAAAACGTGAAAATGTGAACCAATCCCATAGGGTAGCATTGGTTTGCATCGGTTATGCGTTTTATAGCGCGTTCGAATGCGCTGTAAAACGCGCAATTGTGAAATGAGGGTAAGTATTTTCTGGTTCATTTATAGTTACCCAGGGTGCCTCACTGGGAGGTGAACCAGCAGTAAACCCCATATCGTACCTTAACTTCACTAGACAGGTACATCTCTGCTTAGCTGGCCAATATCAGATTGCTATGACCCCACACACATACATTTGAAATCCGATTATTTCCCGTGACATGACGTAACTACTTTGTGCTGTTTTGTTGAGGACATAATGTTTAAAAAATGGTTTTGAACAATTTGTGATTATATTCTTTTTTCTTTATTCTGCAGCGTATGTTAGTGGGGGGTTATGATAGCACCCGGAAGCGAAAGGAGAAAAATGCCATAGTGAGGGTACTACGTTTTGAGCTAGTGGCACACTTTCGATCGTAGGCACAGCAAGAAAGTACTGCAAAAAAAATGGTGTGACCTTAAGAGGTTTCATATGAAGCGGATAACAGAGATGAGCCAGAAATTATATTCAGGTACAATGCTTACATGACTTTTGTATCTCTATAACACTCTGTAATGTATAAAATCTGATTATGCTGCTAAGCGAAAATTAGTACAGATGTAGCAGGGTTAACACAAACTCTTAACTTAAAAAAATTCTTAACTCATCGATTTATCTAAAAAAAACAAAAACATTTAAAATAGCTTAACGCTCTTTGTTGCATTTAGTTTAGATAACATCTCATAAAGCATGTGTGTTCACTCTACAACATCCATATTTCAGCTCTTTAAAAATGATAACTTAATACCTGGTGTGACAAGTACAAAATAATACGGTTATATCATACATCTCAACCTCATCCTACCCTGTAACTTAGTCGTGTTTTACCCATCTGTAACACTGGTTTTGCCATGTTATTTCACCCCAAAATGAGGCAAATCCACTGTTGGGATATTCATAATCCCATGCAGATCCCTCCATATAGGAATTTCTGGATAACTGTGTTGATGATTTCTGAGCATTTATACAAAGTTTTTAAAAATGTGTGATTAAAGGTCAAACCCATGCCCAGGGTCAAACACCGCCAGTGGAAACGTGCTGTAGAGGAGCACCACAGTTTCCTAATGTTTATGCCTGGGGACGGGGTATCTGTTGGTCCATAATAGACTGTCCCTCTGTGTCAAGTCATGTCCTGCTGCTGCGTACTTTTAATGGCCAGCCATAAAGTGGTTAAAAGTGGCAACAATGAGTGGACTACAGTAATAGAAACAAAACGAAAAAAAAAATCACGACTTAACGGCCCATTCACATGACCGTATTAACGTATCCGCAATCGTTCCGCAATTTTGCGCAATGGCTGAGGACCCATTCATTTCAATGGGTCCACAAAAGATGCAGACAGCAGACTGTGTGCTAATGTGATTGTCCAGCTCACCTGCTGGTAAATTCCATCCTCCTATGGTGCAAGGATAAGACAAGAAAGTCCTTGGAATTGCAATGTAGAAATGAAGTGAAATCCAGCACTCCAGCTTATTCAGAAAAAGCCTTGTAGTCCTTTATTGCAGTGAAAATAATCAGCATACAGCAGTAAGAAACTCCAGCAGAAAAAACACGCCCTAGTTGCGGTCTACGCATTTCGAGCGTTACCGCTCTTATTCATGACTTCCATTGTGTCCTTAATAGCTCTGTATATATACACACTGCCCCCAAATGAGTTACCTCCTTCTTCTGGGTGGGGATGTAACAGGTGTTGCATTTGTGGGTTAATTAAAGGCACGATGGACAAACTTCACTAGTTTGCTATAAAAGTTACAATAATCAGTGAATACCACCAAACCATTAAAAGCAACTGTAAAACAGCTGACAATAAAGGTTGTGCTGTACAAGTTTGACAAAATACACATGGTCAAAGTCCTCAAAATTAGAGTTGAACAATATAAAAAGATTGCCGCACTCATGTATAGTCTGAATGGCGCTTGACAGCCTGACAATGCTGGAAACATGATTGAACCTGGAAAACAGCTGATAATGTTTATTCGAGCATCTGAACAGTGTCCAAAGCTGTTACAAAAGAAAAAATCATTATCAATAAAAATGCAAGAATTCCTTTTTGAAATTAATTCCATAAGGAAATCTTGTATTTAATTTAAACAACCAATACGCCTCCCTGAGCAAGGTTTTACATTTAATATCACCTCCTCTGATAGGGGGAGAAATTTTTTCAATGTCAAATGCCTTAAAAAAATTTAGTGTTTCTGTTATGGACACTAATAAAATGCCGAGCAGCTCCTGAAATATTCATATATGATTCATTAGATATATAATTAAGATGTTCAAGTATACGGACTTTAACCTCTTAAGGACACAGGGCGTACATGTACGTCCTGTGTCCGGTCTTTAAAGATGGCGCCCGCTCCTGCTCCATGCGGGCACCTTAGCCGCGGGTGTCCGCATGGTTCCTGTAGCAGACACCCGCGGCTAATGTCCGTGACCGGCAGTGATGCCGATCGCGGACATTTAACCCCTCAGATGCCGTGGTCAATCCTGACCACGGCATCTGAGTGCGCACAAACCGAAAGTTTTACTTTCGGTTTGCGCTCCGGCTCCCCCGTGTGGCGATCGGAGGAGCCAGAGCGTGCCTGTAGTAGCCTGGGTCTCTATGAATGAAACCCATGGAGCCTTGCCTGTAATAGGCTTCATAGGAAATATGCGATTTTTTCATATATTCCAATGCTATTGCATTGGAATGTATGAAAATCACAATCAGATGATTGTAAGTTATAGTTCCTTATGGGAACTATATAAAAGTGTAAAAAAAAAAAATGAAAAGTTAAAAAATAAAAATAAAAATAAAAAACATAAAAGTTCAAATCACCCCCCTTTTGCTAAAATAAAAATTAAAAAACTAAAATTTTTTTAAAAATACACATCATGGGTGTCGCAATGTGCAAAAACGCCCATAGTATAAAAATATAAAAAAATATTCCCCATACGTCAAACAGCAAAACCGAAAAAAACGTCCAAATGGCGGATTCGCCATTTTTGGTCGCTTCATTTTCCACAAAAAATTACATAAAAGGTGATCAAAAAGTCGTACACACCCCAAAATGGTATTAATAGAAAGATAAGATTATGACGCATAAAATGAGCCCCCATACAGCTCTACACATATAATTACAAAAAAGTTATAGGGGTCAAAACATGGTGACAAAAAAGTAAAACTGATTTTTTCCCACTTTTGAATTTTTTTTTCACTATCAAAACGCAAGAAAACCTATACATATAGGGTATCGCCGGATTCGTACTGACCTGTAGAGTAAAATTAACCAGTCAGTTTTATCGCACATCGAACGTCGGAATTTAAAAAGCCGCAAAACTGTGGTGGAATTGCTTTTTTTTGCAATTTCACCCTATTTGGAATTTTTTCCCCGCTTCCCACTACATCATATGCAATATTAAATGGTGGCATTGGAAACTACAACTTGTCCCGCAAAAAACAAGCCCTCATATGGCTATGTGAACCGAAAAATAAAAAAAGTTATGGCTCTGGGAAGGCAGGGAGCGCAAAACGAAAACTCAAAAAGTAAAAAACCTCCGGTCCTTAAGGGGTTAAATTTCCTGGTGGTGCTGCCCACATATAGAACATTGCAAGAGACACAGGCAATAATATATATTACACAAGTACTGTTACAATTCCAATATGAATCAATCTTATGTTCTGTGGTTTGTGCTGAATCCCAGAAAGTTTTAGTAGGAACCGCATAATTGCAAGTTTTGCACGGATGGCTACCGCAGCGGTAAAAACCTTTGACACTGAGCCATGTAGATGTTCTTTTCTTAACGGATGTCATTGCAAGCAATGAAGGAGACACTTTGTTGGCAATTGTAGGCGAGTGTTTGCTCACAATTCTACAGCCATCTTTGAGAATGTTTCCAACATTTCCGTTTTCATGAAATATATAAACTGCCTGCTATACGTAAGTGTTAACCATGTCATTCTGGGAGGAGAAATACATCTTTTCCTCTAATAATCGATTTGTGTTGGGAATTGAATGGTATGGCAGGTACATCGATGACCTGTTAGTTATCTGGTCAGGCGATGTGCCTGCCATACCCTCATTTCTCAACTATGTGAATAATAACCCATATAATCTCAAATTTACATGTCATTTTGAAAACCACAGTATTAACTTCCTAGACCTCACTTTAACAGGAGTACCAGATACACATATAGAGACCAAAACTTATCGCAAACCCAGCTCTGGAAATACCATTCTCAGAGCAAACAGCCACCACCCTATTCACACAATAAAATCAGTGCCAGTGGGGGAATTTATTAGGGCTAAAAGGAATTGTAGCCTTCTACACAATTTTGAAATGGAATGTAATAATATTACCCACCGTTTGTTGGAGAGAGGATACCCGCATTGGATGGTCCACAGAGGCAATAAAATAGCCAGTACCAAAAACCGTGGGGATCTTCTCTTTAACAATCACTGCAAAAAAAGCGCTTCCATGCCCACTCTAACACTTACGTTTAGCAGGCAGTTTAATCACATCAAACAAATTATTTTGGAACACTTACCTATACTTCATGAAAACGAAAATGTTGGAAACATTCTCAAAGATGGCTGTAGAATTGTGAGCAAACGCTCGCCTACAATTGCCAACAAAGTGTCTCCTTCATTGTTTGCAATGACATCCGTTAAGAAAAGAACATCTACATGGCTCAGTGTCAAAGGTGTTTACCGCTGCGGTAGCCATCCGTGCAAAAGTTACAATTATGCGGTTCTTACTAAAACTTTCTGGGATTCAGCACAAACCACAGAACATAAGATTGATTCATATTCGAATTGTAACAGTACTTGTGTAATATATATTATTGCCTGTGTCTCTTGCAATGTTCTATCAGTGGGCAGCACCATCAGGAAATTTAAAGTCCGTATACTTGAACATCTTAATTATATATCTAATTAATCGTATATGAATATTTCAGGAGCTGCTCAGCATTTTATTAGTAATATGCAAAATAAATGTGGAGCCCCAGTTATGGGTCTACAACACAATGAAAGCCAGATATCCCTCAAAGGAAGGAAAACCGAGCAAAGGGGTGTCTCCATTACAGAGATCACCAAATCCACCATATTAAGTGGCCCCTATGTCAAGATCCCGCTTTTTTACAAGCTTTAAGGATGTGACGGGGAAAACCTAAGCCAGTTATCCATCCACAGACAGCTGTTTCGGGGTGTTGCCCCTCATCAGTGCGGAGTAGGATTCTGGCTAACCTGGAGCAATGCCTCGGAGACTACTCAAACACACCAATAGCTGATCTCAGGGAGACCAGCTACAAAAAAGACCGCGGAGCCTCATTTAAGAGTCTCAACACAGCAATCCGAAGTGCAAAGCTACCTGGGAAACAGTAATATGCAAAATAACCGTGGAGCCCCAGTTATGGGTCTACAACATAATGAAAGCCAGATATCCCTCAAAGGAAGGAAAACCGAGCAAAGGGGTGTCTCCATTACAGAGATCACCAAATCCACAATATTAAGTGGCCCCTATGTCAAGATCCCGCTTTTTTACAAGCTTTAAAGATGTGACAGGGAAAACCTGAAAATGGGTTATTATTCACATAGTTGAGAAATGAGGGTATGGCAGGCACATCGCCCGACCAGATAACTAGCAGGTCATCGATGTACCTGCCATACCATTCAAATCTATTATTAGAGTAAAATATGTATTTCTCCTCCCAGAATGACATGGTTAACACTTACGTATAGCAGGCAGTTTATATATTTCATGAAAACGGAAATGTTGGAAACATTCTCAAAGATGGCTGTAGAATTGTGAGCAAACACTCGCCTACAATTGCCAACAAAGTGTCTCCTTCATTGCTTGCAATGACATCCGTTAAGAAAAGAACATCTACATGGCTCAGTGTCAAAGGTTTTTACCGCTGCGTTAGCCATCTGTGCAAAACTTGCAATTATGCGGTTCCTACTAAAACTTTCTGGGATTCAGCACAAACCACAGAACATAAGATTGATTAATATTGGAATTGTAACAGTACTTGTGTAATATATATTATTGCCTGTGTCTCTTGCAATGTTCTATATGTGGGCAGCACCACCAGGAAATTTAAAGTCCGTATACTTGAACATCTTAATTATATATCTAATGAATCGTATATGAATATTTCAGGAGCTGCTCGGCATTTTATTAGTGTCCATAACAGAAACACTAATTTTTTCAAGGCATTTTTTAGCAATTCAGACGGCACTCCAAATGTATTTTCAAATGCAGTTGTAGTTTTATTGCCGGACTTAGTAATTGGTACAATATAGGTACAATATTACTGTAGTTTTATTGCCGGACTTAGTAATTGGTACAATATAGGTACAATATTACAACGTTTCGGGCGTTTTATGGACCGCCCTTCATCAGGCTGGCAATAAAAAGAAAGACAGAAAGAGACGGGAACATGAGAATTACAATAATGATTACATGACATGATTATAATACATGATTATAAAACATGATTACAAAGCCTTTCCATGATTATAAACCTTAATGTGTGGTTGTCAGAGACATGATTAGTTAATCAAACCGTCATTGTAAAGCAATTAATATACAAATAGATCGGTGTCTCATCTTCATTGAATCATTGCTATGACTGCAGTGCAAGCTATATCTATAGTTGGATATACTTAATAAGTATGGAGGCATCTTTAAAGGTTGGGAAAGGTCTGCGGAGAGTAAAGGGGAGGGGGTTGTGGGGGGTTGTTGGGGAGGAGGAAGACAGCGCTGCTGGCCATGAATTGCCAGTAAGGGGTTAAAGATAGAGAAAGGAGAGCAAGACGAAGTAAGAAAGGATTTTAAAGACAGTGTGATATCGGAAGCTAACTTACCCACAGTAGTGGTAGAAAGTATCTGACCGCCGGCGCCATGAGTGTATAATCCTCTATGCTATATAAGGCGTCTGGGGCGGTACTTCCGGCTCTCAGAACACTGGGAGGGCGGAATAGTAGGGAAGGTTCAACTACCTGCCCCTGAGTGCGCATGCCTGTGTGCAATGTAACTTAATGCGGGCGCCATTTTGGTGAAGTCCTAGGGAGGCACCATTTTGGAAAGATTGGTGTAACAGGGAAGTAATACGTTGTGGAGTGGCGCGGCCGCCATTATGTTGGAGTCCTAGGGTTGACACCATCTTAGAAAGGACCTAATGTTAGGTGTAATAAGGGATTGTGGGCGCCATCTTAGTAGAGTCCTAGGGGCGCCATTTTGGGGAGGCCTAATATTATCGGTGCCATAAAGAAAAAAGTAAAGGAAAGGGTATTGCATGCACTAATTATTGGATGTCTGTATAGCTCTGTCTTGTGGGAGATATAGTATTATTCGATTCAGGGCAAGTGCCATATTGGGAAAGGGCCGTAGAATCAGTATAGGTGGCGTCCGCCGACCTATACCATCTTATATGGTATAAGGAAGAGACCTGACTCTCTATGTAGGTGATAAACTCGGACCTGTATAGGTAAATGTAGGCATAAAAATCACACCAGTGAAGTTGGGACATTGGAATGCCTCAAAGGTATGCATATCCATCATGGGTTGCAAACAAATTACAGTATGAATTCAGCTGTATGTTACAGTAGAATAGATCAAGGGTTAACCATGATATTGTTGAATATACTTCAATAGGTAACCGACGTGGACCTTATGTCAGGACCATGGGGCGTGCGTCACGGGAGTCACCAACCGTGGACAGGACGCTCAGGCCCTGTAAATACAAAAGAAAAGAGAACATTAGTGTTAAAACATCATATTATGTTCAAAAGTAATATATTCAAATGAAACTATACTCTTTGTTGAGTCCATTTGGTTCTAGGGTGTTCAAACGACGGATCCATTCCATTTCTCTCTCCTGGAGTATTGATTCCCGTTTTCCTCCCCGTCGGGGTGGTGGGATCCAGTCAATTACCTGGAATCGTAATTGACTGATGCCGTGTTTATGTGTTATGAAATGTTCTGCCAAGGGGGCCTCTGTTTTGGACGTGCGAAACATGGGAGAAACTACACAGAAAATAAAAGATCGAATCTCCCAACACAAATCAAATATTCGCACGTCCAAAACAGAGGCCCCTTGGCAGAACATTTCATAACACATAAACACGGCATCAGTCAATTACGATTCCAGGTAATTGACTGGATCCCACCACCCGACGGGGAGGAAAACGGGAATCAATACTCCAGGAGAGAGAAATGGAATGGATCCGTCGTTTGAACACCCTAGAACCAAATGGACTCAACAAAGAGTATAGTTTCATTTGAATATATTACTTTTGAACATAATATGATGTTTTAACACTAATGTTCTCTTTTCTTTTGTATTTACAGGGCCTGAGCGTCCTGTCCACGGTTGGTGACTCCCGTGACGCACGCCCCATGGTCCTGACATAAGGTCCACGTCGGTTACCTATTGAAGTATATTCAACAATATCATGGTTAACCCTTGATCTATTCTACTGTAACATACAGCTGAATTCATACTGTAATTTGTTTGCAACCCATGATGGATATGCATACCTTTGAGGCATTCCAATGTCCCAACTTCACTGGTGTGATTTTTATGCCTACATTTACCTATACAGGTCCGAGTTTATCACCTACATAGAGAGTCAGGTCTCTTCCTTATACCATATAAGATGGTATAGGTCGGCGGACGCCACCTATACTGATTCTACGGCCCTTTCCCAATATGGCACTTGCCCTGAATCGAATAATACTATATCTCCCACAAGACAGAGCTATACAGACATCCAATAATTAGTGCATGCAATACCCTTTCCTTTACTTTTTTCTTTTATGGCACCGATAATATTAGGCCTCCCCAAAATGGCGCCCCTAGGACTCTACTAAGATGGCGCCCACAATCCCTTATTACACCTAACATTAGGTCCTTTCTAAGATGGTGTCAACCCTAGGACTCCAACATAATGGCGGCCGCGCCACTCCACAACGTATTACTTCCCTGTTACACCAATCTTTCCAAAAATGGTGCCTCCCTAGGACTTCACCAAAATGGCGCCCGCATTAAGTTACATTGCACACAGGCATGCGCACTCAGGGGCAGGTAGTTGAACCTTCCCTACTATTCCGCCCTCCCAGTGTTCTGAGAGCCGGAAGTACCGCCCCAGACGCCTTATATAGCATAGAGGATTATACACTCATGGCGCCGGCGGTCAGATACTTTCTACCACTACTGTGGGTAAGTTAGCTTCCGATATCACACTGTCTTTAAAATCCTTTCTTACTTCGTCTTGCTCTCCTTTCTCTATCTTTAACCCCTTACTGGCAATTCATGGCCAGCAGCGCTGTCTTCCTCCTCCCCAACAACCCCCCACAACCCCCTCCCCTTTACTCTCCGCAGACCTTTCCCAACCTTTAAAGATGCCTCCATACTTATTAAGTATATCCAACTATAGATATAGCTTGCACTGCAGTCATAGCAATGATTCAATGAAGATGAGACACCGATCTATTTGTATATTAATTGCTTTACAATGACGGTTTGATTAACTAATCATGTCTCTGACAACCACACATTAAGGTTTATAATCATGGAAAGGCTTTGTAATCATGTTTTATAATCATGTATTATAATCATGTCATGTAATCATTATTGTAATTCTCATGTTCCCGTCTCTTTCTGTCTTTCTTTTTATTGCCAGCCTGATGAAGGGCGGTCCATAAAACGCCCGAAACGTTGTAATATTGTACCTATATTGTACCAATTACTAAGTCCGGCAATAAAACTACAGTAATATTGTACCTATATTGTACCAATTACTAAGTCCGGCAATAAAACTACAACTGCATTTGAAAATACATTTGGAGTGCCGTCTGAATTGCTAAAATATGTACATGTACCCTGAAGTGGAGCGGGATACAGCCCTCTGACGTGCACCCACCAGCCTAAAAGTGACGGAAGTGCCGTGGCTAAAAAGTTTAGATTTTTCAAGGCATTTGCCATTGAAAAAATTTCTCCCCCTATCAGAGGAGGTGATATTAAATGTAAAACCTTGCTCAGGGAGGCGTATTGGTTGTTTAAATTAAATACAAGATTTCCTTATGGAATGAATTTCAAAAAAGAATTCTTGCATTTTTATTGATACAGTTTTTTTCTTTTGTAACAGCTTTGGACACTGTTCAGATGCTCCAACAAACATTATCAGCTGTGTTCCAGGTTCAATCATGTTTCCAGCATTGTCAGGCTGTCAAGCGCCATTCAGACTATACATGAGTGCGGCAATCTTTTTATATTGTTCAACTCTAATTTTGAGGACTTTGACCATGTGTATATTGTCAAACTTGTACAGCACAACCTTTATTGTCAGCTGTTTTACAGTTGTTTTTAATGGTTTGGTTGTATTCACTGATTATTGTATCTTTTATAGCAAACTAGTGAAGTTTGTCCATCGTGCCTTTAATTAACCCACAGATGCAACACCTGCTACATTTGATGCAACATCTGCTACAACTCATTTGGGGGCAGTGTGTATATATACAGGGGCATTAAGGACACAATGGAAGTCATAAATAAGAGCGGTAACGCTCAAAATACGTAGACCGCAATTAGGGCGTGTTTTTTCTGCTGGAGTTTTTACTGCTGTATGCTGATTATTTTCACTGCAATAAAGGACTACAAGGCTTTTTCTGAATTAGCTGGAGTGCTGGATTTCCCTTCATTTCTACATAGCAGACTGTGTGCTGTCTGCATCCGTGGTTAAGTTCTGCGGCTCCATGTAGAATATAGAACATGTCCTTTAGGGTACTTTCACACTTGCGTTATTCTTTTCCGGCATAGAGATCCGTCAAAACGGTTTTGCAGGTGAGTATATATATATTTTTTTTTAGTTGAACATTAGAAAAATAAAAAATAATCAGCTCCTATGGACCTGTAAGTACATAGTGCATGCCAGGAGTGATAGTCCTTGGTACTACCACCCCCTGCATCCTCTGTGCACTTGGACCTCAAGCAGGCCCCATGCAGTTTTGTAGAGGGCAAGCTCGAGGTCCAAGTGCACAGTGGATGCAGGGGGTGGTAGTCCCTGGTACTACCACCCCCTGCAACCTCTGTGCACTTGGACCTCAAGCAGGCCCCATGCAGTTTTGCAGAGGGCAAGCTTGAGGTCCAAGTGCACAGTGGATGAAGGGGGTGGTAGTCCTTGGTACCACCACCCCCTGCATCCTCTGTGCACTCGGACCTCAAGCAGGCCCTCTGCAAAACTGCATGGGGCCTGCTTGAGGTCCAAGTGCACAGAGGATGATAAGAGTAGTAGTCTTATCATAAAACATTGGAAAATAACTCCTGTTAACTCCTAGAAAACTGAAAAAAAAAAAAGAAAAGCCCAACACACACAGGCAGACCAGCCTGCCTGAAAGCAAGCCAGCCGGCCCTTGCCAGCCTGCCTGGAAGCAAGCTACCCTGACTGTGAGAAAGCCACCCCGCCCACTGCCTTGGGACACCTTCAATTTATGTTTGTCCTTACTTTTTGTATTTTTTTTTTTTTCAGTTGCCCACCAGAGCATAGCCAACCAACAAACCACCCGGAAGGTAGCCACCAGCCGAAAAACGGAAAACAATCGTTCTATAATGTCCAGTAAGTAATAGTTTTTGTGTGTCTTTTATATCATTTAATGTTCAAATGTAAAAAAAAAAAAAAAAAAAAAAATTTATACAGGCAAATCATCTTCTACTGAGGCCGGGAGCTTTCCTCCTAGACAACGTCGTCGACATGATACGGTATGACAAGTTGGGAAGCTTTTTCTATTGTAATACTGTATTTTGACCTTATATTGAATTTTTTTCTTTTTTTTTTCCCCCGACATCATCTTTGGAGGAGATGCATCCCGGCCAAGCGACCGCAGGAGAGGAGGAAGTCAGGGGTGGAGGCCACGAAGCGGTAGTTTTTTTTTTTTTTTGGAGTGTATTAATTTTTTTATTGTATGTTCCTAAATTATTTTTTTCTTTAAACAGTCTGCACGTCCCGTTGAGCCCGATAGAGGTCGTCGTGCCCCAGCCAGAGGAAGTCATGCACGCGGCAGTCGTGTGAGTATTTTTAAACAAACTCTTTTTAATTCAAAATGTTTGAATCATTATGTTAATTTGATTTTATTTTTTATAGGGTTCCCGAGCCTCCACCAGAATGGATGAGGAGGATGTCAGCAGTTTCTGGATAGACAATGACCTCCTCATCCAGATGGTGGAGGACAGACCACCATTGTGGGACCACACCAACCGCTGCCACGCAGACCATCACACAACCCGGCTCCTCTGGCTCGAGATTTGCGAGGCACTAGTGCCAAACTGGGTCGACCTCAATGAGACTCAACGGGATGATTGCCGTAAGTATATAGTATTTTATTTGTATATCTAAAAAAATATATTTTTTTTTGGTCAAAGTGGTTTTCTTTTTGGTTGAATTGATTCACTGCCACTGATAGTTTGCAACAATTTGTAGTTTTATTGTTGTTGTGGCAGTTTCAATCAAATAGGAAACCATTTTTCGTAAAAAATAAAAAAAATTATATGCAAATTTTTTGTTTTGTTTTTGTTTTTCCTTGTTGATAGGGACGACTATCATGGTGCGCTGGAGGTCAATGAGGGACGGCTTCATTAAGGACTTTAACGAGGAGGTTAAGCGCCCGAGTGGGTCTCGCGGAACCCGCAAGCGGCCCTACTGTTATGGGGCCGCGTTGGGGTTCATCAGACAGACCCTACAGCTGCGAAGGTAAGATATAATGTTTATACTAGTAAAGAATTATGATCTCCAATGTATGTGTGTTGCCCCAGATGTTATTTGGCACTCTGTCGGGGACACACACATAGTATTTTTTTTTTGGCATAGAGATGAGCAAAGCATTCTTCAGATGATATATCTGAAGCTGCTTCCAAAAAAAAAAAAATGTGCAATGAACATTCTCAGTACATGACAAGCATGTATGGGCTGTATCTTTGTACATTTTTTTTTAAAGCCAACTTTACACGTAGCATCTCAAGTACCTTTGCTTACCTCTATCCAGCGGTTCTCTATTTACTAATTTTTATTCCTTTCCTTTCACTGCACATCAAGCAGTACTTGGGCGCCTGAAGCTCCTCATGAAGTCCCACCGGAGGCGGTCCCTGAAGAGCCTCCCACCGCGGGTCCCTCTCGTCCCACTCAAAGAGCTTGTCAGGAACTCAATGTTTCCCTACCTGTGCCCTCTGGCGACGCAACAATGGCTACCCTAGCCCCTCTTTTTGAGGCCCTCATGCGTCGCCAGAGGACTGGTAGGAGCCGTCAAGCGGACCACGAGGATCTCACAAGGCTCGTTTACGAGTCCTTGATGGGATTCACCAATAGAGTTGCCGCTTTTGAAGACACAGTGCGACGTCTGCAGGAGGGGGCGATGCTGACATCACAGATGGGTCCGGTGCATCAATATTGGTTATCGTTGCTCCCCGTGATGGAACGATTTTCGCCCGACCAGCTTTATTAGGCCAGAAGACAAGTGGTTAGCGTCTTGTGGCAAGTGCAACACCGCCCCACATCCTTTCCCCCACCCCAGACCTATCTCCCTTCCATGCCCTATCCCCAGTCCATGCCCTATGCCCCATCCCACACCGTTCCCCCATATCAAACTACCTATCCCACATCAGAACCTCCACTTCCCCCTTCCCAGCCTCCTTGTCCCCCATCCCACCCTCCTTGTCCCCCATCCCAGTCTCCTCTTCCCCCATCCCAGCCTCCTCGTCCCCCATCCCATCACCCTTCCCCCATCCCATTACTCTTCCCATTCCCAAACCCCCGAGTTCTTTTCTCACCACTATTCTCCCTCTCCTCCTCATTACTTTCCTCCTACCAGTTTCACCACTCCATCCTCTTTAGCTCGGGAATCTCCTTCTCCTGCCCCACCCTCTCGACTTCACACTCCCACTGTTGCACTTCCCCCAACACGCAGTTTAATGTCCACAGTGGCACAAAATCCGGACAGAGAGGGATCAAACCATGACATGCCCTCCACCCCCCCAACCTTCTACTCCACTTACGCCTGTTTACAGGCATCTTTAATTTTTTTTTTGTTTTGTTTATTTATATTTTTCTTTATATATTTCTTGTTTGGAAAAATAAAAAATTATATTATTTAAAAAAAGATTTAATTACTCTAAATAAATATAATTTTTTTTTCAAAAATATTATGTCTGTTTTCTTTGGTGTATAAAATAAATAATTTGCCATCGCTTATGGACCGCCAAATACCTTTTGTCGTTCCAACAGCGATGCATGACAAGTAGTGTCTAGAGGAGGCTTAACCTAATTTCCCAGCGGAGGTTTAGCGACCCAAAGTAAGAGTTGCTCCCCCTGCACTAGGAGACTAGGTTGTGTGTACAGGAGGCCTGACCTTGTCTCCCCACGTTTGAGGAGCGACACCTACTTGGGTCGCTCCCCCTGCGCTGGGAGACTAGGTTGTGTGTACAGGTGGCCTGACCTAGTGTCACCACGCTTGAGGAGCAACACCTACTTGGGTCGCTCCCCCTGCACTAGGAGACTAGGTTGTGTGTATAGGAGGCCTGACCTTGTCTCCCCATGCTTGAGGAGCGACACCTACTTGGGTCGCTCCCCCTGCGCTGGGAGACTAGGTTGTGTGTACAGGAGGCCTGACCTAGTTTCCTCACGCAGGGTGACCGACCCAAGTAGGTGCTGCTCCTCAAGCGTGTGGACAAATACAAGAAACAAGATGCAAATTATTGTGGGAAACAAAATTTAATGAAACAAACAGGTCAACATCAATACACCCCACTGTACCCACCCATACAAAGAAGAATAACATAAGCAAATAAATGTTTACAGAAAAATTAAGTCCTTTACACAAATTGCTCCTGCCATTCCACCCTTCCAGCCTCGGAGCAGAAATAATCTGCAAAGGAGTCTCGCATCCTGGCGACTGCAACACTTGATCGCGGTCCAAAAATTTCAACGCTGGGCATCTGGCTTTCCTCCGGTATCTGCTCCAAATTTAAAGGTTCCTTTGTACGGTGGTAATTATGTAACACGATGGCATATTTTGCCACCTCATCCACCGTTTCTATCTTCATGTGAAGCGGTTTGGTGAATACCCTCCATTTTGCAACCAAAAGACCAAAGGTATATTCGACCATCCTCCTAGGCCTGGTCAGACGATAGTTAAATGTGCGCCTTTTTAAATCCAATCCTCTGCTTGCGTAAGGCTTCAGAAGATTCCCACACATCTGGAAGGCCTTGTCACCAACTAGGACAAACGGGAGGGGTGGAGCTTTTGTTCCTGGTAATGGTTGTGGAGGCGGGAAGTCAAAGTTTCTGTTATACAGACTGCGCCCCATTAAAGAATTTTTAAAAACCATTGAGTCATTATTTCGTCCATAAGCCCCTATGTCCACTGCAACAAATTTATATTCTGCATCTGCGATTGCCATGAGGATGATAGAGAATTTTTTTTTTATAGTTGTAAAACTCTGATCCTGTGCCTTGGGGCTTGATGATACGGACATGTTTTCCATCAGCAGCACCAACGCAGTTTGGAAATTGGCACACCTCCAGAAATTTTTCGGCTACTTGTGTCCACTTTTGTTGAGTTGGATGTGGGATATAGTCGTCATGGAGTTTTTCCCACAAAACCCGGCATGTCTCATTAACAATAATTGATACCGTGGAGATCCCAAGCCTAAAATGGTAGTGGAGCGAAGTAAAACTTTCTCCAGTTGCCAGAAATCTGAAAAAAATAAAATAAAAATAAATAAATGTCTAAAAAATACTATTGTAAAAAAAATAATAGGTACATCAATAACATTACATTTTGTTGGACCTTAAAATGCATATGGTCTTTTACATCAGCACATTTAATTTCGAGAAAAATGAGGAGATAGAGCGCGCTCTACATGGTGAACGACAGGTGTTTGATTATTAATACAATTATTGACATTGCTTTCAATGTCTGTATCAGTCAATTTGACCATACATGATGTTGAAGTCACAGTGGCATATGCAAGTCTACAATTTGTAGAGCCAAAATGTGCATGCTGTAGCCCTCCAGTTGTTGGAAAACTGCTACTCCAAGCATGACCAGACAGCATGCAACTATCAGAGTACACAAGGGCACGATGGGAGTTGTAGTTTTCGAAAATCTCGAGGGCGGCAGCAAGCTTCACTACTATAGAGTACGCTATAGAAAATGTAAAAATGTTTTGCTTCAAAAACATTTCTGGTGTCAAACATAAGATCAAAATAAACTAGTTTAATTTAAAAAAATATAATTATATATAATAATTTAATATAACTTACCTTATTGTCAGCATTAGGCGTTCTGCAGGTGAAACGCTGCGCTGGAATGTGGTATTCCGTCTACGGATGTGCGTTGACACTAGTTGTAGGAGCTCATCAAAACTTTCAATGCTAATGCGTAAGTAGTTGTAGAACTTTTCCGGATAAGTCCTTAGTTCTGGAAATAGTACTTCAAACGCTCCTCTGCTTGTTCTTTTTGAAGTCAGCGGATGCACCCACAATCGATGTTGGCGACGCTGTCTGGGTCTGAGCCGTAGCCGTCTTCTCCGCCGTGAAACAAGGATAAGAGCCTGGAATCCAAAACATATATGGTCTGGCAACATCTTGGCAGTATTCAGAGGGCACATCTGAGTGGTAAGTGATACCAAACATTAAATGCCGATTCATAAATGTGATGCTATGCCACGCTTCTAGTACATAAACCCAAATTCCATATAAATACGTGACTTTTTAAAATTACCTTTAATTATAATAAATAAGGGTATTGGTATAAGTATACCACAATAATACATACATTAAGTGCCAAAAGAAGGTAAACCCAAAGTTATCCAACAACTTGGGGCTAGGTGACGGACGGGCACATTAGGGGAAAGAAATATACTGTCCCTAAATAGTCCCTGCAGCTTCCTCAGCCCAGGGTGACCCCCTGATGGTGGGGGCTCCCTGTCCCCGATCCTAGTCCCTCCTAATCCCTGTTAAAAAACCCTCATCAGAGGAAATGTCAGTACATATGATATCAATTACCCAAAATTATGGTGATATTATCGCAGGGCAGATTAGCTACTTCCAAACGGTAAGCTGATACAATAAATGCCCCAAACGTGTAGGCTACCCCAACGCGTTTCGCCTAAAAATTAGGTTCATCAGGGGGTGATTGCAATAGTAAGGTGTCAATAAGAGTACTTAGCTCGATACGATTGATGGCAATGGTGCCCAGGTAGTGATATCCCGATCTTATGCAGTCTATAAGAAAACACCAAAAACAAAACATTATTACTTACGGGGACCTCGATAATAGTCATCCCATGCCTGAGCCACAAACTTCCTGGCTACACTGCCTCCCTTTAAATGCCGCTTTGCGCAAGCTCAGATGTTACTTCCGGTCGCCGAGAAAGCCCGCATCTGCCCAGTGGAGCGCATATTGAAGCGCATCGATTTCCGGGCTGATGGAACCCACCAGTATCCGCCAAATGACACGCAAGCCGGAGCGCGAACTTCCGGTATATCTCGGCGCATCGGGTGGGCGTAATCGTAGGCACGATTGCCTTTCTATGCGCAAGCGCTGTCACAACCCAGTAAGTTAGATACAGAATCATCCCATCAGGGATGTTTCAGTAATCATGTCAAGGGGGTTCCTATGGTAGCTAGGCATTTGGATGAAGAGGCAGAGCGGTCAGGTATTATTGGGATAATGGATATCCATCAGGGTTAAGTAAATGCGAAAACCTTATGATACAAATAAATATACAGTCATGTGAAAAAATTAGGACACCCTTTGAAAGCATGTGGTTTTTTGTAACATTTTTAATAAATGGTTATTTCATCTCCGTTTCAACAATACAGAGAGATTAAAGTAATCCAACTAAACAAAGAAAACTGAAGAAAAGTCTTTTCAAGATCTTCTGTAAATGTCATTCTACAAAAATGCCTATTCTAACTGAGGAAAAAGATAGGACACCCTCACATGTATTCCCTCTTTAATTGGCTCAGATCTCACACAGGTATATCACACCAGGTGCACATAATTAGTAGATCGTTACTCTGCATGTTGAATGAGGCTTGCCCTATTTAAACCTCAGACATTTAGTTTGGTGTGCTCCTGACTGTTGAAGTGAGAGTGAGCACCATGGTGAGAGCAAAAGAGCTGTCAGAGGACTTCAGAAAAAAGATTGTAGCAGCCTATGAGTCTGGGAAGGGATTTAAAAAGATCTCAAAAGATTTTGAAATCAGCCATTCCACTGTCCGGAAGATAGTCTACAAGTAGAGGGCTTTCAAAACAACTGCCAACATGCCCAGGACTGGTCGCCCCAGCAAATTCACCCCAAGAGCAGACCGCAAGATGCTAAAAGAGGTCTCCAAAAACCCTAAAGTGTCATCTCGAGAACTACAGCAGGCTCTGGCTACTGTTGATGTAGAAGTACATGCCTCTACAATCAGAAAGAGACTGTACAAGTTTAACTTGCATGGGAGGTGTGCAAGGAGGAAACCTTTGCTTTCCAAGAGAAACATCGAGGCCAGACTGACATTTGCCAGAGATAAAGTTGACAAAGACCAGGACTTCTGGAATAATGTTCTTTGGACAGATGAGTCCAAAATTGAATTATTTGGACACAACAGCAGAGGACATGTTTGGCGTAAACCAAACACAGCATTCCAAGAAAAGAACCTCATACCAACTGTGAAGCATGGAGGTGGAAGTGTCATGGTTTGGGGCTGCTTTGCTGCAGCAGGACCTGGTCAGCTCACCATCATAGAATCCACGATGAATTCTACTGTGTATCAGAAGGTGCTTGAAGAACATGTGAGACCATCAGTTAGAAAATTAAAGCTGAAGCGGAACTGGACCATGCAACATGACAATGACCCAAAACATACTAGTAAATCAACCAAAGATTGGCTGAAAAAGAAGAAATGGAGAGTCCTGGAATGGCCAAGTCAAAGTCCAGATTTGAATCCCATTGAGATGCTGTGGGGTGACTTGAAAAGGGCTGTACGTGCAAGAAACCCTCAAACATCTCACAGCTGAAAAAGTTCTGCATTGAGGAGTGGGGTAAAATTTCCTCAGACCGATGTCGAAGACTGGTAGATGGCTACAAGAACCGTCTCACTGCAGTTATTTCAGCCAAAGGAGGTAACACTCGCTATTAGGGGCAAGGGTGTCCTATCTTTTTCCTCAGTTAGAATAGGCATTTTTGTAGAATCACATTTACAGAAGATCTTGAAAAGACTTTTCTTCAGTTTTCTTTGTTTAGTCGGATTACTTTAATCTCTCTGTATTGTTGAAACGGAGATGAAATAACCATTTATTAAAAATGTTACAAAAAACCACATGCTTTCAAAGGGTGTCCTAATTTTTTCACATGACTGTATTATGTTAGATCAATACATTTGTAGGAGTCATTCGAACCCCGGGAAGAGATCCCCGGGCAGAGTGACTCTCATGATAGGGCTGACACAAATATAACAGCCAAAAATTAGTGCTTCACGCACTGATGAAGCCAGACAGGTATAAATTTGTATCACCGATAGAGACCAGTCAGGACTTTTTAAGTAGGGAAATGTAGTCTATAAAAAACAAGTATAAGTAAGTCTCTCATTGAGCCCAAGGGGTGACTGGGAACGGAATCTATAGATCCATTTAGCTTCTTTTTGTAAGATTTTCTTGTCCCAGTCACCCCTCCTCTCAGGGAGCGGTACCACTTCAAGGACAGAAAAACGTATGTTTTCAGGGTCTTCCCTATGGTATCTATTAAAGTGATCAGCGACAGGGGTGTCCCTACATTTTCTGATGTCATTAACATGTTCACAAATCCTCCTTCTGAATTCCCTCTTAGTCTTACCAATGTAGTCCTTAGGGCAGCTACATTGGCAGATATAGATCACACCGGTGGTCTTACAGTTAACAAAATCTCTAACTGAGAAGGAGCCTGTCACTGAACAGGAGATTGTTTTGGCCGAGTTTATGAATTTGCATGCCTTACAAGATCCACATTTAAAAACCCCATGTGGCTTTCGATCCAGCCATGTTCCTTCCTTCTTGGGGCCTTCATAGTGGCTGTGGACTAGTCTGTCCCTCATACTCCTGCCTTTTCTGTATGTTATTTGTGGATACATGTTGATGGCCTGAGTTAGATCAGGATCCATCAATAAGATCGGCCAATGAGTGCGTAATATAGACACAATTTCTTTATTGCCATTATCAAAAGTGGAGATAAGGCGTATTAGACTCCTCTCAGAACTGTTCTTGGATTTAGGTACTAATAAATCGTCCCTTCTCATTGTCTCTGCATACTTAAACGAATCCTTTAAGAGACTACATGGGTACCCTCTCTGTCGTAGTCTGTTCTGTAGTTTCTTCCAAATGGAAAGTATTGCTAGTGGAGCAGTTCCTGCGTACTCGCAGGTACTGCCCCCTAGGAATCCCTCTCTTAACTGCTGGGGGATGATGACTATCCCAATGTAGGATACTGTTAGTGGCAGTTGGTTTACGAAATACTGACGTACTGAGATTTTCGCCTGCCTTTTTAACCACAACATCCAAAAAGGTTATTTGTTCGCTCACTTCAGAAGTGAAACTCAAACCCACATCGTTCTGGTTGAGTGTCCTGATGAATTCCTGAAATTCCGACGTGCTGCCTGTCCATATCAGAAAGACGTCGTCTATATAACGGGTCCAGAACGTGATATGATGGTTCCACCATTGATGCTGATCGGGGAACACGTATCTGTCCTCCCACCAGCCCAGGAGGAGGTTGGCATAACTTGGCGCACATGGGTTCCCCATGGCCGCCCCCCTGAGCTGGTGGTAGAACGACCCGTTATATATAAAAAAGTTGTGTGTAAGTGTATACTCCAGAAGGCGCAAAACAAAGTCATTATGTGTACGATATTGCGTGCCCCTTGTACCCAAGAAATGAGATGTGGCCTTAGTACCCTTATCATGCGGGATAGATGTATACAGTGATTCGAAATCTATACTAGCCAGTAGGCTGTTAGAGTCGACCGTGATGGTTTCAATTTTTTGGAGAAAGTCCATGGTGTCTCTGGTAAATGATGGTAACGACCAGACAAAGTTACGAAGGACTTTGTCCAAATAAATACCACAGTTATGTATAAGGGAGTCAATACCAGACACAATGGGGCGCCCCTTCAGAGGGTGTACCCCCTTGTGGATTTTTGGTATGCAATAAAACATTGCAGTTTGTGGAAATTTAGGGAACAAGAATTGATGTTCAGCCTTACTGATCACTCCTTGTTTTGATCCCCAATCTAAGATCTCTCTCAGCTCAGACTGATATACAGCCGTGGGGTCAGAGGAAATTTGTTTATAATTCTTAACATCATTGAGAAGGGATAGGCACATCCGTTGGTATTTTTTGTGGTTTAAAATCACTAAATTTCCCCCCTTGTCTGAGGGTTTTATAATGATGTCCCCATCCCTCTCAAGATTCTGTAATGCTTGAAACTCAGATCTGGAAAGATTCATGCCCCCATGGTTGTCTATATTTAATTTCTCAATATCTGAAATCACCAACCACAGGAAAATGTCTATATGTTCTGGTTGGACGTAATTCCGTAAATGGGCCCTTTCCTAGTGGTCTAGAGCCCTCAACCCATAAATATAATAGATTTTGGAGATCAGGATAATCCTCCACTTCTATTCCCAGGTCAGCACATGTCTTTTTATTTGTGTTACGGAAGAACTTGTGCCATTTAAGTTTTCTTGCAAATAAATGTAGGTCCTTGGCCCAGGTGAAGGCATCAAATCTCGTAGTTGGAACGAAAGAAAGTCCTCTCTGGAGGAGGTTCAGTTTGGCAGTAGTCAATACATAGTCAGAAAGATTAATAACCTGTAATTGATCCGTTAGGGGCCGTTTCTGTTGCGGTCCCTCAAATGATAGATTGGTGGGCCCTTGTCTAAAAAAAAGCCCCAAGTTGTTGGATAACTTTGGGTTTACCTTCTTTTGGCACTTAATGTATGTATTATTGTGGTATACTTATACCAATACCCTTATTTATTATAATTAAAGGTAATTTTAAAAAGTCACGAATTTGAGTGGTAAGTGACCATCAGTTTTCTTTTATAGCCTGTGTGTTAATTAGCATATTAAATTGTATCATATTTTTATTTGCATATTTTATTTATCTTTTTTGATCTTTAAAGTATTGGAATACCGGATCCGTCCTTACGTTTAAAGACGGGTGGTAACGGATTGGACGGATCTGGTGTTTTGCCGGATCCGGCAGACGGATCCGACAAAAAGACGCTCTGTTTACATACGGGATGCCGTAGCCGGTGTTTCTGTCCGACGACGGAATACCGGATCCGGTAGATGAAACGATGTACGGTAATGTCCGTTTTGACTGATCCGGCAAGCAGGTCCGGCAACGGAAATGCTTGGCGGATCAGTCTGCCGCAAGTGTGAAAGTACTTGTCCACAATAGCGGACAAGTATGGCTTGTTCTCTTATGGCAAATTGCGGAACGCACATGGCCCATATTCTTGTTTTGCGTATCTGCAAATTGTGTATCCGCAATGCAATACGACCCTCTGAATGGGCCCTAACTCTGTAAAATTACCTGAAAACTATTAACTAAATAAGTAAATAACATTGTACGCTATCTGAACGTTCACTAAGCAAACCAATATAAAATTAACTTAAAGATCTGTAGCTACTGAATTTAAATGTAGATCGGCAGTGTTTAAACACATACTTCACACAATGCACTAATTGTCTTGTAACTCGAATTTTTTTTTTTCAGTACAATATCAGTACTGAACAAGTGCATCCAGCATATGCCACGTATAAAGGAGGATCACAGGAATGCCATGTCAGAAATTAAAAAGTTACATCAACGCCTTGATATGAAGGTCCGTGATATGGACCGAGCGCACCAGATTTTCTTAAAAGAGCTAAAAAAGTTGCCCAAAAGGCCTGTTTCATTATTATTATTTTGTTATTAATAAAAATGTTTTGTTAGTGTGAAAACGGTTACTTTCGTTTTTTATAATGTTATGTTCATGTGTCATTTTCTATGTTAGTTTTAAGGACCCCTTAGTCCATGGTCAAATTCATCTTGAGCAGGACAGACAGCAGAAAGGACAGCAGTAGGTACATGGTAACACTGTAGTATAAGGCCCACACATAACTTAGCAGTGTCAGGAGTCCCCGGCGTTCCCATGGTGCTGGCGACGCATGTCGGGGAATAATATGAAAATATTATTGAAGCAAATTTACCTTTGAATATTCAAGAAATGCCTATAAGCCAATTATATATATATTGTGGTAAGGTGCAAGGTGTCATATGCGATGGCAGGTACGTGTCACCGAGGTTGCTGGCCTCGGTGAGGTGAGAGCCGGGTTTTTGTCTGCAGCAGCTAGTGCTGTTTGACTCTTTTAAATAGCATGGCTGCAAAGCCGATCCGGGCCGGCTCTTACTGGGAGCAGCTAAAGAGTAGGGTGGGTGGCTGCTCCCCACGGTCCAGTCCGAGTTTTGGGCTGGGTATAAAACACAGCCATCAGCTGTGTCTGGGGTGGTTATCCTGGAGCCTGCTAACAGGGCTGAGGAGTTCTCTGTGCTGGAGGACGGAGCTCAGCAAGGTGGTGTTTCCCTGCAACCTGAAGGAGGAATCGCCTGCGGCTAAACCGACTGCTAGGGGTGAACCCGCACTTAAACCACCCAAGGTGACTGGACCCTGTGTTGGCCTGTTTTTGGTTTTGCCACATGATTTCTGTTGTGTGTGAACTGTCACCAAGAGACTGTTTTCATTTCTGGTGTGCAAGTGTGAATAAAACACTGTTTGATGCACAATCTGGACTCCTTGTTTTGCCTCTAAACTGCACCCGCACCGCTGTCTACCAGAGCGACTCCCCACATTTGGTGGAGGATGCGGGCATGCGCAGTGAGGCTGGCGTGAACGCCGAACTTTGTTTTGCTGAGCAAAAGTGAATGTCCTATATTAAGCCGGCAAAGTTGCAGCCTGTGATCCCCGACAAAATGGAGGCGGCTGTGAAAGCCCTCATAGAGGCTAACGTGCAGCAGCGGGAGACCAACCAGCTACTGCTACAGCACGTGATGGCGTTGCAAGCGGTAGGAGCGTCCCACCGCGTCCACGATGCCCGGAAAGCTGTCCGTGCCGCGATCCCTAAGATGACCCCCTCGGATGATGTTGAGACCTATCTGGCGGTGTTCGAGAAGGTGGCCGTGAGGGAGAAATTACCCGAGAACAGTGGGCAGAGGTCGTCGCTCCGTTCCTGGCGTCTGGACCCCAGCAAGTATTTTTGACCTCCCAGGTGACCAAGCAGCTGACTACCCGACTGTGAAAGGTGAGATCCTGGCAAGACTGGGGGTGAATGTTTTGGTCCGGGCCCAGCGGGTGCATCAGTGGGAGTTTAACCCGGCTGAACCCGCCAGGCCACAATACTATGACTTGCTACAACGGTTGCAAAAATGGCTGCAGCCAGACATACTGACTCCCACTGCTATGCTCGACCGTCTGTTAGCCGATGTCTTCTGGAGGGCTTTGCCTTACCCTCTCCAGCACTGGATCGGCCAGGTATCGCCCACCAATGCCCTGGAGATGGTCGACCTGGTGGAGCGGTGCGAGGCCACCAGAAACCTGCAGGGAGTCTTGCTGGGAAGGGGTCAGTCAAACCCGGAGGCCTCTGCCCCAGTTCCGGCGTCCGGCGACAGAGCGGCCTGCACGGAATATACCCCCTGCGAGTCCGCCTCCGTGGTATGCTGGAGGTGTCAGGAGCCAGGCCACATCAGGGCCGACTGTCCGCATCGAGATGAGCCGATGGAGGTGAACTACGGGGTCGCCACTCCTTGTATGCACGGAAGCTGTGCGCAACTGGCACCCGTGAGGTGCAAGACCATAACCACCTGTGTCAGGTAGAGGTGGGAGATTCGCTGGCGGTGGCTCTGCTGGACTCCGGGAGTTTAGTCTCCCTGGTAAGGGCTGCCCTTGTACGGCCTGTGGAGTATACTGGCCGTAAAGTCGGGTCCTGTGCATCCACGGAGACCTGAAAGACTACCCCACTGCACTAGTGACTTTGTCCACAGCGGCTGGTAGGTGGACCCACGAGGTGGCTGTCGCTACTAAACTCCCACATGAACTAATACTTGGGAGGGACTTCCCGGTTTTCTGGCGCTGTGGCCGGCAATAAAGGTATCTGAGGGACCCGAGACAGGGGTGACCCTAGTAGAGTGGCCTGATACCGCTGGAAGGCCAGAACCCTGGGAGCCCGAGTCTGAAGGGCCGGCGGTAGGGGTGACCACTGCTCCAGCGGTAGAGGGAGACAACCCCACTGAGTGTAATGGTGGGAGACACGGAGGACTTGCCACCGGGACCTGAGTTGGCAGACCTCAATGTCTCCGGGGAAAATTTTGGGACCGCACAACACGGGACCAAACCCTAACCAGGGCCTGGGAGAATGTGCTGGAAATTGATGGTAAACCCCAGAAACCAGGGGCTGAATTAATGTTCCCACGATTTATTGTTCTACAGGATATGTTGTATCGGGTGAACCAAGTCCGAGGTGAACCTGTTGAACAGTTGGTGGTGCCCACAGCGTATCGCAAGCTTGTCATGGAGCTTGCCCACCAACATGTTCTTGGGGGACACCTGGGGTGGCAGAAAACCCAGGACCGCATACTGCAGCGGTTTTATTGGCCCAGTGTGTTCAAGGAGGTAGAAAATTATTGTAAGTCCTGTCCAACCTGTCAGATAACTAGCCCCCAGCCTCATTTCCGTAGTCCTCTGGTACCTCTGCCAATTATTGAAGTACCGTTTGAGCGAATCGCTATGGATTTAATTGGGCCTGTACCAAAGTCTGCCAGGGGCCACCAACACATTCTGGTAGTTCTCGACTATGCCACTCGGTATCCGGAGGCGGTGCCTCTGCGACATACCTCAGCTAGGCTCATTGCCAAAGAGTTAATGGAGATGTTTTCCCGTGTGGGCCTGCCAAAGAGGTTCTGACAGACCAAGGGACCCCTTTATGTCCAAAGTAATGAAGGAACTGTGTAAATTGTTGCGTATAAAGCAGTTACTGGACGTCCGTTTACCATCCGCAAACAGACGGTCTTGTTGAGAGAGTTTAACCAAACTCTAAAAAATATGTTAAAAGGGTGGTGTCTAGAGATGGGAAGGACTGGGACCTGCTTCTGCCCTATCTCATGTTCGCAGTGCGAGAGGTACCCCAGGCCTCTACTGGGTTCTCGCCCTTCGAACTGCTTTATGGCAGACACCCTCGGGGCCTGTTGGATATCGCCAAGGAAGCATGGGAACAACAGCCTGTCCCCCACAAAAGTGTCATTGAGTATGTCACCCAGATGCAGGAACGGATAGAAAGGGTGTTGCCGCTGGTCCGGGGAGCATATGGAGGCAGCGCAACAAGCCCAGAGTAGGGTGTATAATCGTCAGGCTCGAGTGCAGGGCTTCCATCCGGGAGATCGGGTTTTGGTTCTGGTACCCACCCTTGACAGCAAGTTCCTAGCTAGGTGGCAGGGCCCCTATGAGGTGATCGAGAAGGTAGGGAAGTAAATTACAAAGTACACCAGCCAGGGCGGCGCAAGCCGGAGCAGGTGTACCACGTGAATTTACTTAAGCCGTGGAAAGATAGGGACACAGCCGACGACCACAGCCCCCGGCCAGGGCTTCTAGGTGAAAGGGTCCAGCCCCACAGTTCGAGGCCTGTGAAGCAGTAACCACGGTAAAATTGCAGACAGCCTGTCTTCCAAACAAGTTCAGGAAGTCAGGGAGTTCATCAGTCGGAACACGGATGTGTTCTCGGACCTCCTGGCCGCACGTCTCTCATCCAACATGACATCGTCACTGAGCCTCAGGCCAAGATCCGGTTAAAACCATACCGGGTACCCGAGGCTCGGCGACGGGCCATCGCGGAGGAAGTACAGTTAATGTTGAAGCTCAAGGTCATTGAGGAGTCGAAAAGTGAGTGGGCCAGTCCCATAGTCCTAATACCCAAGCCGGATGGGACGTTGCGGTTCTGCAACGACTTTCGTAAGTTAAATGAAGTATCCAAGTTTGGCGCGTATCCCATGCCCCAGTAGGCGAGCTGGTTGAAAGTTTAGGACAAGCCCGTTATTTTTCCGTGCTGGACCTCACTAAAGGGTACTGGCAGGTACCCTTAGCGAGTCGGCTAAGGAAAAAACCGCATTTGTTACCCCGCAGGGCCTGTATCACTACAAGGTGTTACCCTTTGGCCTGCATGGCGCCCCGCCACTTTCCAAGGTTAATGGACATAGTGCTGCGACCACATCGTCGGTGCGCCTCGGCCTACTTAGATGATGTAGTCATCCACAGCACCGACTGGGAAAGCCATTTACCCAAGGTGCAGGCGGTAGTGGATGCCCTGAGGAAAGCCGGACTGACCGCTAACCCAAAGAAGTGCTCCATAGGGTTAGAGGAGACAAAATATCTGGGATATATAATTGGGCGGGAGTCATCAAACCTCAGGTAACTAAGGTAGAGGCCATTCGTAACTGGCCCCGACCGGTCACCACCAGGCAGGTAAAGTCGTTCCTGGGGATTGTAGGTTACTACATGAGGTTTGTGCCCCACTTTGCCACAATAGCAGCGCCATTGACAGACCTGTTGAAGGGGCGAAAGTCTGGGAGGGTTAGCTGGAGTGAGAAGGCGGAGGAGGCTTTCTCCGCGTTGAAGTCGGCCCTGTGTGGGTCCCCGGTTTTGGTGACACCCGACTTCAACAAGGAGTTTGTCGTACAGACCGACGCCTCGGAGGTAGGCCTCGGTGCGGTACTGTCGCAGGAGGTCAACGGGGAAGAACATCCCGTTGTCTTCCTGAGCCGTAAGCTCAGTCCCGCCGAGTCCAGATATGAGTATAGTGGAGAGGGAGTGCCTGGCTATCAAGTGGGCACTCGAATCTCTCCGCTACTACCTGTTAGGGAGGAGGTTCCGTCTGGTGACCGACCATTCCCCCTCAAATGGATGAGTCAGGCCAAGGAGAGGAATGCTCGGGTCACCAGGTGGTTCCTATCTCTTCAAAATTTCAAGTTTTCCGTGGAACACAGGGCAGGCCGCTTGCAGGGCAACGCAGATGCCCTGTCCCGCGTCCACTGCCTTACGTGTGTTCACCCCCTCAGGGTTGAACAAAGGGGGGGGGTATGTGGTAAGGTGCAAGGTGTCATATGCGATGGCAGGTACGTGTCACCGAGGTTGCTGGCCTCGGTGAGGTGAGAGCCGGGTTTTTGTCTGCAGCAGCTAGTGCTGTTTGACTCTTTTAAATAGCATGGCTGCAAAGCCGATCCGGGCCGGCTCTTACTGGGAGGGTGGGTGGCTGCTCCCCACGGTCCAGTCCTAGTTTTGGGCTGGGTATAAAACACAGCCATCAGCTGTGTCTGGGGTGGTTATCCTGGAGCCTGCTAACAGGGCTGAGGAGTTCTCTGTGCTGGAGGACGGAGCTCAGCAAGGTGCAACCTGAAGGAGGAATCGCCTGCGGCTAAACCGACTGCTAGGGGTGAACCCGCACTTAAACCACCCAAGGTGACTGGACCCTGTGTTGGCCTGTTTTTGGTTTTGCCACATGATTTCTGTTGTGTGTGAACTGTCACCAAGAGACTGTTTTCATTTCTGGTGTGCAAGTGTGAATAAAACACTGTTTGATGCACAATCTGGACTCCTTGTTTTGCCTCTAAACTGCACCCGCACCGCTGTCTACCAGAGCGACTCCCCACAATATATATATATATATATATATACCGTATATACTCGAGTATAAGCCGACCCGAGTATAAGCCGACCCCCCTAATTTTACCCAAAGAAAACTGGGAAAAGTAGTGACTCGAGTATAAGCCGAGGTGGAAATGGATGTCACTGTTATGGGGGATCTGTGGATGACGCACTGTTGTGGGGGGATCTGTGAATGACGCACTGTTATGGGGGGGATCTGTGGATGACGCACTGTTATGGGGGGGATCTGTGGATGACGCACTGTTATGGGGGATCTTTGGATGTTATGGGATGGGGGCTGTGGATGGCACTTATGGGATGAGGGGGATGTGGATGACACTGTTATGGGAAGGGGGATGTGGATGGCACTTATGGGATGAGGGGATGTGGATGACACTGTTATGGGAAGGGGGATGTGGATGGCACTTATGGGATGGGGGGATGTGGATGACACTGTTATGGGATGGGGGATGTGGATGGCACTTATGGGATGAGGGGGATGTGGATGACACTGTTATGGGAAGGGGGCTGTGGATGGCACTTATGGGATGGGGGGCTGTGGATGGCATCCACAGCCCCCATCCTATAACAGTGCCATCCACATCCCCCATCCCATAACAGTGTCATCCACAGCCCCCATCCCATAACAGTGTCATCCACATCCCCCTCATCCCATAACAGTGCCATCCACATCCCCCCATCCTCCATTACCGCTCATGTATAGTTTTTAAATTTGATTATACTATACACTTATTCTTACTATAATTCTTGCCCCCTCTGTACCTCATTACATGCGGCAGTCGGGCAGTGAATACTTCAGGCCGGGCGGGAGAGCGAGCGCAGTGTGACTGACGTCACGTGCCTGTGCCGCCTGCTTCATTCATAAAGCAGGCCGGGCAGGCACGTGACATCAGCAAGTCACGCTGCTCTTGTCCGCCCGGCCTGAAGTATTCACTGCCCGCCTGCCGCTTGTAATGAGGTACAGAGGGGGCAAGAATTATAGTAAGAATAAGTGTACATTATAATCAAATTTAAAAACTATACATGAGCGGTGGGGCCGGAGCGCAGTGAGCGCATCGGCCCTGCCGCAAATGCCCGCCCCCAGCTCCTCCCCCTGCTCCTCCTCCCACTCCGCTCTTCAGTTTCAATTTATGACTCGAGTATAAGCCGAGTTCGGGTTTTTTGGCACAAATTTTGTGCCGAAAAACTCGGCTTATACTCGAGTATATACGGTATATATATCTATATATATATATATATATATTTTTTTTTTTTTAGAATATGCTTAATTTTTTCAATCTGAACAGTGAACACATGATTTCTCTCTGCATAAAATGCTTGTGGGTCAAGGACACTGTGAGTCATTGTCCCACAAGCATTTTAACCACTTCAGCCCCTCTAGCTTAAACACCTTAATGACCAGGCCCCTTTTCACAATTCTGCACTACACTACTTTCACCGTTTATTGCTCCGTCATGCAACTTACCACCCAAATGAATTTTACCTCTTTTTCTTATCACTAATAGAGCTTTCATTTGGTGGTATTTCATTGCTGCTGACATTTTTACTTTTTTTGCTATTAATCAAAAATGACTGAAATTTTTGCAAAAAAATGACATTTTTCACTTTTTGTTGTAACATTTTTCAAAAAAAATACATAAATTTTTCTCTAAATTATTGTTCTACATGTCTTTGATAAAAAAAAAAATCCATTAAGTATATATTTATTGGTTTGGGTAAAAGTTATAGCGTTTACAAACTATGGTGCAAAAAGGTGAATTTCCGCATTTTAAAGCAGCTCTGACTTTCTGAGCACTTGTCATGTTTCTTCAGGTGCTAGAATGTCAGGATAGTATAAATACCCCCCAAATGACACCATTTTAGAAAGTGGACACCCCAAAGTATTCGCGGAGGGGCATGCTCAGTTCATGTATCATTTAATTTTTTTTCACAAGTTAGCGGACAATGACACTTTCTGAGGAAATAAAAAATAATAAAGTTTCCATTTCTGCTAACTTCTGGCAAAAAAAAATAAAATCTCCCACGGACTCACTATGCCCCTCAGTGAATACCTTGGGATGTCTACTTTCCGAAATGGGGTCATTTGTGGGGTGTGTTTACTGTTCTGGCATTTTGGGCGGGGCTAAATTGTGAGCCGCCATTTAAAACCTAAAGGTACTCATCGGAATTTGGGCCCCTTTGCGCACCCAGGCTGCAAAAAAGTGTCACACATGTGGTATCGCCGCACTCAGGTGAAGTAGGGCAATGTGTTTTGGTGTGTATTTTTACATATACCCATGTTGGGTGAGAGAAATATCTCTGTAAACTGACAACTTTGTATAAAAAAATTTAAAAAGTTGTCATTTACAGAGATATTTCTCACACCCAGCATGGGTATATGTAAAAATACACGCCAAAACACATTGCCCTACTTCTCCTGAGTATGGCGATACCACATGTGTGACACTTTTTTGCAGCCTGGGTGCTCAAAGGGGCCCAAATTCCAATGAGTACCTTTAGGATTTCACAGGGCATTTTTACGCATTTGGATTCTCACGTTTTAGGGGCCCCTAAAATGCCAGGGCAGTATAAATACCCCACAAGTGACCGCATTTTAGAAAGAAGACACCCCAAGGTATTCCGTGAGGGGTATGGTGAGTTCACGTAAAATTTTATTTTTTGTCACAAGTTAGTGGAATATGAGACTTTGTAAAAAACAAAAATAAAAAAAAATATAAATTTCCGCTAACTTGTGCCAAAAAAAAAATTCTGTGAACTCGACATGCCCCTCACGGAATACCTTGGGGTGTTTTGTGGTGTATTTTTACATATACCCATACTGTGTGTGAGAAATATCTCTGTAAATGACAACTTTTAAAAAAAAAATTATACAAAGTTGTCAATTTACAGAGATATTTTTCTCACCCAGCATGGGTATATGTAAAAATACACCCTAAAACACATTGCCCTACTTCTCCTGAGTACGGCGATACCACATGTGTGACACTTTTTTGCAGCCAAGATGCGCAAAGGGGCCCAAATTCCAATGAGTACCTTTTAGGAGGGCATTTTTACGCATTTTTCTTCTCACGCTTTAGGGCCCCTAAAATGTCAGGGCAGTATAAATACCCCACATGTGACCCCATTTTGGAAAGAAGACACCCCAAGGTATTCAGTGAGGGGCATGGCACGTTCATAGAAGATTTTTTTTTTGGCACAAGTTAGCGGAAATAGATTTTTTATAGTTTTTTCTCACAAAGTCTCCCTGTCCGCTAACTTGTGACAAAAAGTTCAATTTTTCATGGACTCACTACCTTGGGGTGTCTTCTTTCCAAAATGGGGTCATTTGTGGGGTGTTTGTACTGTTCTGGCATTTTGGGCGGGGCTAAATTGTGAGCAGCCATGTAAAACCTAAAGGTACTCGTTGCAATTTGGGCCCCTTTGCGCACCCAGGCTGTAAAAAAGTGTCACTCATGCGGTATCACCGTACTCAGGAGAAGTAGGGCAATGTGTTTTGGGGTGTATTTTTTCATAAACCCATGTTGGGTGAGAGAAATATCTCTGTAAATTGACAACTTTGTATAATTTTTTTTAAAAAGTTGTAGTTTACAGCAATATTTCTCACACAAAGTATGGGTATATATAAAAATACACCCCAAAACTCATTGCCCTACTTCTCCTGAGTACGGCGATACCACATGAGTGACACTTTTTTGCAGCCAAGATGCGCAAAGGGGCCCTAAATCCAATGAGTACCTTTAGGATTTCACAGGGCATTTTTACGCATTTGGATTCTCACGTTTTAGGACCCCTAAAATGCCAGGGCAGTATAAATACCCCACATGTGACCCTATTTTGGAAAGAAGACACCCCAAGGTATTCCTTGAGGGGCATGGCGAGTTCACAGAAAAAAAATTTTTTTGCCACAAGTTAGCGGAAATTGATATATATATTTTTTTTTACAAAGTCTCATATTCCACTAACTTGTGACAAAAAATAAAATTTTACATGAACTCACCATACCCCTCACGGAATACCTTGGGGTGTCTTCTTTCTAAAATGGGGTCACATGTGAGGTGTTTGTACTGCTCTGGCATTTGAGGGTCTCCGCAATTATTACCTGTATGGCCAGCATTAGGAGTTTCTGCGATTCTCCTTATATTGAGCATACGGGTAATGAGATTTTTTTTTTCCGTTCAGCCTCTGGGCTGAAAAAAATAAATAAAATGAACGGCACAGATTTTTTCATTCGCATCGATCAATGTGGATGAAAAAATCTCTGCCAAAATCAGTGACTGCGGTGCGGTGGGCTGGGCGCTAACTACCTAACAAGTAGCTAACTAACTGGCGGTGTTAAGGGACCCTTATGCCTCATTCACACGTCCGCAATTCTGTTTGCGGAACGGAATTGCAGACCCATTCATTTCTATGGGGACAGAATTTGTCCCGCTCGGATCCGGAATTGCGGATCCGCACTTCCGGGTCTGCACTTCCGTTCCGCAAAAATATAGAACATGCCCTATTCTTGTCCGCAATTGCAGACAAGAAAAGGCATTTTCTATAAAGTTCTGGCAATGTGCGGATCTGCAAAATGCGGAAAGCACATTGCCGTCATCCGTGTTTTGCGGATCCGCAAAACACATATGGACATGTGAATGGAGCATTACAGGGGGGTGATCAGTGACAGGGGGGTGATCAGGGAGTCTATATGGGGTGATCAGGGGTTAACAGGGGGTTAATAAGTGACGGGGGGTAGTGTGGTGCTTGGTGCTACTTTACATAGCTACCTGGTCCTCTGGTGGTCGATCCCAGCAAATGGGACCACCAGAGGACCAGGTAGCAGGTATATCAGACGCTGTTAACAAAACAGTGTCTGATATACCTCTTTGATGCTTTGTATTTTGCATCTACAGCCTGCCAGCGATTGATCATCGCTGGCAGGCTGCAGTAGAACTGTCGAGGCGCGATCCGCTGTGAACGCGTGCACGCGTGCGCGTTCACGGCAATTCTCACCTCTCGCGAGATGACGCTCCTCCGTGTCAAGGAGAAACAAGCCTGGCGCCGCCTGGACGCAGCTCTGTGTTAGGCGGTCGGCAGGTGGTTAAGAAGGGAGGAATCCTGGGTTCCCTATTCACTGCTCAAATTGAAAATTCTGAAAACGAATGTATTCGCTGTAGTGCTATATATTTTTGAATTCTGGTGAATATTCTAAAAAAGCCACAGTACCTATGTACAGTATATTAATTTAATACAATATTCAACCAATGTCTAATATGGTGAAAATAGAAAATTTCGCAAGACGATTACAACCCAATTATAAAATTTCACCGTAATATAACCCCAAATAAAAAAAGCACACATTGTCAAAAGTAAAACAGGTATTTATTAACAAAATGAAAAAATGTCCTCTAGGGCAACTGTTTCAGCTGTGAGAATAGTTCTTTCATTTTTTGAAGGCCGATAAGATGTTTTTTGTCCATTTCTCTGACCTTCTAATTTACATCATACTGGAGCTTTTTTAAACCCATCATGTCCTTTTTGAACTTGGCCTTCATGTCCTGCAAATGCTTGATACACTTGTTCACGACTGAAATAAAAAATAAAAAAGTCAGTTCAGGTTACTTTCAAGACAATTAGCGCATTGTGTGCAGTATGTGTTTAAACACTACAGATTTGTATCAAAACTCACTAACTAGATATTTACGTTAATTATAATTTGGTTCACTTTGTGAAAGTTTTGATAGAGTATAATGTTATTTTTTTGCTAAGTTAATAGTTGATCACTATTTTGCAGACTAAGTTTTCATTTTTTTTTTCAATTTCTATTTCATTAGTTTTTGTTGTCCCCTCATTGTTGCCACTTTTAACCATTTCACGGCCGACCATTAAGAGTGGTCCTCAGCAGGACGTGACTTCACACAGAGGGCCAGTGTATAATGGACCAACAGATACCCTGTCCCCAGGCATAAACATTTGTGAGCTGGGGTGCAAAGGCTGCTCAACTTAACCGGCAGAAATATTTAGTAAGGGATGCTATTGTTCGAATTCATTAAACAAGATCATTGCAGCTGCGGAGATGCAGGGAGGCGGGGATGGGGGTTGGGGAAATGTGGTATATTTGTGAACATGTAATGTGTACCGAATTATAGTGGTTTATGCATATATTTACCCTACCTGTGGGGGGTGTAGACAACCTCTTCCTCCTCCTCTTCTGCATCCAGGGGGGTGGAACTTGGTGACTGGGAAGGTACAGCCTTCTCTGCATCGACCTCCACAGGATTGCTGACATGCGGGGGGAGGTGGCCTCATCAGTAGCCGAGCTTCCTGGCTCCTCCGTCTCCACCACCACCATTTTGCCCACTTCAGGTGGGGGATGGACCTCACTCGCTTCTGAGGATACAGCCTGCTCCTCACTGTCCTCCTCCTCCTCTGTTGACACCTGAATATCCTCCATTGTCTTTGGACGGCGACGGTCAGAGGGAAGGTTTTTACCTATAATAATCACACAATGTTAATAATTTAGACAAACAACTCAGAAATCCTAAATAAGGTAAAGATCCATAAATTTCGAGATGGAGGGATCTGAATGAGAATAAGATTATCCCAATGGTGGATTAGCCTCATATTGAAGCTAAATAACATGCCTATTTTTACCTATAATAATCACACAATGTTAATAATTTAGACAAACAACTCAGAAATCCTAAATAAGGTAAAGATCCATAAATTTCGAGATGGAGGGATCTGAATGAGAATAAGATTATCCCAATGGTGGATTAGCCTCATATTGAAGCTAAATAACATGCCAAAACGAGTGTTACAGATGGGTAAAACTGGCCTAAGTTACAAGGTTGGATGAGGTAACAAGAGAATTTGTTAGGTAGGTGTCCTATTGTATTAATGAGCCGGGATTGTAGGTGCATGCAGCATGTGTCCGTCCATCAGTGACGGGCGTATCCCTGCCTCAGATCGGGTGGGCGCAGCTCCTGCACCTGCATGATCATAGTGCTGTAAAGGTATGGCCTGGGCCTTAAATCACGTTCAGTTGGGACGGACATATACTGTGCAGGTCATTGAGGGGTTAAAGGGATGAAATACAGATGTAGTACAGGTAACACACATGCTGTATGAGACGTGTTATATAAACTAACGGCGTTAGGCTATTTTTTTTCAATGGATATGGTTTCAAGATAACGCAATGAGTTAAGAAATTTGAGTTCACACTTTGTGTGTTAACCTGGCTACATCTGTGCGGATTAGCAGTAACACTGAATATATATATATTACAGAGAGTTGTAGCGAGAGAGATGGGCATAGTCGTGTGCTCTGTTCTTTGATGTGGGCAAGTTTGTACCTTTTCAAGTTGCACCATTTTTTTGGGATGGCCGGCTTTAAGTGCCTTCTTTCAAATTTGGTAGCCATCCCTTCGATTAGATCAGTTATTATTGCATCCTTGGCTGCATGTTTCCGGGTCACGTGGTAGCCTTTTTCCAACATACTCTGCAGGATAAAGATGCAATCATATAATCAATTTTTTTTTTAAATACCAGTTGTCAACAAATGTCCTCAACAAACAGCAAAAAGTAGTTACGTCTTGGAAGGGGAAATATTAGATTTAGTGTTACCATTATAAGATCGGATTGTATTGCAATAGTATGTGTGTGGGGCTGAGCAATCGGATATTCGCCAGCTGAATAGATATGTACCTGTCTGACATGTGTCTGGTATATTGTATGTGGTACATACTGTGTGGTAGGGATGTCCTGATACCGATACAGAATGAGGAGGTGGAAGAGGAGGTGGAGGAGGATGAGGTCACTGACCCACATGGGAAGGTGAAAAGCCGAGCGAGGACAGCAGAACAGAGGGGGAGGGATCCACAGCACCGCAACAGTCTGGAAGAGGCAGTGGGGTTGCAAAAGGGAGAAGTCGGCCTACACCAAACCAGCCCGCAACTATTACACTGAGCACCCCATGCATAAATCTACCTTGCAAAAGGGTAGGTGTTCTGCAGTATAGTGCTTTATTGAGGAAAGTGCAGACGACAAAAGAGTGGTGATTTGCAATCTGTGACGTACCAAAATGAGACGGGGCGTGAACACTAGCAACCTCACCACCACCAGAATGAACCGCCACATGGCAACCAAGCCGCCTAATAGGTGGACCGAATGCCTGGGTCCACAATCTGGGTCTGCGGGTCCCACCACTGTCTCCTTTTCCCCTGAGTTACCCACTGCTGTCCAATCCCCTGTTGAAGGTGGAGGCCAAGTGTTAATCTGTTGTAAAAGGGTATATTTTGTTCTGGGGTGAAATTCAATAGCCAAAAAAGCAATACTCTGAATCTGGTGTCCCAGCTGTTGCAGGCCAAGTGTTAATCCGTCCGTAAAAGGGCATATTTTGTTCTGGGGTGAAATTCAATTGCCAAAATAGAAATACCATAAATCAGTGGTTTCAGCTGTGGCTGGCATAGTATAATAGTGTCCGCCAAAACATATATTTTGTTCTGGGGTGAAATTCAATTACCAAAATAGCAATACCATAAATCAGTGGTTTCAGCTGTGGCTGGCAAAGTATAATAGTGTCCGCCAAAACATATGTTTTGTTCTGGGGTGAAATTCATTTGCCAAAATAGCAATACCCTGAATCTGGTGTCCCAGCTACTGCAGGCAAAGTGTTAATCTGTCCGTAAAAGGGTATATTTTGTTCTGGGGTGAAATTCAATAGCCAAAATAGCAATACCCTGAATCTGGTGTCCCAGCTTTTGCAGGCCAAGTGTTAATCTGTCCGTAAAAGGGTATATTTTGTTCTGGGGTGAAATTCAATTGCCAAAATAGCAATACCATAAATCAGTGGTTTCAGCTGTGGCTGGCAAAGTATAATAGTGTCCGCCAAAACATATATTTTGTTCTGGGGTGAAATTCAATTGCCAAAATAGCAATACCATAAATCAGTGGTTTCAGCTGTGGCAGGCAAAGTATAATAGTGTCCGCCAAAACATATGTTTTGTTCTGGGGTGAAATTCAATTGCAAAATAGCAATACCCTGAATCTGGTGTCCCAGCTGTTGCAGGCCAAGTGTTAATCTGTCCGTAAAAAGTATATTTTGTTCTGGGGTGAAATTCAGTTGCCAAAATAGCAATACCCTGAATTTGGTGTCCCAGCTGTTGCAGGCCAAGTGTTAATCTGTCCGTAAAAAGGGTATATTTTGTTCTGGGGTGAAATTCAGTTGCCAAAATAGCAATACCCTGAATCTGGTGTCCCAGCTTTTGCAGGCCAAGTGTTAATCTGTCCGTAAAAGGGTATTTTTGTTTCTGGGGTGAAATTCAATTGCCAAAATAGCAATACTATAAATCAGTGGTTTCAGCTGTGGCTGGCAAAGTATAATAGTGTCCGCCAAAATATATATTTTGTTCTGGGGTGAAATTCAATTGCAAAATAGCAATACCCTGAATCTGGTGTCCCAGCTGTTGCAGGCAAAGTGTTAATCTGTCCGTAAAAGGGTATGTTTTGTTCTGGGGTGAAATTCAATTGCCAAAATAGCAATACCTTAAATCAGTCATTTCAGCTGTGGCTGGCAAAGTATAATAGTGTCCGCCAAAACATATATTTTGTTCTGGGGTGAAATTCATTTGCCAAAATAGCAATGAACCTGAATCTGGTGTCCCAGATGTTGCAGGCAAAGTGTTAATCTGTCCGTAAAAGGGTATATTTTGTTCTGGGGTGAAATTCAATTGCCAAAATAGCAATACCTTAAATCAGTCATTTCAGCTGTGGCTGGCAAAGTATAATAGTGTCCGCCAAAACATATATTTTGTTCTGGGGTGAAATTCAATAGCCAAAATAGCAATACTCTGAATCTGTTGCCCCAGCTGTTGCAGGCCAAGTGTTAATCTGTCCGTAAAAGGGTATGTTTTGTTCTGGGGTGAAATTCAATTGCCAAAATATCAATACCATAAATCAGTCATTTCAGCTGTGGCTGGCAAAGTATAATAGTGTCCGCCAAAACATATATTTTGTTCTGGGGTGAAATTCAATAGCCAAAATAGCAATACTCTGAATCTGGTGTCCCAGCTGTTGCAGGCCAAGTGTTAATCTGTCCGTAAAAGGGTATATTTTGTTCTGGGGTGAAATTCAATAGCTAAAATAGCAATACCCTGAATCTGTTGTCCCAGCTTTTGCAGGCCAAGTGTTAATCTGTCCGTAAAAGGGTATTTTTGGTTCTGGGGTTAAATTCAATTGCCAAAATAGCAATACCATAAATCAGTGGTTTCAGCTGTGGCTGGCAAAGTATAATAGTGTCCGCCAAAATATATATTTTGTTCTGGGGTGAAATTCAATTGCAAAATAGCAATACCCTGAATCTGGTGTCCCAGCTGTTGCAGGCCAAGTGTTAATCTGTCCGTAAAAAGGTATATTTTGTTCTGGGGTGAAATTCAATTGCCAAAATAGCAATACCTTAAATCAGTCATTTCAGCTATGGCTGGCAAAGTATAATAGTGTCCGCCAAAACATATATTTTGTTCTGGGGTGAAATTCATTTGCCAAAATAGCAATACTCTGAATCTGGTGTCCCAGCTGTTGCAGGCCAAGTGTTAATCTGTCCGTAAAAGAGTATATTTTGTTCTGGGGTGAAATTCAGTTGCCAAAATAGCAATACTCTGAATCTGT